>JAOXNO010000012.1:2515698-2532396 GCA_028565335.1 Limnodromus scolopaceus
AGAATCATTTGCATTCAGTAATGGACTTGTTGCTGTGCAAAGATGGCTGAGGAGCTGCGTGGTATTGAAATGCAGTTAGGATCTCTGGCCATGGATGTTAATGTCTCTAGGTGATTACAAGCATAGGATGCTGTAATTAGCTCTTATTTCACAGGACAGAAAAATAGTCGCATTGATGAGAATTCAGGAAACCAGTCGGATTCGTAACTTCCCAAGGAAAAAATTGTTTCCTTAGAACTCTTACTGATCTGAAATCTGTGAAGGTGTGTGGAAATAATTCAGTGGGTGACTCAAATTCATTAGATCATGGCTTTGTAAGGGTTCTTCCAGCTTCTGTAACAGTCACCTTGCTACTGGAATGTATCCTCTTGGTATGAAAGTGATAACTCTTGCTGCTCAAGTTAACTCTTATCACCTTTAGTCTGTCCACCTTAGCTCTCCGCTAGTACTTTAATGACAGTGGTCGCTTCTGTTGATTCCCCTCTTTTGTTTTAATTTCATAAATGCGTGATGCTCTAAAATGCATAGAACTATGAAACACAAAGTGCTGGAGACTGGGCAATACATGCTGTCCTGTAATCTTGGGGTATTGTGTAAATGCCAATGGAGCTTTCTGCCAGGCCTATATAGTTGACTAATTTTTCTGTTTCTCGGTCTGAAAAAAGGGGTAGCGTGTTGGACAGGACTCCTCAGCTCCAGGCAGCTGCCAGAGAATTCCTTAGAAGTTGTAAGTGCTCGACACTTGGTGTCATGAGGCTCCAAATTAATTGTTCCAATGAACTGAACAAGTTAGTATTAGAGATGGAAGTAAAACCTGGATTTCTTCATTCCAGTCTCCTTCAAAGGGGCCTTTTCTGTTGTCAGCTTCCTTTAAATCCTACCAGGAGATGGGCACTTTCCTCTTCTATCTCTTTTCCCTTTCTCAGTCCTAACAAAGTGACTGTGAGGAGGCAAGCTGAGTGTTTATGTGACATGGCACAATTTAAATAAAGGTGATTTATAATCAATAATCTTACTTATTAAAGCAGATTGCTGAATAGATGTCTGCAGTGATCCCACACTGTCTGAACTGATTAAATTCTGAGACCTTCTGATTTGACTGCTGGTGATGTTTTTGTTTGTGTTCACAGAGGAATATGAGGTGAATGCTAAAAGGTACTGGGATGACTTTTATAAAATCCATGAAAATGGCTTCTTCAAGGACAGACACTGGTTGTTCACTGAATTTCCTGAGCTGGCACCTAACAGGAAACCAAGTCAAAATGGGGATTCTGTGCATGAATTTAGTAACAAAGAAGAATCCAACAATGAGGGGCTGGGAAGCTGCGCAAATGGATATTGTTCGTTGGAAACCAGGGCAGAGAATCAGTTAAATGTGATAAAAAGCACACCCAAGATCTGCACAGAGGAGTTGGCTGCACAGAAGTGTAGTGAGCTGAACCAAAGTGGTGGAGATTACCCGGGATCGTCTGCATCTTACCGTATATTAGAGGTAATAGCTCTAAAACAGAGAGTCACACATCAAACAGTCCCTTGTATCAGTGTTAGTGTGACAGGCACATAAAAATATGTACCACTGGCAAAGAACAAGTGAATGGGATAATTGCTTTAAGTCAGTAAAATGCAAAAAGCAGAGGGCAGCTTAGAACTGAATTAAATCTGTTGGGATTCTATTGGTTCGGGCTGTGAATTGGCAGAGCACAAGGACCATAAGTAGTTCTCGAGTTTAAAAGACAAACTATTACTATAGATGTTGAAACAAGCATTTAAAAGTCATCTTTTGAAGAAGCTGATTCTTTTACTTGACTGTATAAAGCTTTCCCGTGTCATTTGTGTTGCATGTTTGTGCTGACTTTTGTTTGCCTTGGGAGGTGTGAAACAAAACGCTGAAACGAAGGGTGTAAAGATGCTTTTTCGTTTGTTCCTTATGGCCCATGTAATAACGGGGAATCTCAGACTGATACAGGGTTTATCCCAGAAAACTCTGTAGGACTTCTAGATATTAAACTCCTGGCAGCTGGTAATGGCCTGTTGTTCTGCCACCTCTCCTGTGTTCACTGTAGATACCGGTTTTCATGATACATGAAAGATACATGTAGATACCTGGTTTTCATGAATGCTTCATGTTCTGCAGAAATTCTGCTCTTCCAGGGAGGGTCAATATGAACCGTCCTTTTGATTTTTTTAATTTAATCTGAAGCTTTGAGACTTCCTTAGATTCTTGGGTCACTGCAGTTTTAGTCTCACCTGAGTATTTTCAGTAATACCTGTCACTGCGAGGCAACAGTGGTGTTTTTGGCTCAGTCTATTTCAATCTTACTGTTTCCTTAAATATTCATTGGGCAAATTCCCCAAACCCAGTTTGTGAGCCATCTTCTCTTCAAACAGGAACAAGTAGAAGGAATAAGAAGGCAGGATCACTAGGCCTAGTTGTAACTTGAGGCAGAGCCATCTAGTGAAGGAAACTCTGAAACAGCAGGATGTAATTATAGTAAAGCAAACTTCTTTCTCCGTTGCTCTGATTTTCTGTGGAAGTGAATGCAACTAATCCATGGCCTTTGCCAATGCTTCCGTGACTCATACTGGTTGTTCTGCTTGGGATTCCAGCAATAACAGTTTTCAAAAGAGTAGCAATATATAGCTTGTTAGTAAGATTTCTACGAGAACTGACTTAGTGGTTTCCCACAAATGCTTACATATAAGTCTGCTCCTCAGAGCTGAACGCATTCAGATTGTGCAGCGAGATTTGCAAATCATCACTGCTATGCTCAGTTGTAACTCATGAGTTGCTCTTTGTTCCGTGGCTGTAGAGAGATGATTGGAATTAGCTGCATGGGACATGCTGAAGAAATTGTTTTCACTATGTGTACGTCTGCTTTGTTTGTGCAGGTTGGCTGTGGTGCTGGAAACACTGTCTTCCCAATTTTACAGACCAACAAGTAAGTAGTTCTCTGTAGGTTTTTACCTGCGTGATATACCAGCCTCTGAAAAACAATTGGGAAAGTGTTGCGTGTGTTCTTAGTTTACACAATCTCAGAGAAAGGCTGGATGCAGATGGTCCCTTTGCCATGTCTGACTTCAAATGATTGTGTTTTGAGCTTGGAAATCCTTCGTCTTAGAATGCAACCAATGAAACATAATGCGAGTTTACATGTCTCATTCTGAGAGCATTTTCACAGAGGCCTTAGTGTCTTTCCTTTTCCAGAAGGAAAAGTAAGCGGTCAGTTCCATATGAGAATAACTGAGGCATGAAGGAGCAATGTGATCCGCCAGATTTTGCACAGCACATTATTGATGGAGATAGACGAAAGCTCAGGCTTTCTGGATCCCTATTCTGTGTGTTCAAGACACTCCTGTAATTCCTATGGAGCAGTCCTATAAATTCCTTTATATAAATGATGATAGTTTCTTTTCTTTTATTTCAGTGACCCAGGCCTTTTTGTTTATTGCTGTGATTTTTCTACAACAGCTGTGGATCTTGTCCAGGTAAACTAAAGGGTGACTTTTGGAGGTAGGAAGTACACAGTGCCAATTGCACACTAACACAAATATATCACAGCTTCCCCCGACTCTCTAGCTGTGTTGGCAGCTTTCGGGTTTCACCTAGCCCTGATGCTGACCCTTCTACTGGTAAATCACAAAAATGAGCCATCAAAGACTGTAGAAATGAGGGAAGTTGGAGTTCTCAAAATGTCACGTTGGCAGTGGACAAGTCAGCCAGATTTTCTTTCCCCTGTGGTTGGCAGTACTTTTCTAAATCCAGGGCTTTTTTTAGTTGAGTAACTGCTGAACCTTGAAAACATTCAAGCGATTATTTTTTTTAACAGGAACTGAAGCTGGTTTTGGTTTGTGTGTGCGTTACTGTCACTGCAGTTCTGGGAATGTGATCTGACTGCTTCTGCACAGACAGCTGAGTGGGGATACTGCTGGCTGTAGAGCAGGAGGCTGGCTGTAATTTGGTCAAAGGAGAAATACTACTAACAAATTTCAGGTCAGAACAGATCTGAGAATATATGAAGTATCAAATGTAATCAGTCTCCTCATGAGACGAGATGGGGAGCACTGCACAGAGGCAGCATGCCTTTTCATGCTCTTAAACTGACACAAGCACTGTTTGTAGAGGGTACTGTCACCTGTAACAGCCACTTTAGAAAAATATACAACTTCTTTTAGAAGTCTACATGTGTTTTTTAAGAGCGTAACTTTAGACAGCCAGGTTTGACGTTTGGGGCATAGGGAGTAGTCTGCTTGTAGTTGAAATGGATATTGATTTCAGTGATGCAGAGAGAGGCCCTGACACTCACTTTTGTAAAGGTTTCCAGCTTAAGTGTAAATCCCTCACTTCTTAGCACTATTAGTGGGAAATCTGACCTAAAATTGCAATAATCCCTCAATCCAAAGTTGGGGTTTTTGGCAGCACTCATTGTCTGAATGTTACAAGCCCAAAGCTCATTGCAAATATTCCATGTGTGCTTATTTTTCACATTTCACCCCTGTTCCTTGTTTGACCAGGGAACATGTCTGACCCATCTGCCTTAGTCCAGTGAGGCTGAAACAGATCTCTGGATATACCACTTCATTATGTGAAAGTCAAAATGCTCCCCTGTCCAGATAATATTGATATCAGGGTCTCCTCCTAATGCTCTAATTTCTCTCCTGTTAAATACAGAACAATGCGGAATACGATTCTTCTCGCTGCTTTGCCTTTGTCCATGACCTGTGCAATGACCAAAGTCCTTTCCCAATGCCAGACGAGAGTCTTGACATTGTTATTCTTATCTTTGTCCTCTCAGCGATTCTCCCAGAGAAGTAAGTTTTAATAATTCCTTCTGGTTGCAGAAGATAATGCATATAGAACTGGAATTCTTTAATGGTAGATCCCCCTCATACCAAGGAAAATTAAAGTTCGTTCTGTGTCTGGTCCAGTTCTCTATTAAGCCTCTGAAGATGAAATTTGCAGGTACTTTCTGTTGTAACAAATTCTGTTTCAGGGTAGGCATGATTTGGAAGTGCTGAGGGGCTGTAGGTGATGTCCAGCCGCGCTCACAGTTGCTTATTTGTTCTGAACCCCAGCCCCACTGAGCACTCAGCACCTGTTTGTGGGAATTGTGCTGCTGGATTTTCGTGCTCAAAGGCTGGACGAAGTTCTCATATGGGAGGTGGCAAGAAGGGAGGGGACAGGTTCAGAAAACATTTAAGAGAAGTGCTGTGATCGTAGTGTGACAGTGTGTTACAACGTACACTAGTCTCTCTTTCTTGTTCCCTTTGGGTTTATTTCACAGCATTTTTCAAGTTCACTTATTACTTATTTTACAGAAAGCAGTGGAGATACTTTTGTAATTAGTACAAGAGTGCAGTTAATCCCTGCTGTGGCAGGCTGAGTTATCGTTGTAGGAAAATAAAGCAGCATCAAGGAGTGTCAGAAATAAGGCGGCCAAATAAAATCAACCCACCTAAGTCTGAGAGAGCTCAGAAAAGTGCTAGTTTTTGATAGCTCTTTATATAAGTTGAAACATATAAAACTTCTTGGCTTCTTTTTGAAACATAGGCTAAGGAAACAAGCATCGTTTTGCAGAATGATGAGTACTTGTTTTGTTCTTTCCTCAGGATGCAGTGCATCGTTAACAGACTGAGTCGCCTTCTGAAACCAGGAGGAATGATTTTGTTACGAGATTATGGCCGTTATGATCTGGCCCAGCTTCGGTTTAAGAAAGGTTTGGTTTGGTTTTTTGCCCCAGGGAGTCTTGCCAGATCACTAATAGATGATGCTTCTCTGGAGTACTGTCTACCCTGCTTAGGAGGCAGCTCATTAATTCTCCTTAAGCACAGCATGCGCAGGGAGAAGTGGCTCTTGTCTTCACGTGCAGTTGGATGGCAGTTGTTGATTTTTAAATGATAGCTAGTAACTGTTTAAATCCCTTTTGCCCTTAGGTCAGTGTCTGTCTGATAATTTCTATGTGAGAGGTGATGGTACCAGAGTCTACTTCTTCACACAAGGTAGGAGGCTAAAAAACATCCCTCTCACTCTCCTCAGCTCTTTTTGTCGCTGTACCCTCAAGTTTTGCCACAAGCTCTTTCCAGCCTGTGAAATGGAGCACTGTGAAATGTTAAGTGTCTCCCAGTTGCATGAGTAACTGGGATTGTCACTTGCTGATGTGAATGGTGTGGTGAATTCCTTAGTGGAAAATAGTTTTAGAGAAAGATTAGTGTGTTTGGCACACTGGAATGGGTGGGATTGGAGGAGCTCTCCTTGATTCTTGTTGCTGGTGGAGGATGGAATGAGATGGACACCACTTGAAGGAACTTCTCTTAACTTTAAGGTTCTTCTACAGGGAAATAAGAAGGTTGTGGTTCAGTGTAGAGCTGAGGGAGCCGCTCCAGTCCTGCTGCTGCTTGGTGTTAGGCAGGGGTTGTGTTCTCCCTGCTGATCACCAATTGCACCTCCAGTCATTTCCACCGCAGGTCCCTCCTCACAGTCAGTTTTAGAGCAGCAGCACAACTGCAATGCACTATTCCCTTCCCCGCTGCAGAAGCCTTGTTTGTCACAACAAAATTAATGTTTAATGCGTGTTTGGCAAACACTTCCCGATGGCAAGCATCTGATAAAAGAGCACAAGCCGGGACCTGTTAGCCCTTTTCTGCAGAAACTCCATACAAATCACGTGCTCCCAGGCTGCAGTTGAACAAGCTCTTTGCTGCTCAGCAGGACTGGCTCTGGCTTTGCCCAGGGCCAGTGTGCTGGGGCACTACCATCCGTATTTGCTGGGTCAGGAATACCTGCCCCTCTAAGTGTTGCAGCCTCAGGGGCTCTTAGTGCTTTGATTGGGTCCCAGCAGGGTGTGGTTTTTTTATGCTGCTTTTTTTTTTTCCCCCAAATTTCACCTTAATGAATCCCGTTCCCCTCCAGCCTATACAGCACAGATCTTATTGCCACCATTTAAAAGCACAGGTCTGATCCCCTTCTTTGCTCTTACAGACTCTGAAATTCCTCAGGGGAGGGGAAGAAATGGATCTGTCCTTACTCGCCAGGAGATGCTCCCTTAGTCGGTTACTAGAGGCAATAACCATGTCTGAAACTCCTGCTGTTCTGTCTTTGTCAAGTCTCTATAATTCTAGTTGTACTCCAAATAATTATTTTCTTCCTTGGTAGAAGGGAAACTGTGATCTCAATCCCCCCCCCATAGCACAGTAGTTAAGTCCTGTCTGATCTTTACATTTTCCTGCCAGAGGGAGACTGTGAGTTTCCTCTGTCCCATCTTTCCACATAGTTTAGCTCTCAGTGTGAGCAGGTATTGGTTAAATGGAAGGTGTGGCATCCTCAATCTCCCTTCTCTCTGCTTCCAGATGAATTAAATGATCTCTTCACGACAGCTGGGCTGGAGAAAATCCAGAATCTGGTTGATCGGCGATTGCAAGTGAACCGTGGGAAACAAATGACCATGTATCGAGTATGGATCCAGTGCAAATACCGCAAACCCGCTGCCCCTCAGCTGTGAGAAAACACAAATACCACAAGCAAGCCTCCTGCCCCTCAACGGGGGAGAAACGGGACACGCATTTTAGGTTGGAGCCTTTTCTTGGCCAGCGTGTCCTCCTCATGAGACACGGTTTTACAGAGTTCAGCACACCCAGGACCTCAGTGCCTTTTACAGTGCCAAGCATCACTGCAAGTGAGTTTTGCTAAGGACGAATGCTCTAAGAGGAGACCAAGCAGGGTTTTAGATGTCTTGCTATGGGTCTGAGTTTTTTAAATTATTTATGGTTTTAACAACTTAAGGAATGGTCGTGCGGTTGAGTAGTGTGTCACTCTTACTCTGGATTTACACGTGAAACAGAAGGAGATCTTCGATCGACCTTATCTCTGTGTTGTGTACTCTTGTCTTGGAAACAAAAAACACACAAAGGGTAAATCTGCTCCTCTTTGCGACTGGTCACTATGCCCAATATGGATCCCTTTGCCAACTGATCTCATGCAGCTCTCTTCTAGTCATCCAGGTTTGTGCAGTTCCACATGTTAAAAACATCAATTGAGGGCAGGAACTGAAAACATGCCGGTTTCTCTGTGCCAGCTCCCCCGTGGATGCCTCGTACTGTGTAGATAACCTGTGGAGAAAGCAGACTATGCTGCCTTGCCCTCGCTGTCCACAAGAGTGTTCATCTAGGAAGCGAGCGCACTATAGCTCAGGTGCTATAAATTGATATCGGGCAAGGGTCAGGCTTTCAAAGATCTGGGGCTGATGCCAGTTTTGGGGCACCTCCAGAGTGCAGAGTGTCACAAGCAGCTCATGGGACCAGGGTTTATGCAGAATTACCTGCTTTTTTTTGTGCTTAAACAGTGAGAAACTCTTCTTGGTGGCTGCAGCCCCCCAGGTCATGCACTGCACTGCCCTGTCATGCTGATGTGCTAAACCCAAGGAGACAAGACAGCTGCCTTTGATAAGAAATCTCAAGAATGTCTACCACTCTTGTTTAATTTCTTAGAGGAAGCCAACATTGTGGCTTTCTGAAGGTATTTCCCCACCTTTGACAGCAAATATCTTTTATCTCAGCTTGTTTTCTTTTGTTATTTTTAGGGTGTGGTACAACAGGTATTAGAATAAATTTTGTGGTAATGCTTTTCAGTGCTGGTTTGATTAATATAAGTCAGGCTCCTACAGAGTCTCACATGCTTCTACGTGCCTGGTCTGAAGGATTTGAGCCACCGTTAGGTAACTACAGGTTTTTTTCCTCTTCTGTTATCATGGGGCTCATCTCTCAAGAAGGGAAAGCCTTGCCTGATCTCTCCTACCTTGTTTTAGTTCATGAAGCAACAAGGTCTTTTGTGTTTGCACCGCTGGCTGAAGAGCAGTTTGTGCTACACAAAACATGCATATTTTGTCAGCTAGACATTTGTACTTGCAGCTTACAGTTGCCTAAGAATAACCGTCAACTATAGAGACACGTGGGTTATGAAATAACTGCTGTCTTGAAACAGGGGAGAAAGGGTCAAAAGAAGAGGAAATGTCACTGCTATCTTTGGAGAGTCCGCAGGAATCCTGGAGAGTCAAACTAAGAGCACCTGGATTTGTAAAGCATTGGAAGGGGCTGTAGCAATGCTCTCTGCTGGGCGTGTGGCGGCACGATCAGCTCATAGCTTCTGCCTGGCTGTGTGGCCCTGCAGGTAGGACTGTGTCTGCTGCCCCAAGGCTTCTGGGTCGGGACATTTCAGCCCTTCCTGTGGAAAGGTGACCCAGCAAATCCATTCTCGCCACAAAGGCAGGCTGCGGTGCCGGGGCGGGAATGGAAATGCACCATTGCTTTGTATATCTAGCCCTTTTAAAGACTGTTGAAAGGGAATCAAATAACTAGGAAGAGAATTTGTGTTCAATTTGCTGTACTGTATTTTCTAAAGGGCTAAGAGACTTTCCAGCCCCTGCAAATGAAATAGGAGGAGATAAGGCTTCTTTCTTCCTAAGCACATTTGATTTCTGCCAGGCACAAGCCTGACCCAGCCCAGAAGTGGTGGAGTCGCTGCTGTGTTTTCATGCTAAACCTACAAAGTCTGGTTCCTTCCCTGGCAAGGTTGGTACCTCAGGCAAGGTCTAGGCAAAACACAGCTCGAGGCCTCTGGGAGCGGAGCAAGCTCATGTCTTCTCATCTCAGCCAGGCAAAGAGGTGGCCTTAGCAAAAGGAGTCCAGTGAGTGTTTGACGTGACGTGACTCATGTAACCAGCTCTGTTGCTCTCGGTGAAAGACCTCCCATGTGTTACTGGTGCCTTCGGCAGTTCCCCTGGGGTCCTTTCCCACTTGGTCCCCAGAGGGAGACCTCCTCCTGGGACAGCTTTATCTCCCTGGAAGAAAAATTATTGACTGGGGTAAACAAGCAGCATAATTAGTGTGAATTAAAGTAATTTGGAAAATGCCTTATTAATCATCCAAAGGCTTGTAAGCAGCGCAGGAAAATATGTTTTTAATTATAAACATGATTTATTTAAAGTTGATGGACTCCTCTTTAAATTTAAACTCCTGAATGGGAGAAAATGAAGGCCAGTAATTTATTTGTTTCTGCTTTCAAGGCTATGTCCCAGTTGCCTGCCTGGGTTTGACTCGGGCTTCATGCAAAAACTTGCAGCCCTGGGAGCCTGCAGCCATTGGAGTGGCTCTTTGCCTTTCTCAACACTCTTCATTCTGCTGGAGTATTTAAGCAATCCCTGAGCATGACCCATGCTGGGCAGACATGCTTTTGTTTCCACTCCTCTTGGTGTTCAGAAAGCAACAAGTTAATGGCCTTGGATCGAGCCAGGCTTCCTACAGACAGATACCATCTGAGCTTCCTTTGTTAATCTCCGCCAGCTCTGGTTCTCTCCGGAGCATCTGCTCTCCTGCTACTCCGGGCTTTGCCTCCCCCACGGCTCTGCTCAGGTGCCTCGGTCCTGACTTGCAGCAGCTTCTGCCATTCCCACCTCTGGCCTGCTGAGCAGCCTGGGTTGCACAACGGCTTCCCACCACCTTCAAAAGAAATCTCTGAATCCACTTCCACTGCGTTGAAAAGCCAGGTTAAGTGGCTTTATTTTTTTTTTCTTTTTTTTTTTTTTCCCCTCTGTAGCAGTGTCACACTAGCTTTCAAGCCGTTCTGAACATATCTGCTCTGGTTTTGTTCCCAGCGTTCCAGTCTTGTGGTCTGTGGCCGACAGGCAATGCCAACGTAGCTTGTCGAACCTCCCAAGCAGAAGAGATGATTTCATAGCCCTTCAGAGGCACTGCCCCTGCAGTTCTGGAGCCAGACATTGTTACACTTCAGAACGTCTGGTCCTGGCTTTTGCCAGAGGATGGTGGATTTCCTTGGAGGTTCGTAGATTGTTTTGGCTGGAAGGGAACTTTATCATCACCTATTCTGACCCTTTGCATAACCCTTTCATGTAGGGATTGTGGCGTGGAGCCTGTGACTTGGGCTGAGCCAGAACTAGTCCTTCAGAAAGGCTTTCAGACCAGCCATGGTGCTGAGGGCTCCAGTGAATGGCGAAGAACACTTTGCCTCCCCGGGTTCAGCATTTCTTTCATGGCACGCTGATTTCACAGATGGGCTAGGAACTGGGAGGCAGGAAGGGAACAGGTAAAGGGAACAAGAGGCTGGGGAGTATTTTTGATACCCTCACTTTGAAAATAAATAAATTGTCAATTCCACTGAAAAATGGGGCTTTCCCAGGATCTTCCTGACAGCACAGGAAGGCAGGAAACGGCGGTCATCCATAGTGATTTTAATGTTACAATAATAATCATCAAATGCTTGTGACCAGAAGCATTTGCGACCAGACACAATTGTCTTCTCTCCCAAATACTTCAGCTCCACCTTCTCAGGGTACGTCACCACCATTTCTAATTCTGTAGTTAGTTGTAGAGCTCCGGGATAAATGAGACCTGGTTATTTTCAATAAAGCAGAGGTGTGAGCAGAAGGAACCTCCATGTATGAAGGCTTTTGATGTTGCATTGTAACTAAAGCTGAAAGAGCTTCCTTTTATTGTTGGCGTTGGGATGAGCCCCGGCCGGTCCCCAGTTGGGTTCCCTACAGGAATCAGAGATCCAAACTGAACTTGACTGGTTTTCCTGAGCACAAATGAAAGATGCATGGGCTTCAGTGCCTAAAGGTGAGGGCACGGATGAGGCTGCAGGGATCAGATTAAGGGATTTGGGGAGCATCCTTCCATCTCCGTAAAGGCAGATGGAGGGAAACTGAGTCGTGCAGTCATCTTTGTTCTCCTGATCAGTCAACGGCATCTGGTTTGTCAATCAGAGCAGTGCCACTGCGTTTGGTTTGGTGCCGTATTGGGGAAAATTAGTCCAGAAGAGAAGATTCATGATCAGGATCACTTTTGCTCTTGTAGCTATTCGCCTACCCTGACGGGGGGGTGTGCTTGGCACACATCTTTTTGTGCAACATCCATAGGATTCTGATTCCAATAGTGCTGTTGCATATGTTTTCGGGGCACGATAGAAATTACTAAAGAAGTGAGGAGGAAGGAGGAATATTTTTTTGGAGGACTCTCCTGCGAAGTGAAGTGCTCTAGAGGCAAAGGAATTGTCAGCTCCGTGCTTAATCAGCAGAGCTCTGGAGTTTGTTCTTAGCTCTTGCTGAAGGCAGTAGGTTCCTGTGCGCGAGTGCCTGGCGGAATGGGAGCTTGTATTGCTGAGAAAGTGGGACACGGTGCAGGAAATTACCTGTGTAGGCAACAAGGAGTGCTAATTTCAACTAAATAGGATGGAGCTACCTCTGTTACGGGGAGCACAAGGCAGAGCTGGCAGCTCGGCTGGAGCGCAGGCAGGGGGAAGCAAGAGAAGCCGAGCCCTGTGTGCCTCTGCTTTTGCCTCCTGCCCGAAGGCTGCGTGGTGTGACGGGGGGCGTCCTGCCAGGGAAGGCTTTCGCTCCTGAAAATACGGTCTTAGACCCACAGGTGGATGAGTGGGACACGCTGTGATTGGAAAGCATTGATGGCAAAGATAATTAGCAAATCTAACGTGTCAGCACCTGCCTGGAGCTCCCAGCCTGTTGGTCCATGGCTGTTTCCAGGAAGGAAGAACATCCTGGTGAGGTTTGGCTCCTGCTCTCTAAAACGTGCTCCCTGGTATTGAATAACCCCAAAGAGTCTTCACTGCAAGCGCCACCCCAGTGTGTGAACAACTTAATTTTGGGATGGAAAGCAAGCTTGACTGCTGTATTCAGGTTGTTTTAATGTTTTTTTTAGTCCAAAGGCCCCTTGTGGTTCTTGCATTTTCATGTTATTTGGGGGTTGGGGAGTTCTAGGGGGTTGCGGCCGATCCTTTGGCCGATGAAACTTTCTTCCAGCTCATGTGAAGTGGGAAGTTGCTGTTTGCAGTCCTGGGTGGCAGAGGTTGGGCTCACACCTCTGCGTTGTGCGTGGGGAGCACCAGGGGATCTGCTCTGCCACTCTTAAGTGGAGGGGTACCCTGGTACCCTGCCACGCTGCTCCAGGGGCACGGGATGTGGCTTTCCTCATGTAGAGAGAAAACTGGCTGATCTCCCCTGAGAGTGCTTCTTCATCCATGGGGCCAAGCAGGAGGCCTGGTGCTGGGTCCCCCTCACCTGGGGAGCATCCCCCCGGGCAGGTACACCACACTACGGACCGAAATTACACCGCCACACATTTTTTTCCACATTCGGTGCCAAGGGTGGATGCAAAGAGGTTGATCAAGGTTGTGTGGAAAACTAAATCTGGCTTTTCCTCAATTTCAAGTGACTTCTTCCCTACCGAGACGAGCCTTGTTGTGAAGGTTGGTATGTATTTACAGACGTTCACACAGAGGCTGAATATACTTAGAGAAATATGCACGCAGTAACTCTCGCTTTACAATAGGATGTTGATTTAATTTTCCTCTTACACAAATCTCAGAGCAGTTTGTTTAATTGAGGCTTTCAAGAGCCCTGTAAGGTAGGGTGTTATTATGCCCGTTTTATGCAGAGGGAAGAGAAGCAGGGGGCAAATCCTGCTGAGAATAATACCCTCTTGTATTCTAAGAAGCTGGTAGGGAGGACAGGGAAGGATTTGCCGGCACGTAAAGGAGAATCCCATCGTTTCAGGTGTGTGCAGAAGGAAAAAACAGTGGGGTTTGGTTCCCCTCATCAGGACCGTGGGGGTTGCAGGGGTCCAGGTCCCTCCTCCGACAGGCAGGACACGCTGCCTTGGCTCGGGGCACGGGGCTGAGGTTGTGCTTGGCTTGCAGCGCGTGTGGAGGCTGAGCCACCTGGATGCTTTCCGACTGGGTTCGGGTATCAAAGCCTCCCTAATGGGATACCTGAAGGTGTAGACAGAGGGAGGGGCAGGAACAACCTCCGAGATAAACTCCATTGTGTGGGAGGGCGGAGGCTCTTGGAATGGCCTCAGGAAGGAGTCAGGCGATGGCATGTTATCTTTGAGTGGCTGAGATACCAACTTTCTCCCAGTCTAATGAAAATGAGGAGAGACCCTTTTAATGTTCCTAGCAAGGGAAAGGCTGTGTTGGGAGCCCTACCATTACTGGATGCTCAGTCCACATGAGGGTGAGATGTTTTAAATACTCCTTCACTTAGGACTCGTCCCTCCTTAGGTACAACACAGTCTGCTGTGCAGACGAGGGTTGGTCTCTTCTGGATGTGGTGCCCAGAGGTGAGATCACCCCCCAGTGCTAAAACCTTAAGAAGCCTGCTGAGTGCTGAACACCTTTGTTGTTGGGGTGGGTTTTTTTCCTCAATGGCTGTAAAATTTTCAGGTTTGAAATCACTGATGCCAGCTTTTCCATTTTAAAGGTTCAGGGGGTTGGAACTAGATGAACGTTAAGGTCCCTTCGAACTCTAACCATTCTATGATTCTATGCTTTTCCCAAGTGCCCAGCATCCTGCTATCACTGAGGAATCTCAGCTCTCTTTTTTGTGTGTGTGTGTGTTACAATCATAGAATCATTAGAGTTGGAAGGGAGCTTAAAGATCATCGAGTTCCAACCCCCCTGCCATGGGCAGGGACACCTCCCACTAGAGCAGGTTATATACATCAATATATCAATCAATATATATATCAATATATCAATCCATTTCCAGACCTCACGGCAGCACAGCAATGCTAGGAAAGAAATGCAGTTAGAGTATTTCACAAGCCTGGAAAAGCAGAGGCAAAGGAAAGTCGCCAAAATCACATTTAAAAGGTCAGGAGCTTGACTTCTGGCATTTTATCTTTTCAAAATTCAAGACAAAGAACTTGGATGCTGTGGTAAAATATCTCTGAAACCTTATCTCATTTTGGTCAAATCTAACATGGGTTAACAGCCAAGCTGCGATGGGAAGGCAGGGGTTTGCCCTTATTTGCTGCGTGTGTCGTGCCGGCTGGAGGGGAGCTCTCGGAGGCTGCTCCTCTCGAGTTCAGTGACGGGGAAAATGGCTGCTGCAGCCGAGGAGTTCTTCAAAACATGAAACAAGTGCAACGTGCCGGGGATATCGCTGACGTCCGAGGAGAGCAGGGCAAGGAGATGAGAGCTGCCACCGGGGATGTAATGGGAAGCATTAACCACCGGCTGGTGGCAGAGCCGGAGAGCGGGATGCTGGACGGGAGGAGTCTGGCAGCGCCGATGGTGTAGGAGGGCTGGCTTCTCCCCATGAATGAGATAATATTTGGTCAGCCATGTACGTCCTGTGTTGCTCAGAACCATCCCGTCGCCAGCTCTCAAACCAGCTCCTCTAAAAGGACCAGGGGGTCTTATGAAGTTAATGAAAAAGGGGAAAAACAGAATTCTTTTCCCGTGTCACTCAGGTGTGGGCTGGAAGGAGTTTTCCTGCGTGAGAATTCTTGGAGATCTAAATATTCTCTTCTCTTGCTGGGCCAGAAAGTCAAATGCACTGGAGCTGTTCACCAACTGAAATACTATGGGGGGAAATCAAATTGAGATCGACAGAATTTTGTTTTCTTAGCCTTCAGCATTGTTTTAGTTTTGATGCTTTATAGGCTTTCAGAAGTAGTATCTTAGTTGACATTAGATTTTTTTAATTGAATCAACAATTTTCCTATACAAAATGATTAAATATTTACTTATTCCAGCCACTTTGAATTTGAACACCTTTCCCTGTAAAAACAGAAAGTCACAATCTGACCTTTGCTTGCCAGAAGCACATGCTAATAACTTGGCTTTTCTTGTTTAGAAAACAGAATTAAAAAGCAACAACAGTCTGCCGCTCCTCTGCCGAGTCCCAGCCTGGGGGATTAGCTCCCGCGGGAGGTGACACCATAACAAAGAGTCCACGTGTGCTGTGTCTTATCACCAATAAATATATTTTTACCTTGGAGACCATTGCTGTTCCAGGGAACCCGGTCTCAGGTGCGCTGGCACAGCACGGTAAGAATCACAGAATCATAGAATGGTTTGGGTTGGAAGGGACCTTAAAGATCATCTAGATCCATCCCCCTGCCCTGGGCAGGGACACCTCCCACCGCACCAGGTTGCTCCAAGCCCCCTCCAACCTGGCCTTGAACCCCTCCAGGGATGGGGCAGCCACAGCTTCTCTGGGCAACCTGTTCCCAGGGAGTGAGGTACCAGGCTGGGACGGACGGTGCATCCCTGCTCAAAGCGGTGTCCTGATGGAGCACAGGAGGAAAAACCTTAGAGAACATGGATTTACAGGCTCTGGCAGCCCTGAGAAATCTCTGATAACTCACTTCCTACACAGGCTATTGGATAAACTTGCCTAAAATCCTCTTGTACCCATCTGGCTCTCAGCAGGACGCGCCCTTAAAGGCTACTCCAAAATTTCTGCCTATGGCCAGAAACAGTTTCAACTTGATGCCTTTCCCTTCTGCGCCGCAGAAGGACGAGCTGCCGTGTCCTGGGTGAGCTGCTGGCTTGGCATCTCGGAAAGGAAACTGCAGCTGAAAGTGTTGCTCCAAGCTGCCCGGCGGGGGACGAAGGCAGAGAGGATGGTGTTTGAGTTTGCAGTAGGGAAGGATGGGAGTATACGGCTGACCCGAGGTGAAGAGGAACGGGTTTGTGGGCACTCCCAGCTGAAAATCCAGGAGCAGAGCTGAGTGGAGCCCTTGGGTAGAAGCCCCAAGGGCTGTCTGCCCAAAGCTCCCCCAGAACATACTGAGGCGGGGGGACATGTGGAAGGGGCCTGGAGCATCTCCCTTACGAGGAGAGGCTGAGGGACTTGGGGCTTTTTAGCCTGGAGAAGAGAAGGCTGAGGG
>JAOXNO010000012.1:2536176-2574685 GCA_028565335.1 Limnodromus scolopaceus
CGAGGCCCGGCCCGGCGGGCGGGGGGTAAGAGCAGAGCGGAGCGGGGCGGGAGGGGGGGGTCGGCCAGGCCCGGCCCGGGGGGGGAGCGCGGAGGCCCCGGGCCGGTGGAGGAGGTGAAGGGGTGGGCACGGCCTGTGAATCCCCGGCCTGGGAGTTGAGGCGGTGCTGCCTGGGGTGCCGGGGAGGAGGAGGAGGAGGAGGAGGCAGGCCGAGGCGGTGCAGCAGCTGGCAGCGGGGCAAGGCTGCTCACTCACCGGCTTATTTTGAAACGCCTGCCTCTGTTTCCCGAGTGGGGTGGGATGGGGTGGGGTGGGATGGGAGAGGTGCTGAAAATCACCCCGCAAAGGAGTGGAGGAGGGAATGCCATCCCCTGCTGGGAGGGATGGAGGGGGGTCCTGGGCAGGCTCCGGGAGGGAGCTGGGCCCCGCGGTGGGGTGCGGGGATGGGGAAAGGCTCGGGAACTTGTGTCAGTCCCTTCCCCAGGCCAGCATCCCGGCGTGGGGATGTGATTCCTTCCCGGATGGTCGCCCTGTGCCCCGTAATGGGGGAGAGAGCTGGGAGTACTTTAACATCTTTGCGTTCATGGCTTGCCTGTCATTTTCCTCGGTGCACAGATTTCCTGTTTTGAAAACTGGGCTTGTGGCTTTGTTGGGGCTTTAAAGCCAATAGTAGAAATAGGGTTCTCTAATAACCGTGTTTAGTATCCCATTAGTTTTTGAGGCCTGTTACTGGCTTGGGAGAGCAGTTGTAAATGCCCCTGGATGGATTCGCTTTGCCCCCTGTAACTTAGATCTGCAGCGTTTGGAGGAAACGGCAGGGACAAAATGGACAGTTAATAAAAGGAACAATTGTATACTGCCTATTCTAGAGGGCACTTGCTGCCCTTCAAGAACTTTCCTCATCGCATATGCTCTTTATACAGCAAATCTTTATCTTCTATCTCTTTCCTTTTTTTTTTTTTTTTTCTACCTTAGTCCAGAAAATGAAACTGGAACAGACATTTCTGGAAATGAACTTGATTGGTGCGGTTGGGAAGATGTGATTCACAGTTATAATGAACATTGAAATTTGTCCCATTTTTTCGCAGTTCAGTATTCAAATTGTGTATTTCCTGATTTTTAACCTGTTTACACAACTATGCTGGGTTTGGGGTTTTTTTTAACCCTTCAAATAATGGCATAAGTGTTGGATTGCCAAGAGGTACCCCAGGTATATCCACTATATAGAGGCAGCTGTTACACTAAAGGTGCCTGATGCTTTATAAAGTAAAAGGTTTAAACAAGCATTATTTTCTTCTTATAATCCCTTTCTGTGCTTGGAAGAACCAAAGCTGTTGTCAGTGAAATTTGGAGTTTGGGTAGATCTAGTATTTCCAGGATTGGCCAAAAATAAATTATGGGGTAAAGAATGCTGCTTGCTTTTTTTTTCTTTTTTTTCTGCTAGTCATGCAGCACGGATGAAAAGCTCTGAAGCTTTTAGTCATAACACTCTGGTCCCATGTTTTCCTTCTAATAAAGCATCCAGTGGGAGAATGTGACATAATTGGTTTCTTGGATTTAGAGATCTTGAAATGGCTGGTATAAGGGATAGAAGAGGAAACTCTCCAGCAGGGTTATGGTTTAAATACAGTAATGTGGTGGCAAAGTTGTGTTATTATTGCATGGTAATCTTGCATTTCACTTGTGAGAAAATGCCTTCTACATGGCTGTGCTGCAGAACAGGCACTTTTGAGTCTCGTCAGTGGCACAGAATATTAAATCTCTCTCCTTTCCTTGCATTGCATAATCTGAATGTTGTTCTCCCGTAGCAGCAGAAATGATGGAAGAATTGCATAGCCTGGACCCACGACGGCAGGAACTACTGGAGGCCAGGTTCACGGGAGTCGGGGTTGCTAAGGTGAGGATGAGTACCGCTGGTAACAGGCATGGCTGCTTATCCATCCTGCGCTGCGCTTTGTTGTTGTTGTTTTTAATTTCTACATTGATAATTTTGCTTTGCTAGCAGAATGTGTTGTGTCAATAGTTGTGTTTTGAACGCTAATTTGCTTGAAGTATGTTTAAGAGGAATGAAAATGGGATCTCTATGAGCAGATGTTTTGCTATACAGAAGGTTTTGGGTTCTAATTAAGTTCTTAGGAGTTGCTCCATCTTAAGGCTGCTTGTACTCCCCCCAAAAAACCTGTGACAACTTTCTTGGGAAGTGGAAATCTCACCTGTCTCTTCCTTTCTCCAACAATGCATTGGAGAAGTGAATTTGGCCACTGATTAGATACAGTTTCAAGTTTACTGTGTTTGATACAACATGTAACCAGACTTAATATATTGAGGAATTTATTCCGTTCTCTGGGAGCGCAGTGTGCTAAAATTGTGTACTTGGTCGCATAGAACACACACACACAAAAGCATTTGAAGGTAAGCTCTCCTGATCCACAACCTGCTAGTAAAATCCCATCTTTGTCCTCACGTACAACTGCATAACTGTTCAGTAGCTGCCTTTTTATTGAGTAAGACGCTTAAATAACAAGGTTGTGTGGTTGCTTTATGTACTAGCATTGAGCTGTTAGTTCTCCAGATGTTGGTAGTGTTAATTGATAGTCTCTCTCTGAGCAATGAAATGGTGGCAGAACTCCTCTTAAACTAGGTCAATGATAAGGAGTTTACTTTTGAGGAAGACCCTGAGTTTTGGACAACACGAAGGTAGATGGTAAAACAACATATCATTGC
This sequence comes from Limnodromus scolopaceus, assembly GCA_028565335.1. Classification (NCBI taxonomy): domain Eukaryota; kingdom Metazoa; phylum Chordata; class Aves; order Charadriiformes; family Scolopacidae; genus Limnodromus; species Limnodromus scolopaceus. The sequence continues at coordinate 2,538,901 of JAOXNO010000012.1, forward strand.
TAGAGATTTTTCAGAAACCTCTTAATTATTTTGAGAAGAATCTGTAGATACTGTATTTAGAAAAATTCAAAGCAAATAAGAACCTGAAAAAGGGTTTAGTTTGAGTTCATACTTTTCTTTCTGATCTGTATTTCAGTCAGGACCCAAACAAGGTTAAGTCTTGGAAGGGAGCAGGAGAAAGTAACATGTTCAGCTGCAAGGTGGGGTAGTAAGGAAGATTAACGCTAGAAGTTGTTAAGGGACAGCAGTTTTGGTTACTGAAGTAAGTGTGGGGGGTATTTTTGATCTTTTCCCCCACTTTTAAGACTTTTAATCTTAAGGCTTTTACTAGCATAAAAGTTTATGCTACCTAAAGTATTTACGATCTTGAAAGAACTTGTTTTATACAACATTACAACTTTTTATGTACTTTTTCATCTGTTTCTTGTCTCTTCTCCCCATATATGTCACTTTAACATCTTTAGCTGTACCAGTGTAGATAAAGCCAAATAACTTTCTAGACTAGCAAAGACTTAGAAGCATAGACGCTGTCGTTGCTTTAAAACGGTGCCAACATACTCAGTGCTCACAAAGAATGTTAGGAACTATTCCTTTTAAAGGAATAACCTTTAAAAGATACAGGAAAGCAAGTCTTAATTACGTTTTCAATATGTTTGAAGCAGAAGGTACATGCCCTTTCTCTGTAGGGTGAATACTGAAAGCTCATTTTTGTTTCTAAAGCATATCCAAGTAAAAAAGCCTCATTTCTTGGAGGCTTTGCTTTGAGCAAAGCTGTTCTGTTACCAAGTTTTATTTTTACCTGTTGTTATGTAGTATAGAGTTTTACTTTGTACTAGTCAGTAAACTGTTAAAGTGCAAACAATATATATTTATTTACTTGCTAATTTGCAATAGAACAGCCAACCGTTGATATGAATTAGCATGACTCTACTATGTTGCAGCAAATCTTGGTTGCAATATTAATCTCAGATACTACATTCCCTCCCAGGTTGGTGCTTCAAATTCCCTCCCAACCCCCCCAAGCCTCCGTCCGTCATGCTCCGCACTGGCATTGGTAGGTCACTGTCTTAAAGGGAATATATTGGGAAAGCTGTGATACAATTTGTATGATTCAACTAAGATTTTTAGCTCTCTCCAATTAAATGTTTAAGGAAAGCTACGTAGAGTAAGTTAGTGCCATCTAGTGGGACCGGGCCTGGCACATCCTCCTGGGATAGAAGGTATTCTGTTGCTGTTTATTGCATAAAAGGAAGAAATGTCATCTTAGATGCTCTCCTATTGGGTGAAGGCAGCAGGCAGTTGTAACTGAGCTTCCTGCCTTCCACCGACTGGGTGTATCGCTTCGTGGGTTTGGTTAGGATTCTTTAATGTTTAAAAATACAGGCTGCATTTTGGACCTGCATAAAACGAATGCGCTAGTTTACATCCTTAATACATCTGCAGCTTTTAAGCCCGCTTTCCCTCCGTGTTTGCAAGTCAAGAGCGACCGTACGTGTTTCTGAGAACTGAATGAGACTAAGCTGATCTAGAATAAATTTTTAGGCTGCAAAGTAGAAAAAAAGCTTCTGGCCATCAGAGTCATGGGATTCTGGAAGAGCTTTCCAGTAACAGTAGTAGAGGACAGAAATCCTAAACTGTTTTGGAAACAGCTGTGTGCTGTCACCTCCTGTGGTAGCTGAAGGCACAACCCAATGACTGAGGTCATTTGCAGTCCCAAATGCTTCAAAATTGTGTTGCAAGTCTGTGATGAATTATCTTACTTAGTAGCTAGAGAATATATTTCTCTAGAAGCTTGGAGTTAATACGTGGAAACAAATTTAGGAGCAAGGAATGTTTCTAGGCAACTGTTATACTCCTGTGGTTCATCCAGGTCACTAGATAGCTTCAAAAAGCCGGTGATGCTTTAGATGTCTGTTCTTGCCATGTGGTAAAGTGCCATTATTCCCCAAATTCGCAAAGCCAGTCCTTGAATTAACACATGACTATCTGACACCTACCACTATTCCTGCTTATTTAGCTCCTGTTTATGTTTACTCACGAGGGAAAATCTAAGCACATTCACTTGAGGCATTATTCTGACTAGTCGTCTCAGACGTCTTCCTTGGGTCAGCAGGTACAGAAGACAAAACGTAGTTTGTTTTTCTAGATAACATTGCTTAATTTTGTCTGTTCTCATCTTCTGCCTCCCTTCCCTCTGTTTGGGTGTCACCTTTAAGATATCAGGTGGGTTAACGCCAAAGGATTTGTGTCATTTCCACAGGTTTCTCTTGGATAAGAATTGGGATGGGTAATCATGATGGGTGACTCTGTTTGCACATGGCTTGTCTCAGACTTAGCCAGGGTGGATCCTCACAGCAGCACGCACGTCTTCTACAAGTTTGGTCTTTAAAAGATCTTCAAATGAAGTTGTGTGCACTGCTTTATTAGTTCTTTAAACTAAAAAGCATGAAGTATTTCTAGAGAGAGTAACCTTCTCTGTCGTGCTGTAAGAGTCTTGTAGATCCAGATGCCTGTGCTTGAATTGAAGAAGTGTTGGTCATGATGGTAGTTAGTGCTCCCTTTCCTCCCTCTTTGAGGTATCGTAAAGAGGGAAATGAAAATAACCTGAGGAGTGTCACTTATGCTGCAGAACATCTGCCTCCAAAAAGAGAATTGCTCTTAAAAAAGAATATAATTTACTTGTGTTATTTTGGTTTTTACCCTTCCTCTGTCACTCTAGCAGTCTTGATCAGTTAAGTACATACCAGTTGTGTGGTAGCAATGTTCTTAGCAGCAGAGTTACCAAGTTGAAGATTCGTGTTTGAGAATAATCGTGTCTTCCTTGGAGGGAAGTGGTGCTGCATAGTGATGGTCCTTACACGTGTCACATGCCACCGGAAGAACTAGTTAAAAAAGAGTTTTGAAACTTAGAAATGAATTTATCATCTACCACAGAGTGTGCCAGGACTCTATGCTGAACACTTAATAATTGTTTGGATGCTTCCACGTGCAGCTTTCATTATTTCAAATTTGTTGTCTGGCTACTAGAGCCCAGAGATAGTTGTCAGGTCTCAGTTCTCTTTCTGCCGCTGAACGGAAGGTTAGGAGGAATTGCGTGACTCTTCTGTCCAGTTTGCCATCAGTAAAATAAAAATACAATTTTTTTTCAACCTGTGAAAACTCTTGAGGCATAATGGAAGCCAAGCAAATCCTGTTGCAAATCTGCTTACCCATCTGATATAGTGGAGGTTACCTGTGAGCATCTGATAGTTGATTAACTTCTCATGGCAGAAAGACCTGGGTGATTTGGGGATTTCGTTATTGGCTATAATACTGAGTTTTTCTAAAAGCCCAATTAAGAAGCAGGCTGTAATTCTCATACTTACGTGATGCTTGAAATAAGATAAGAATATGGTAATTAAACCGGATTTATACAGTAGCACTAGACCAGAGTAACTGGAAAACCATTCAACCATTTCACTTTGGTGTAAGACTGCGTGGAGTCAGCACTGACTTTTAGTGGAAGTAAGGATTGACCTTTTCCTTTTGAAATCTCTTTATTTGCTATGGAATTCAGAAGAACTTGCGCTACCTTGGCTTGAGGTAATGAAGCATGTCTCTGCCATTGAGTTAGCAAGAGAATTTTGCAACGTGTTGCTGTAAGTCCGCGTTGGAGGCTCTGGCTTGGCAGCTTGGGTTCCTAGAGCTCTCTTTCAATACGAGGAGTTAGAGAGCACAAAATGGAGACAGCCCAACGTAAGAGTTGCAGACAGGCCTGAGGGATCGTTTGGGGGACCTTGGAGAGGCTGAGGAAATGCACAAGTCATGCAAGGCGGTCGATAGGCTTGAGGAGGAGATAGCAAAGCCAGCCTGACTCAGCCTGCCCTCACCTACGGAAGATCCGATGGGAGCTATTATCAGGCTAAGTCATTTCTATTGAAACTTCAGCCATTGTGCCTCATGTGGCCTTTCCAAGGCTCTTGCAAAGGGAGAAATGAGTAACCAACTCACGTGAGTGGACAGATTTTTAAATTCTTGACTTTGAGTAGGAGTCTTGAAAGCGCCTGCTCCTGCTGCATCCACTTCTCAACATGGAGGTTCTGTTGTGCATAGGTAGGTCACGGACTTCGAAGCAGCAGTTGATAGGTGAATCACAAGGGAAAAGAACACACCAGCTTATCTCAGAAAGAAATTCCTTGCGGAGGAGGAAGTGTGTGCTGTTCTTGTGCTTGTCATTTGGGTAAACACTATAGAAACTATTAGCTTATTTGAGATGACCCACGTATTTTGAATTTTTGCTGAGCCCCATCACCGGTTCTCTTGACAGGGTACAGTGGCTGAGTGGGCTGGAAGTGAGACCAAAGAAGTGCAGTATTATCCCAAAGTAGTCTCTACTAGAAAAGCAAGATGCCACTGCAGATGACGTCTTCAGGAATAAAATTTATAAGCCCTTCCTGTGTAAACTATTACATGTTTATTATTCCCTACTGCTACTTCCCCAGCAATATTCTGATGTTAGTATTCTTTGCCATTGCTTACTTGGTTTTTTGCAAAATTCAGGTTTGTTCCTTTAATTCCTTTTGTGTCATGACCACTTATAATGGTATGCTAAATTAAGTACTGATCATTTATCCAATGTCAGTTGCTGAGTTAAATATAAACAGTTAGGAATGATAAAACATAAATTTGAAGGGATTTTTATACACACACTCACTGCCTGTTAGTTGAGGGGGAGATGCTCAGATGTATGGTTTCTCATAGCCGTTGTCTAAACCTGTTGGTATAAGCAGTTGATAACAGGAGGTTATGTGTGAAACTAGTTAATCTCATGGGATGATCAGGAAAATTTGCTTTTCCTTTCTCTTGCACGTGAAAGAGATGCAGCTGAGGACTAGGCCACGTTCCTTAAACATCCGAGGTATTGCATCTTTATTGCTTCGAGAACAGCACGTTCTAATAAATAATTTGTGTTTCCATAGCCGGAATTCCTCAAAACAAGACTTTTTTTTTTTTTGCCAACTTTGACATGAACACGATGCTTCAGCTGCTTGTCTGTAAGATGGGCCTAATCCTTTACTCTAAGAGAAGTGTCAGTGGAAGCTCTTCTAGAAGATCATCAAGGGAGAGGAAAGCTCATGCAGTGGAAATGGGTCAAAACTTGCCTATGAGGAATTAATTCTGCATTTATTCCCAATATCAATACACGTGACAGTGAACTGGCTGGATACATATAGACATCTGACAAGCTGTTCTTTTCTGGTTCCGTAACTATGTAGTTAGTTCCTTTTCACCCTTTCTACTACTGCATTGAGTTCAATTTTACGATTTTATCAGTGTATTTTCTAGAGGAGCTTTTAAAGTAAAGGGAAAATAGGTTTATTGCTCATCAAGAATCTGTGATCAGAACTGAACCTGTTATTTTGTTGATGCAAAAATTGGGTTTGATTCCAAGTGCTAGAGCTGTAAATTTCCCACGTGGAATAGTCGGTACAGGTAGTTGTGGTACTAAAAGTAAGAAAAACATTGTGGATTTTGTTTTGGGCATTTTTCCAGCTGCTTGCATTCCATAACTTTATATTTGGATGTGTCTGAGTGTATTATTTTTTACTGGAGACGATAAACTTGTATTTCTGAAAAAATCTTAGGATCGTTTCTAACTATAGACGGCCTCATCCGTGTATGTCTCCAGGTCACCCAGGAATACAGGTCCGTTGCTGAAATGTTGGCCCTTTGTGAGCTGCTGATGTGCCCTTTCAACCACAGTGCTCCTGAAAAGCTCAAATGTGGCATTTGGGGAGCAGCTGTTCCTGTCATTTGCTCTCCACATGCAAAATGGAGGCAGTGAGATTTTAGCAAATGTGGAAACAACTTTCACTTTCATCCTCATCATGTTAGACCCCCAGCCTGTCCCATCTGAGACCCACAAATGCTCACTCGATGAGATGCTCCCGCAGCTAATGAAGCTTTTCACACTTGCACAGAAGGTTGATGCCTTGGATGTGCTGCTGGGGTTTGAGCTCATGAGAGGAAGGGGAGGGTTTTAGAGGACAGCATTTGTGTAGCTTATAAACAAGCTTCTTACATGGGTGAAAAGATTAACTTTCTGTTGCCACTTGCCATAAGATACTATGTTTTTTTAATCAGTTAGGCCTTCATGAGGATGTCGCCCAGGGTAGTGTGGGCACTTCTGTTAAGTCCTGTTGGCCGAGGAATAAATGCCTCACATAACCAAGAGTTGTACCTGTGCGATTTGTGGTGGTGGGGAGCTTGCTTATCTGTTTAAAAAGCAAGTAAATTTTGAGGTTTTGTATTGCTGAAGACATAAAATACCTTTCTGGTCTTGAGCTATTTGTGTGATGAGTTGAACTGAATGGCTTAAGCAATATTATCTGCAATGTTTCTTAAAAGTAATTTGCTTTTAAAAGAGAATCCTAAACGTGTAGCTTCTTGAGCTGGTCGAGTGGGGGTTTTTGTTGTTGTTTAAGCAACTAAGCGTGTCCTTTTAGGAGAAACAAATTTGGTAGTTAACATTCCCAGTGTAATACAGAAGGTAAACAGAACTTTTACTTTCTGTGGATGCCTGCTTGGAACTTGGGGTTAGTAACAGCTAGGTTTGTGTCACAGGTGGTGATTGTCTTATAAATGAGGAAGGGAGTGCTGCTACCTTCAAAAATAATCTACTGTGGGATTTCTCTGTGGTGTTAAGGCTTCTCCCCCGCCCCTCCCATAAGTCTTCTGCTCGAGTATATAATGAGAAGTGGCTTTGCTTTGAGGAAAGACTGATTGGTGGGAAGTGGTTACTGCAAAAATGAGACTGCTAAAATAGAATGAATCTTTGGGAAAAGATGCTAACAAGTTATTAATGGAGAGGTGGCTTCATCATGTCATTCTTCCTGTTAATACATTCCATCAGTAAATGTGAATCTTGTTTTTATATCTTTGTCAAATTTGTCTAGATTTCTTAAGTTAGATCTGTAGGAGGATACTTTTGTGTCAGAGCACTAGGATAAAACACAGTGACTTTGCATGATTCACTTTTCTTTCATTTTAAAACCAGTTTTGATACAGATTTTTTTTTTAAAAAAATAGTTCTCAAAACTGCTTGGATACGTAAAAATGCAGATGTGTATCCAGTAGAGCTTGCAAAGATGCAAGCAGATGCTTGTAGGTATCAGGATAATATTTCAGCAAATCTGTTCCAGCCTCTTGAATTTGTGCTTTAGCCTGGTAGGAGCAACCGCTCTGTTGGCGGGTCAGCCACGGGTCTGTAAAATAGCCTAGTGGGAAAGGTCGCCTTAGGGGTGCCAGTTGTACTGCTGTTAACATAACTCTCACTTGTTCATTATCTTAGTGTTAAAAAAAGCATAAAAACTACACGTTTAAAGAAAAATCGGTGGTACTGCCAGCATCTGATAACAGTAATAGCTGCCTTCCCAGATGGAAGATGGCTCTGAATTTGTAGCCCGGGGTCAAGCAGATGCTTGCCTGAAGAGCCGAGTTTGGAACTACTGCTACTCAACAAATCACAAGTTTTGTTTCTCAAACCGGTCGTCTTAGACTTTTTATGAATACTCCCTTGGCTGTTTTATGGATGTGGTTAAATAGAGCAGTAGGACATAAATTGAGATAGAAATATCATTGCAGAGGCTGGATCAGTATATTGAGACAAGACCGTCCAACTTCCGTCTTGCTCCAAGCCGCTTCTGAAGTTTTTTAGTGCCCCATCATGTGCCTGGGTGTTTGACCCGTGTTGCTGCTGTATCCACGTGACGTAGAGCAGCGTAGTTAGCCCTGAGATGCAATGTTTGATAGGACGTATCTGCCTTGTATGGAAGTTGTTTCTAACAGTCTTTGCTTGTTTTTCACTAGGGTCCATTAAATAGTGAGTCTTCCAACCAGAGCTTGTGCAGCGTGGGTTCTCTGAGTGATAAAGAATTGGAGGTAAGCAGCCACAAATCCTCGGGCTAATCGGGTTTGAGGTGGACATGACTGAAATCAAAACATAGAAGGAATTGTGAGTGACAGCGTGCTTTGTTTGGGGTGTGAAAGGGACTAGTGGAAGTATTTCATCTGGATCTTAACCCCACAGTCTCTGGACCATGGTGTGAAACAGTCTTCCTTGAAGCTTCCCACCGTAGGATGCAGATTTTGCCCAACCCCAAAAGCACAGCATTCATAAAGCTCATCATAGGAAATTGTTTTCAGCTGCATTGTGATTTGTTTCCTGGGTTTGGATACAGTTTGGGCCAAATAAAAAGCCAGAGAGCATTAATGGAAAAGTTTGCCTTGCCTATCAAATATGTGAATTTGCAGAAGCCTGTACAAAGCGGAGCATTTTTATGAATTGCTCTGTGGAAGTGTGGGGACGTGAAAATTGATGCTTTGTCCCTGTTTAATCTCACTGCTTTAGGATTAACTATTTCAAAACACTTGCTAAAGCAGCAAAATCAATTGCAGAGTTACATTTTTACTTTAAAATTCCATGTTAGTAAAGCAAAAGCTCAAGTTTAAATGCATTTTCTTACACATTTAAAGAACTTTCCACACGGTTGTCAGGTAAGTTTTGGATCATATTTCCCTCCATTATATGGCAGAACTGGTATGAGGTGTCTGATGAAGCTAAGTTTTTTGAGAATACATGAACTCCATACAAGTAAGTATAGTTAATAGTGGAAAACTGGGTATTCATTTTTATTTTATTTGTTTTTTCAATGGACTTCTGTGGAGTGATTTAAATTGACCAAGCTGACATAATCAAATCTACCATTCTTTGCTTTTTCAGTCTGTAACAGATAATGTGTGTAATTTTTGTTATGTAAGTACTTGAATGGAAAAACAACTTAAACTGAATCTCATTAATATGCTCACAGTTCCATGGAGGCTGTAATGGAGCCTGTGGTGTTACAGTCACGCCAACGCTGTGCATGAGTTGCTCTTCACTACGCAGTTAGGAGGCTCTGTCACTGACTTCTACATGTACAGGAGCTATCTCTAGGTAGTTATGGAGTTTTCAGTCCCCCCATTCTCAAAAGTACTTTGCAGACACAACAGCCACCTTTGTCTTAACATCCCCTTCATCCTCTTACCAGAAGAACAACGTGTCGGTGGATTCCCAGCTGGTAACATGGGGCTGTAGATGTCCAGCATCCCCTGGGGACACAGCCAGGTTTAGGTTCTGGCTGTGTCAGCTTTATCCTTGTTATCCTATTAAAGGAGGTAGATTGATTTCTGTGCTTACTGTGTGCAAGTCTTTTGGCAGAGATCTTTCAACAGGGTACTTTGGACTTTGGTTTCCAAAGAGCATGAAACTTAGGTTTACCACAAACGTTCTGGCCATGGCTTTCCCTCCCCCAGAGCTGTGTTTTGCACACTGTGGTTTTCTTCCTGCCCCCAGGCTATAGTTTAGTGGTGGCAGCAGTGATTGTAAAGCCTATAGCTCGAAAATTATCTGGGACCCTTTGGGATAAGAGATGTTTTTAAAATGACGTTGGTGATGGAAATGACAAGATCTCTTGCTTTCCAGCAACCTCAGTGAGTTGCTTCTAGCCCAGTGTTGCCTAATGTTTTCAGCAGGTCTGGCCACATGAGTGACCCTGGTGATGGAGAAGACTCCATGCACAGGGTCTTCTCCACTCTCGGGTACCTGGGCTTCATAGCCTTGCACAGACAGACAGACACGATGCTTTTGAAGCCTTCAGGCCTCCTACCGGTGCTCTGTATTGCACCTGTGCATAAACCTATTGCTGTCCACTGATGAACTGCCCCTCGGGTCTCTGGTTGCTCACAGAAATGGCAGATGCAACTGACCCTTGAGTTTGATGACAAAAGTCCAGATGAATTGCTGTGTCTGTGGCAGCTTTCTCTGGGAACTCTGCCTTGGTTTGTCTAAGCTCACAGTGGTGCACACCAGTGGACAGGACAGTTCTGGTAGCCATCTGAAAGGGCATTGGGAAGAAACATTAGCTGCAGGTGAGATGAATTGTCCTGCTAGACGGCGAGTAGCCACCGGGCTGCAAATTCGGGTGTCTGTACTCAAACCTCTTGTCATTACTCCTCTTATACCAGTACTGTGATCACCGTGAAATGGTTTATACAGGTTTTTTTAAGCGTTTGAACTTGTTCTCCTAGCCGTCTGAAGTAACTGGGCAGCAGAGGCTGGCTTGCTGCAGCTGAAATCGGGGAAAAAAATTAACCTCATTCCTAACCATGTTCTCTCCCTTCTGCAGCACATATATCAGAAGGTAGTAGCTGTTTGAGAGCAGTTGTTTCTTTAAGTAGCGGCAGTAGAAACAAATGCACCAGAGAAGCGAAATGGCCACTGGGGATATGGAGCAGATTATTGTGTTTTGGTGTTTTCTTTAAATCTTGGAATAACTGCAGAAATGTTAATTTTGAAGTATTGTTTAACAGACTCCTGAGAAAAAACAGAATGACCAGCGGAATAGAAAAAGGAAAGCAGAAGCGTATGAGACCAGTCAAGGTAATTCATTCTCCTGACCCTGCTGCAGGATTTCTGAACGGTTGGTAATTTGTGCACGTTTTGCACAGTCAGTGTCCTAGGAAACTAATGGCTCTTCTCAAGGGTGTGTCAGGCAGCTTGTTATAAACTACTCCATGATGGTGTAGTTCTCTTCTGGGAGCCTTGTTATCCTCATTGGCAGGAAAATACTCGTCCACAGCTTATTCGCACAAACTATTGCATTTTTACAGGACAGGCTGCCCAAAGGCTTAATATGGCTTCTCTGGAGTGTTGTTTTGGTCCCGTGATGCTGCATATACAGCAGCCAGACTTCAAAATACAGGCTGTACTCTTTTCCTTGCTTTTTGAGACGTATTCCTGCCTCATTAGAGTAAGTTCTTACCATAACAAATAGAGAACAAACTGTGCTCAAGTCTGAAGCTGGCAGTGCTGTTTCTTAAGAAAAAACCCAGCGTGTTCGAGACCAAGTTCAGATTTTCTATCAAGTGGGCATAGGGGCATGTTTCTATTTCCTTTTTTCTTCAATGAGGATTGTGTTGACAGAACTGCTTTGATAATATTAAAATAAGAGAAAAGGGCTAAGTTTTAATGAGCTGGTATTAAGCCACCACTAATTATCTGTCTAACTCTTATAGTAACGCTAGTGAGAGATCTAATATGCAGTAATTTACCTGAAGGTGGAGGACTAGAAGCACCCTTTGCTCTGTCCTTATCTTGAAGGAAATTCTTGAGAACCTACGCAACTGTTCAATGATGTTTAGTGCTTTCTAAGTACTTTAGCAAGTGCAAATGCTGCTTGATTGGATTTGACATGTTTGGAATTGAGAGTTAATTGAATTGTCAACTGTAAACCCTCCCAACAACAGCACAAGAGCTGTAACCCTGGGGCAGTCTTTTGTTGTGCAGAAGCTTTTGTTGTGATAGGTGTTGCACCTCCCTACAGTGATATGAGCATGAAAACGTAGGAGTAGGTTTTTAGAATGACATCATAACTTCTGTTCTTAAAAATATGAACTCTTATTTTCATCCTTTGTTTTCCTTTTTAGGAAAAGGCACTCCTAGAGGACATAAAATTAGTGACTATTTTGAGGTAAGCATCTTTGCATTGTCTGAGAAGTCATCTTTGCATGAATCCCCATCATGCAAAATCCGTAGATGGAAGTCTGTAATGTGACTGCTATTACTGATCCATCATCAGAGTCATTGATTGACGATGTTAACCTGATTTGCTCAGATCTGAGTAGGTAGAGGATGTGAGATTTTTGGAAGTTGGTTTTTAAATTAACATTTCTTTGAACAGTTGATAAAACAATTATTTAAAAGAACAGCCACATAAGTATAGGTTTGAGGTTGATTTCCGCCAGAACTTGGGTCTCAGATGAGGTTATCTCTGAGTGTGTAAACTTATTTTGGTAAGGGTCCAGTGCTGCAAAAGAACCTACCTGCAAAGTCCTGCTGGTTTCAGTAGGAGGTTGTTTACAGGGTTGCCTCCTTAGAAAAGCTTGCTGAGGGAGACTGGCACCACGCAGGAGACAGAGATCCCTCCACAAAACAAGGATGGACATTCTAAAAATCAATATTGTTTTAATTGCATTTTTCTAGGTCTGCACAGTCCAGAGCTCTAGCTGGTTCTTTATTTTACTGAGTAACTTGGAGTCAGAAATTAAGTGCTTATAAAGCACTGAGTTCTTTGCTGGCTAAAGTTTTTTAGATGCAGGACCATAGGAATTTCTGTACCAACTAGACCAGTTGCCCAGCTGTTTACGTACCCTGTCTTCAACGGTGACTGGTGCAGGGGCTTCAGTGGAGAGGTACATTTCTTTCTGCTCCTGTGGTGCACAGTTAGACACGTCTCCTCACAGGGAGTGGGCTTCCCAATTCTATGAAGTAAATAGCAAATCTATATCCAAGTGTGCGGATTTATGTCTTTTTGTGTTAAAAAGAAAAATGTACTTTGTGCAAATATGGATGTTTGAATTACTTTTGTTGTTATTTTTGAAAGGAGTGTGTGAAATGTTAAGATTTTCCTCTTCGCTTATATTCGGTTGGTTTAAATGAGTCTCTAGAGCCTATAAGGCTTTATTTTTAAGATTAATGCATTTCTTCTCTGTCTGTTAAATTTGCTTAAATGTAGTATCTCTGGGGAGTTACTGATCAAATCTCCTCTCTTGGCCAGTTTGCTGGGGGAAGTGGCCCAGGAACCAGTCCGGGTAGAAGTGTGCCGCCTGTCGCCAGATCGTCACCGCAGCATTCCTTATCCAACCCCTTGCCGGTAAGTGTTCTCCCCGGGGATGGAGCTGGTGGCATGGCATTGATTAGGCTGGTGGTCCTGCTTCAGACAGGTGATAAACGGTTCTGAACAGGAAAGAAGGGTGTCTTGGTGAGTGATTTGGCTTATTCTCTATTCAGTTCTCTTTTTTTAATCTGGAACTGACATCCGGCAGCAAAGCCAGATGTCTAGGACCCTGTAGCAGTGGCTAGTCCAGTTATAACTGATTAAAACATGCAAGGTGAGTGTTTTTAGCATGTTGTGTGGTTATGGATACATTACTGTCCTTAATAAAAGGTGGAACTGACATATTAGTTACCTTGTATTCCGTTGTAGCTCATGAACTTCTCCATGGAGCTGGGAGTATGACGTATAGACTCATAGAATGGTTAGAGTTGGAAGGGACCTTAAAGATCATGGAGTTCCAACCTCCCTTCCCTGGGCAGGGACACCTCCCACCACACCAGGTTGCTCCAAGCCCCCTCCAACCTGGCCTTGAACCCCTCCAGGGATGGGGCAGCCACAGCTTCTCTGGGCAACCTGGGCCAGGCTCTCGCCACCCTCACAACAAAGAATTTCTTTCTAGTATCTAACCTAAATCTCCCCTTTCAATTAAAAACCATTACCAATAGCACTGGTACAATGATATTCTGACCTTGATTGGACCCTTTGGGGGGTATACTGAAAAACGTGGATATCGTAATTATATTGGGAAGGTCTTTTACTTCTGTTTACGTGCACGTGCCTTGTAAGGGACATTAGCAAAAGCTTGCAAAGGAATGTGTATATATGCACATCTGCTGTTATTTTTTTTGTTACGTAATTGCATTTTGCTGTCCCAGCATTTCTGCAAGATTTGAATGTGAAGAAATCACCGGTATTTTTAAGCCATTTTAGCACAGAGCAGCTAAAGAAATTTCTTTCAACTAGCAAAGCCGTATTCAGAGGCTGTCGTGTCTGATGTCTAGTTCTGAACGTTGCCTGGGTCCCTCTTTAAAAATTCTCAGCATTTGTTGAGTGTCACAAAGGTATGAAGCGTTATGGGAAAGGTTAGTATTCCAAAAACCAAATGCTAGGTCTTTACTGATTACATTATTCTGCAGAGACCTTTGCACAGTTCATGGATGTGTACTGAACTAAATCCTAGCCCTGAATGCTCTGCTCAGAATTCAGTATAAGTTGCTAGATTTTGGAAGCTTTTAATGCTGCTTTAAGGGAGGACTTCAGATATGCTTCTAGATATTTTTGATGTTTATAAAAATTAAAATATTTCTTGTTAATTGAAAAGCCTTTTCTCCTGTCATATTAATCCTCTGATACACCTCTTCAAAGAGAATTTAGTGAAAGAAATACCATCTCTGAATGTTGCAGATACATGCAGTATTAGGGACAGTTCTTGATTCCAGCAGATGAGACACCCTGCAGGTGTTTATAATGGGACAAGTTGATTCTTCCTTTGGTTTTCCTCTTCTACGCTTGTACATATTGAGTAGGTAGAAGTTTGGACAGAGTATTTCTCGTGAGGTGAAGACAGATGTGACAGTTAATTTCAGCCAGACCAGGTTGTGTCTCTCCTTATGCAGGGGCTCTTTGTGTTTCTTATCTTCTGTTCTTTACTCTTGCAGCTAAACTCTACAATATTTGCTTATCCATAATAAATTATTATGTGCATTTGTAAGATCTGTCCTCTTCTTACAAACTGAATATCAGTGGTTTGAACTAAATCCCCAAAAAGCAGAGGGATGAGTGAAAATTGGAGAAGATCGAGTATCTTACCCATTACAGATGCCGGTATGATCTAGGAAGGGAGCAGTGTTAAAATGTCTTTCACGATGAGACAAACCTCCTCCAAACCTGTGAGTTAATCTATATTGTACTTGGAAATCTTCTGCAATCAGAACTTGCGGAGGAATGGTAATGACTTCAGGATGTTACTTCTTGTCTTCAAATCTCTTGACTGCTTTGAATTGCCTTGCTTCTCCTTTGATCAGAAGAATGATCTGCAGGTCTTCAGACTCTTCTGAGGTTGCTCTCATATACAAGCATTCTTCTGGGGAAGAAAGCACCCTCTTGACATTTGGAATGTTAGGCAGAAAATATGTTTCAGGTTGCAACTTAAGTTTTTAAGAAAAACTGAAGCCTGACCTGACTGGTTACTTTCTATGTGGCATGTGCCTGGCCAAGTTACAGCTTGGAAGGATTTAGATTATTATTACCCAGACTGCCAATTTTTAGCAGTGATGGGCTGGCTTTTAAAGATTCTGAGTGCTGTAATCAATGTAGTTCAGATGATTCTTGTTCTTACTGAGCCCGGTTCCTGTACCACAGTTGGAAAATTAGTCTACTGCAGGAGAACAGAGCTGGCCTGTAAGAGATGCGATGCATCTTTAAAAGATTTTGAAAACCATTAGTACATTGCTTGTCTTGCAGGAGATTGGTCTCAGCTATAATGACAGAAATGAGCTTACCGTGACATCTGGGTCCTAGTCACGGCTAGGTTGCTGGCATTTAGCAGTTCTGACTCAGTTTACTTCACCAGAATAATGAATGTATTGTGACATCAGCTCTTGTAAAATGAGTCCTTAAAAAACATCAAGTAGCATAATTTTGAATGCATTGACCAAAATTGCAATGCACTAAGATTTTTGGATCTCCAACCTGTTTTGCCGCACTGGCTCTGAAACACATGTATGTACGAAGGAAGGGGGTGTGTTAACTGACAAGGAATTATGTCCTGTGTGTTCATTTGTTACTTCTTTTTTTTTTAATTGTAAACTTCATCTACTTTTCGATGTCTGCCATTGGAACAATCACTCCAGGAGTCCTGTTTGAGTTATCAGATCCTCACCATGCTGCCTGCCCATTCCTGAGCTGCTGCTTCGCTGACAACAGTTTTGGCAGAGTCAGAGAATTGCTTTTTTTTTTTAAACAAAAAAAAAAAAAAAAGAAAGTTCACTGTATTTTTTTTGACTGTGTTACAGCGGCGAGTGGAGCAGCCGCTGTATGGGGTAGACGGCAGCACAGCAAAGGAACCGCAGGAGGAACACTCTGCTCTGCCAACGCTGATGTCGGTGATGCTGGCGAAGCAGCGGCTAGAGAATGAGCAGCTGGCACAGAGGGGAGGTGGCCTCTGTTTTACTTTTGTCTCGGTGAGCAGCTCTGAAAAGATTCGAATCCCGAGGGAGGATGTTTCTAGTTAAGGGATGGGGAATTTGAAGCTTTTCTGCTCAAAGACAGTGGTTCAAGTGCAGCCTGGTTTATTGATGACCAAGTCTACCATCTTCTGGTAAGTTCATCTTCCTTGTGGAGAGTTCTAGGTCCCAGGCTTTGCTTGTTTAATAAAATGACGTGAGTTTTAAGTTAACGACTCAAAATCTTACATAGATCAAAATAATAGCATCTGAGAGGCTAATCTGATAGACACAAAAAAGCGAGAGAATGAAGTATAGTCTTGCTGTGAGAAGTGTTTGTTTTGGCCTCGCTTAATCTCAGCTGACATTAATTACATTAGGCTTTTAAAAGCTTTGTCTTTTAGCAGGTTGGGCCAGACTTCTTGAAAGAAACTGACTCTCTTGTTTTAATGAACTAAATCTCTACAGCGTTCTTAAACCTTAACATGAAAGTGTGGTACCCAGGCCGGGCTGCGCCTCCCATGTGAAGATGAGTGTATCTGCATGGGCACTAGCCATCGTGCCGAGGAGCGTATAACAATACACTGACTTTCTTTTGCAGGCCCAGCAAGGCAGCCCATCTTCTACCGGATCAGGGAACACTGAGCATTCCTGCACTTCCCAAAAACAGATTTCCATCCAGCACAAACAGTCACAGGTATAGCTCACTAGATGATAACATCTCTTGGATGTGAGATTGCAGCTTGTCTTCCACACCAGAGGATGCCACTTGCAGTAGACATAACGTTTCCAATGAAAAGAGGCAGTAGTCCCAACTCAGGCTGTAACTACTGATTGAAGTGCATCGCTCTGAACCTTGTTTCTTATCCTCGAAGGGATGCTTTCAGTTGCTGCTACTGAAGTTTGCCTAATCTGTTACTGAGGCTTTTCTGTGTTGATACTGTGGTTAGTTCTCCAGCTGTGTGTGAATGTGCTCAAGAGAGGAACACCTTAGCTCTGTTTCCGTTCTGTTGTATCCTGAATGTTCTTCCTCCCTTTATAAGATGTGAAGGAAACCCAAGCGATAGCTGTGCATGCCTCTATTCAAGCGCTGGGTCATGGGTGTCTCTACACTGCTTACAGTACAAATGCCCACAGTTTAGCTGGAAGTTGTTTGGCTTCTGCAGAGTACACCCATGGCGTAGTTGGTCCTGTCAAGGTGGAATGTGATGTGTTCCTGACAGTGCTTCTCAGTAACTTCACTGGCATGGAGGCAAGAAGAGGAGTAGCTCCTTTACTGTGCTGATGTCTTTTTGGTGCCTTTTAAATTGTTAAGATTCTTCTTGTGGCTTTATGGCAAGGTTTACTTTTTAGCTGTGTCATCTTCCTCTGTTGCTTAGAAGGATGTTCAGCTTTATCTGTGATGCACCTTGCTTATTTCTTCTCCAAGCCTGCTTTTAATCTTCTTTTGATTTTAATCTCTGATTTCTCTGTGACTGACCCTTCCCTTGAGTGATTTTTAAACAATCCGTTTTGTGTCAATCATTTTCTCACATCAGTTTGAGTCAGAGATGATTCTATTGCTGGGGGAAGTTCATTCTCCTTTTCCCCAGCAGGGTGGTACAAGCTCTTTGTGCGTGAAGAACCTCTGGGGATATTTATTAGCTCTGAGCTCTGTTGTGTCACTAGAGTCACATCTGTTGTCTGCACTATTAAAATACTGGTCTGTGATGATCTCTCCTTCTTGCTAGTGCATGGAGAATTCTTGTGTGAGAATGTTGCCATAACTCGAGAACCTGCCAGAGATAACTTTCAGATTTCAATCTTTGCTGTCCCAACACTGCTGCTTAAAAGAGTGGTCTCTATTGCAGTGAGCAAGAAGTTTTTATTCCCCCCTGTGCTTAGCATGCCTGCAGGGTCCTTCTTCCTTGAAAAGAGTGACAAGTTATGTGAGGGTGCTTTCTCCCAGTGCTCAGCTCCATGGGATTCTCCAGGGGTCTACATGTAGCATACACTTAAGGCAAAGAATCCGTGAAGATGCTTGACTGCGTGATGAGGACATGTATATACTGTTGATTTTTCCATTCCAAACCTGTTTGGAGTTGATAGGGTTTTAAAAAAAAAAAAAAAAAAAAGTTTAGTGATTTCCAGTTTGAATCACTTGCAGCAATGCCAAAAGCGGGTCAGCGTGAGCGTGATTTTCTTAGTGTTTCAATCAGAGCCAGGGCCCTCTGAGCACTCTGAGGCGAGGTCAGTTGTGATGAAGTCAGATGTAAGAGCATGGATCCCAAAATATGACTTCATCTGACAGGGTGCAAGCATGGCTGTGCCTTTGGGCAAAATGATGTAACAGTCACGTACTGAAGAAACTTTCTGCTGCGTGGATGCAGCCCAGGTTTTCACCAGACAACCTTCTCCTTGTTTTCAGTGACAAAAGCTTTGGTTCTAGCTTCCTGCAGGTTGTCAGGAAGCATAAACCAAGCTAAAGCAGAAGTGAGGTGACCTGCCCAGGCCTCCTCTTTGTCTTTTGGGATATAGGATCATCTTGCTTGATGTGCAATGCTGGCACATGTTCTTTTTGATCTTTCCCATCCTGGGCCTATATAGAGCAGAAACAGTCCGCCAAGCTTAGCTCTTACTTCGTGGTGTTAGCTTCTAGGCAAGCCTGAAATTTGGAGAACAGTTATATGACAGCTCTGCAGGTAAGTCTTTGCTAACTCTTCTCAGAACCAGGGTAGCTGCTTGCGAGCCATAAATGTGAAATCTGTGTATGCTGTCATGGAGCGAGATTTCCTTGTGTGTGTTGACTTGGGTATTTTAGACGCTTTGCTCATGTACATATTGACTTCTTTCCCCTTTTTTTTTTCCCCATTACCCACTAATGAGAGTGTTCAGTTTGAAATATTTCTACTGCTAGAGAATATAGTATGTGTCTTTTGTCTTCTGTTCCTGGGTATAACTCACACTTCGTTGGTGAAGGTATTTGAGATGTGCTGCACCCCATAACACTTTCCAAATAGGTTTCACTCAGGAACTCTAATGCATCTGTCCCTAGTGGGCACTGATACATCAGTCTGTCAGAACCAAAGGCTTGTGCCTAATATTCCTGCTGTCAATCTGTTATAATATTTTAAAATAAAGACCTGTGTCTTCTGTCAGGACCACCTTAGAACCCACAGGTATTGTCATTTGTCTGTGCAGGTGGTTGTCTGTGCCCATGAAAGATCTCATAAATTTGATATTTCAGCTGAGGGTTGGGATGTGGTGGGTTTTTGCTTAAGCCTTTTTCCTGTATGAGCTACATTGCACTGCAGGAAGTGGCAGTGAACTTCAGAGACCACCAAGGGGTGGGCAGAACTCAATTATAGAAACAAAATTTGCAGGACACAGAGGATGTTGTAGCCTCTTACGTGTTACCAGTTTGTGTTCTCCAGAGCAGCTTTGTGCTGACTGAACCTCCTGTGCTGGAGGAGCCCACTGTCCAATAAGGAAATGAAGAATGGAGAAAGTTCTTCCCCTGATGCAGGGGATGAGTTCCTTCTTCTTAGACCTAACAGTTCAGATCAGAGGAGGTTGCGCTGTGATGTTACCCAGTGATGTTACTTGCTGACTATCTGAAATATCAACTGTTTTTCTTAAATGTGGTTTATGGTGATTTTTCCCCTACAGTCTGACCTCACAATGGAAAAAATATCTGCACTAGAAAACAGTAAAAACTCTGACTTGGAGAAGAAGGAGGGGAGGATAGATGACTTACTAAGAGTAAGTATTTAAATGGAGACAACTCTTTTAAAAGCTGCTATTTAATGATACCTAGAAGGCATGTGTAGCTCGGCTGCAGAGCAGGATTTTGGATAGCATTTGTAGAACCAGCACTCACAAAGTAAAACAAATCTGGCCATCCCTTACTTGCCAGATAACTGCCTGGCTTGTAGATACTCCTTTTGGACCTGCTTGAACCCACAAGCAGTGTAGCACCAATTAGAGTGGCTACACAGTACGGAACTGCTGTAGTTCAGGTGTTTGTGTCCTCAGCGCTGATGTTGGCCTTTCTTTGATCTGTTGCACAGTTGTGTTTTTGCTAACTAACCTAACATGTTTCTCTGCAGAATTATTCCTCTCTTCTAAGCACTGAGGAGCTGAATGCATTTTATTAAGCAGCATGTTCAGTAGCCTCTCAGTAGACTGGGAAGTCGTGTTCTGAGATGCTCATTCATGAGAGTCAGTGACATGTACAGAGATGAGAACATCTTTTGGTCAAACCAAAAGAATAAAGTGTCTCTTAACCCATTAGTATTCTTCAGTAAAAGATAAATACCTTTAAATGAAGGATCTTGTCTTAATGGAGGAGTTCTCACTGATTTGGCTTTCATCAGTTGGAGGGGCATCTCTTGTGAAGTGTTGAAAAGGATTAGAAAACACATTAGAGGAAAAGTTCTCTGTGTTTGTGTGTGTCTGGTCTCAGCACTTAAAAAAGCTCAGAGAAGCTCGTAGAGACATCTACCTGTGTGTTTGTAGAAAACGATCCATGAAGCAGAAAATAATTTATTTTTACAATTCGATGTTTAATCAGAAGCCAGACTATTGGTTGGAAGGAGGATGGTTAAATTTATCTTTTATTGACAAAAATGGTGGCACATAAAATCCTGCTGCACGCCATGGTGGTGTTAAAAGCAGCATCTGTTACTGGGAGCAGTATATAGCAGGGCTAATGGATAGTAACTTGAAGGAGAATTTAATTGAAAGCGCAAAGGGAGTTACCCCATCCTTTTCCTCTGCCAGTATTGTGGCTAAAGAGGGAGGATAGTCCAGGATGACTAAGCTGTTTTGAGACTTGGTAGCTGTGGCAAGGTTTTAAGTGTTTAAAATATAAAAAATAAAAAAAATTCCTTGTGCTTGTGTTAGTCTCTTTGTACCTTAGTCCCTTGTATGTAAACCAGGGTGATAGCACTTCCCTGTTCTACAGGGGTATTAGGATTTGAGAGGTTGAAAATTGAAGAGCTTGGCTTGCAAGTTTTGCTAAGAGGAACCTGGTCTTTTTTCCTGACCCTGCTGGTTTGCTTTCTTTAATCTGATGCCTGGAGGTAGCTGGAGAAACTTCTTCCTAGGTGATGCTTAGCTTGGCTTTGAGTGATTTAAAGTCAAAGGTTTTTTTTTTTTTCTCTTTTCACTTTTAGGCCAACTGTGATTTGAGACGGCAGATAGATGAACAGCAAAAGATGCTGGAGAAGTACAAGGAGCGGTTGAATAGATGTGTAACAATGAGCAAGAAGCTGCTTATAGAAAAGGTGAGCGGGGGCCTTTCCACATCTTTGCAGTGACAGTTCATGTCCTTGAAAACTTCTGAGTGAAAGCCTGCTCCTATTACTATAGTGATAAAAGACAACTGGAATTCTGCCTTGAATTATTTTTCTGCAAATAGGAATGTAACGTTAAGACTGAAATGGTTCAGAATGTCTCGGTTTGGTTACTTTTCACGGTCTCAAAGAGTGGTCTCCCTTGCTTAAGTGAAATAGTCTGAGCTCAAAATGCAGCAGGCATTCCTTGATTGGGAAACTCATACTCCTGAAAAGCGACATTGTCTAGCTCTGGCAATGCGAGAGCGGTGTCCCATTGTGCAGTGAAACTGCCAGATCTGCTCTGTGACATGGGCAAGTGATTTAGACCTTTCCTTCTTTCAAAAGGCAAAGTTGGAGATCGTTGCTTTGTGTAACATTCAAAACAACACATTAAAGACACTGGGGAAGGTGCCAGGCTGCTGTTTACCAGCGTCCAGCTTGCTTCGGTGTTGAAAGATTTCCAGATTTCCTGATGGCTAAACAATGTGGGGGTTTGATTGCGCTTTCACCTGTTGGCCAATTACAGCTATTGTTTGTGGGCACTGGATGGGCAAAACTACCAGGGTGCTGGCCAGTACGTGCCGTCTGTTTGAGTTGATTTTGTCACAGAGCTGATTGTTCTTGGCTGAATGGGACTCCCCTTTCTGGGAGGATTTGTAACTCCGGGCTAGGTGTTACACGGAGCTGGCGTTCAGATACGTGGGGTATGGCTCCGGTGAGGAGCTTTGCTGGTCCGTCTTTAATCCAAGCTGACTGAAACTTTGCTGCTCTCATCTCATGCCTTGGAAATTTCCTCTCGCTTACCGGAAATGCTGTCTGACAGACACCACCCCCGTGTTTTAGCCGTGTTGGTGACCTAATTGAGAATGTGTCACTTGTAGGAGTGGTGCGTGTCTAGGACTGAGCTGGCTCCTCACTGTATTTTAGCCTTAACAGTGATTCAAGGTGCATTTTCTTCCTTCATCTCCTGTTTGAGTGAATAAGGGCCTGACCAGAGCCGTGTCTGGAGTCTCACTGAGCCTACTGATACAAAGGGATAGTTTTAATCCTAGTGCTAGACTGATTTCAGCTGATGATAGAGTGGGTGTGAGCTGCCCAAGCAGGAATGGGGAAGGAAAGGTGAGGCTGAAATGTCAGAAAGGAGGAGGTCAAACAAATGCCTGTCAGACCAGTGTGAAGCACCAGCAATTATTTGATCAATGACTTTCAGCTGGGTTTCAGATAAGCAGTACTGAAACAATGGAAAGTGGTAAGAATTGGTAGTGGTTTAAAACACGACACAGCTCTTAGCTGCTAATTTATGGCTTGTATTTTAACTTGAGTTTTATTTTGTTTTCAGTCAAAACAGGAGAAGATGGCATGCAGAGATAAGAGCATGCAGGATCGATTGAGGCTAGGTCACTTCACTACAGTGCGGCACGGGGCGTCCTTCACCGAGCAGTGGACAGATGGCTACGCCTTCCAGAACCTCATCAAGTGAGGACACACAGCTGTCTTTACCTTTGGAGGCGAAGACAGAAAAACTATGCAGTTATCTGTGATGTCTTGCATCTCAAAATATGAGAGTGGTGTGACTGATGCGTGAAAGGATCAGATAGAAACTCAGCTACTGACAATGGGGAATGGTTTCGCATTGTAGTGGGAAATATGTTTCCATTTAAATCCCCAGAGCCTTGAAACTGGAATCAAATTGTTTGAGTTGGGTTGGGAAGCAGCGGGCTGCCCTGTTGGGGGTTCTCAGCACACCTACCTGGCTGTGCAGTGCTTGGGGTGCAGGGATGGACCAGATTCTCACATGTATCTTGAATCAATTAACTTGATTTGCATACTTGCATATATTAGTCAAGAAAGGCTAATTAGCTCCTCTTTCTTTTTTAAAGTAGAAAGTGGAGAAGCTTAAAAGAGAAAATCCATACTATTTAACTTTTTTTGCCTCCTGGTAACAGTGATCAAAGGGGCTGCAGAAACCTGGAAATGAAGATCAGAGACCCTTTTATGCAGGATGTTAATGAAAATATCCAGTGAATTCCCACCTGGCCTAGACCTTTAAGTGGTACTTGGCAAATTAATTGCATTAGAGAGTGCTGTGTGTGATCCTTTAAAATCATATCACTTCTCTGTAGTCTGATAGGGAGGTGCAGCTCTTACTCGGCGCAGATTAAGGACTTTGTATTTCCTCCTTAGTTTGTGCTGTAAGACATGGAAGAAATACTTCTGGAATATTTACCTGCAGTCTCAGTCTCTTTTCAAAAGTGAACTAAGTATATAAATGTTCAAGTCATTTAGACTTGAAATTTCAAGAGTGCTTTTATCGCTAAAATGTTTTAAGATGTCTTTTTGTCTTGGAGGAGAGACTGTTTTCTCAGTGAAATTGGGAATGGTGTTGGTTATATTTCAGAGAACTAAGGATAGTTTAACTGTACCCTTGAAGTATAAGGAATACTTTCTCAGACAGTGCCAGATTTCAGGAATAGTTTTAACAGGAAAGCTTGAGATTTAGAACAGAGCCTTCTAGGAAAAACCATGTGGAAAGTTAGTGACTTACCATGGATCCCTGGGTTTTCTGTGGGTTAGCAGCTCCTTGGTTTTGGATATCCGCATGAATAAAACCTTTCACTTACTGAAAGGTTTCTGTGGGCCAGGAAAAGAATCCCCTTTTATGTAAAAAATACCTTTCAGAAATCTGAGTCATAATGTTTGGCACATCCCCCTTTTCTGTACAAAAATATTTTGTTACTAATCTTACAAATACAACTGATTTGGAGTTCATTGCTCCAATCTGTTAAGAACAGACGCTGAAGACAACCGAGTACAGACCATTAGTTCATCCTTCATGGGTTTTCTACTTTCTTCTTTCCAGGCAACAGGAAAGGATAAATTCCCAGCGGGAAGAAATAGAAAGACAACGAAAGATGTTAGCGAAACGGAAGCCACCTGCGATGGGACAGACCCCTCCAGCAAGCAATGAGCAGAAGCAGCGCAAGAACAAGACCAACGGAGCGGAAAATGAAACGTAGGTTCCGTGGCCTTCTCGGTGCGTTGCGGAGCTGCGTGCTGTGATTGGAGCACGGAATAGCTACTGGGAAATGGAACCTTGCCCTTGCCTCCAGGCTTCGCTCCACACACAAATGAATATTGTGGAATTAGCCTGGCATTGGACAACATCTGGCTGCAGTTCTAAATAGTTTTCATTGGAGTAAAACAAGGATCATTGCTGAGTCCAGGCTTTGTGCGAGCTTAACTTCTTTTGAGCGCAGTAACTTTTTCAGTGTTCCTGTTGCATCGAGTTTGAAAAGGGGGGTGTCTTTTTCTTCAGTGTTGCAACTTCAGAATTGATTTTGGTATTGTTGTGTGATACATGGTGGGGTCTTTTTAAGGAAAAAAAAAATCGTATGCATTTAGAAGCATTTATTTCCGTGCGCTTCCTGGTGAGGCGTTTCAAACAATTAATTTTGTATACTGAAGAAAAAATGCTCTCTGTAAGGACAGTTTATTAAGGATTGACCTGCATCTCCAGAGCAGTCCCTTGCAGGGAAATGGAAAGGTAGTTTTTCTTCTTACAGATATTTTTTTTCCTACCTCTTTTGAACTTACTGATGCTCTGAGAGTCCCAGTATTCTTAAAGCTGTATCTCAGAAGAAATTTAGAACATTGTTTTTTTGGAAGTTTCTGTGAGTTGGAAATACGTTAAGTCAGAGACTTTCCCCTGCCTTCTACCATTTTCCTTTACAATCTTCATTTTATTGCTGTTGGCTAAAACCATAACTCTCAATGTCGCTTCTCTTTTTGCATTACTAAATCTCTTGGGCATGACTTGACCTCAGAGTTCCTGGAGCCCTTTGAATTCTTGGTCTTGATCTTTAAAAGTGCATGTGATGCAAAAGCTCCCGCTGCTGTTCGCAATCACTGCAGAGGTGGCACGTGACTGGGTGAATTTGGGGTGCTCTCAGCAGCCAGGGCAGTGCCCCCAAATAGGGTGCTGGTGTAGGGAGTTGGAGGGCAATGTGTCCTTTCTACAGATAGGTAGCTTGAATGGAGACATTTACCCCGCGTTCTGGCCAAGTGAGCTTAGAAAGAACTAAATAAAGTTTTAAAGCCATCCTTTTGCTTTGAGGCTTGAGTTTGGAGAAGTAAATCGGATGTCTGGGCGTGGGTATTTGGAAGCGTTGCTGTTCGTTGCGATCACCTTTCAGGTCTAAGGGATAGGATGATGCTTTCCACATTTGTGCAGGGCTGTTTTTCCCCAGCTGACGGGTGCAGCCATAGCATGGCTTATTCTGCAGCCATAGCAGCACAGGTCGTGATGTGCCTGGAAATCACAATAGTAATGCCTGTGACACCCAGTGAGCCTCTCACCGTGTTGTGAGCCTGCCTTGACAGAATCTAGCTTTACTGGAGTTTGCTAGTCAGCATTGTTGGGCTGCCAGGTCTTTTTCTCTGACTTTCTTGCTGGTTTATCGTTCTTCACTGATGTGTTTCAGGGTTTTATCTTTGTGGTTTAGAAGACCTTCCTGTGGTGTTCTTGATAAAAACTGCTTGCCAGTTTATGGATGTGGTTCACATGGAGTGTTTTAGCTTATGAAAATGTTTTTTTTTTTGCAAGTCAGCTGAAGCAACTGTACTGACTATTTCCTTAATCATTAGTTATCCTGTAAATGGATTTGTTGGACTGATGTGCATGAGGTACAAAATTTTCTTATTTTTGGAGAAAGATTTATTTTCTTTTTTCATGTGGAACTCTTACAGAGGCGTCTTTTAGGCAAGTTGAACATAAATGTTTCTGAAAGTTGAATGAGAGGTGGACAGCCAAATTCCTTCATATGATGTTAGGTTCCTCTTTGGTTCATGGTTGTTTCTGTGTCTTAAAAAGGAGAGGAGGGTCCCATGATGCAAATTTAAATATCCGCTCTCCTGAAACTACTTTCTAGCCTGTGAATGAGAATAAGATTTTCATTCAGGAAGATGAATCTGCTGGGGCTTCTTGAGGTTTGTTAGGGCAGCTTGGGCAACCTTAGAGCCTTCAGCTTAACTAGGAGTAGTGTATTTCAGGCGTGTTTCTGTGAAACAGGGCAGTGTTTGTCTTAGAGCCCCCTTGATTTTTGTGATGCTTGCTGCTAACAGGCAGCTATTTTGAGCGAAGTTAGCCTGGTGTTACTCATTATATCTCTTGCTTAATGAGTGGGCTGCTGGTGTTTAGCCCTGTATTTCGTTTGTACATGAGAATATGTGGAAAGCTTGTTGCTGGTTTATTCAATTGTCTTTTTATTCCTTAAACAGCAACACCAACCAAAGAGCTAAACTTTTGGGATGGTCTTTTAGGTTAGCAGAATCTGATTAGCTGTCGCTGGAGGAGTTAGGGGTTTCTGAATTAATGTGCTTTTATGTGAAGTGAGATAACATGTAAACGTTTATGGTACCAGCTGTGTTTTTTATGTATCTTTGATTTGTAATAAGCAGTTCCTTATGGTTGAGATTCTTTCAAAGGGAACTCGGCTTGTGAGTTTTGCGTTAAATTTATCGGCTAACAACTGCTTTAGCACTTACTTCAACTCTGTGGACCCTCTGCATTACCAACAGAGAGAAGCTGGGGCATTTTGAGATGAGCATTTAATCAGCAGAGTACTGCCTCCCCTGAGTTTACTGTGCAGTGAGGCAGTGTCCCACGGCCCTGTGCAGACGTAGGACTCGGTCCCCTCTTCAAACTAGTTGTGGTATTGGTGCTGTGGAGACCTCATACACTAACCTTTGTCCTAAGGACTATGCAGAGCATAACCCCTGCAACAGGAATCCTCCTGGGATACGCTTTGAACTCAATTTAGGTTCAAAAAAGATATTTATATGCTGTCACGTGCATATCTTGTTTACACAGTAAACCAATGCACTTGATACGGGCTTCATAACTTCATGTTCATGTGATGCCTTTACCAAACTCCTTGTTGGTGGTAGTGAGAAAATGAGTATAACGATTCCTTTTTCTAATCTTAAAGATCTCAGCACATCATTACCTTTCACTAGTGATGGGATCTGTCATTATTTTAGTGTAAGGCTGTGTTTTGCCTCTGTCCTACACAACACGCTTTGGCTATAGAAGACATTGAAAATATTGTGAAATGTTTTTTGACCAGCCACCTAGGATGGGAACTTGGCACATCACTCACCATCAATAAAATGGGAATTATTCCTCTTATCCCATTGCTTCTCCTCACTACACGAGCCAAAGAGATGGTAAGGTGATTCCAGGGTTTCAATGGAAGCCACTTTGCAGAGCCTGAAACAGGAAAAAGTTCTGAATCCCGGATCAGGGTTCTTTTTGCAGTGGTTCTGTGGCCAGGTGTACTGCTAGTCCCGGAGAGAATAGCTGGGTTGAATTACCCAGGTTTTATTACAAAGAAAACTTTGAAAACAAGTCAGTAAAGCAAACTTTAAATGGAAAAATAAGATGAGGAATGTTTCAGTGCTTCAGTGTTCCATATTTAGCTTATGGTTTGGCTTTCTTTGTTAAAAGTCTGTCACTAGCCTTAATAGGTGTTATTAGGGACTTAGATTTGAAATTAATATGTGCTTTATCAATGTTTAAGCTTTTGGTCTCCTTTAGATTGATTATAAAAAAAAAAAAATGTAAAATAGTAGATTGCAGAGTTTACCTAAAAAATGTCCTGCCAGCTGTTGACATACTCGGTGTAGTTGTCACTTCCAGTGGAGACGTGTGTTCTGCAGGTTGTTCCCCTTTATTACATGCGTTGAAACCTAATGCATTGGATCTGTCTCTTCTATGCAGGTTAACGTTAGCAGAATACCATGAACAGGAAGAGATCTTCAAACTCCGACTAGGTCATCTTAAAAAGGTAAGAACTAACTGCAGAAAAGGCTTTTAGGTAGGTTTTTGATTCAGTGTTCCACGAACAGTAGCATTTCTCCACAGGCGTCACTACTGTTTGATAATTGAGAGGGTTTTGTTGCTTGAAAGAGATGCCCACGTTTTTATAATAATTTTTCCAAGGCAGTGGTATTCAGCAAAGATGTTCTTTGCTTCACTAAATAGATTTCTGTGTCCTTATAGTTACGATTTCATGCAGAGAGTTCCAATGTTTTGATGCATCTTATTCTGTCTCTGTGATTTCCTTAGTGCTGGGCTCTGTACATGTCTAATACTGGGGAACACGAAGGAATGGAAAATTATAGGGAAGAAAGTTATAAGAACACAGCAAAACCTGCAGCCATCATTGGCTTCCTCATTTCTTTCCGATATCGAGTAACCAGTATTACCAGTAACAGTCCAGTAAAATCTCTTGGGCGTTTGGAAACTAGTACTGTTTAGACCTTTGCAATGCACGTTTGTTTTCAAATACATTGGCTTCAGTAGGAACCGTACCTGCAGGTGAGGTTGTAATTAGATAAGCTGTTGGTTGCCTTTAAAGCAATATCGCAATAACCTATGAGTAAGTTTTTTGCGACACCTCAACAGATAAAGCGCTGAAAAAAACCAGATGTCTTCCACCATTTCCTGGTTAGCTGCGATCTCTGCTAAGGCCAAAGTGTTTTCTTTCCCCTATGAAACAAAAAGGAAGGGTGCAAACACATTGCTGGAGTCCCCCTTCTTTTCTCAGGTGGTGCCTGAGCTCTACGCTTAGTCTTTCCTGTAACCTTGACACACCAGTTGAATGCAAGGCCTCATTAATGCTACCGTGCTCCTCGTTATTTTCAGTGGCAAGGAAAAGTTAATGCACACGTGGAATCTGCTGGCGCTCTGCCCGTTGTGTTTTATTGACCTGGGAGCAAGGAGAAATGATAGGGGCAGACTAAAGGCGTGCTCGCTCTGCAGCTTCCGCATTGCTAGGGTGGATTAACTGCTGGTCCATCTCTGCTGGCGGGTAGTGTGCCACCCTGGAACAGAGGAATCCGTGTGGAAATGGACCTTAATGGAAAATGAAGTAATGTTCCGGGATTGTGCCATTGTCTGAAGCTATGCTTATCCTTCTCCACTTTTGGAAACTGGCTCGTTCTCTGTGCCTAAAAATAGAACAAATTGAGAAGGGAAGGAACAGAGTCACAAGGCAAATGGGTAACTGTGTCCCTTGAGTCATATATACCAAATAATACTGCTCAAGGCGCATGTTTTAATTGATGTTTGCAACCCTGTCCACAGTGATGTGAATTCTAGCGTCGTGTTTGAGGGCACTAGGACTTCAACTCTACATCAAAACTTGCACATGGCACTAAGTTACGCTCTGACCTGTTCTGCCTCTTACCACTGATGGGACCACATGTTGTCCACCTTCTCCATCCTCTCCGGGTGCTGCCCCATCCCATGTGCCATCGTGACATCCCTGTTCCTTACTTCTGAGGGCTGTCCCCTTTCTATCGTCCCAGCAGAGGCTGAGTTCTTACAGAAACTCCAAGCTTCATAGCACTTAATCACGGAAGGAACAGGACCAGAGCTACAGTGCTGCTTAATTACAGAAAATGTTAAAAGCAAGAAGGTGTAATGATGAGTCTGCTCCGGTGGGAGTGTAAACAAAACTGCCCAGTCTGTTTTCATTCCTGTCTCCTTCCACCTGACTCTTAGTTGATTGGGACCATCTCTCTAATCTCCCGAGTTATTTACCAATATGTTCTTCGCAAGTGGAATTACACGTGTGTTTTCATAAATCAGGCAGGAATGCCAACTGTACCATCTCACCCAGTGTTGTGTTTTCCTTTTGTTTCTCCCTTGTGCAGGAAGAAGCAGAGATCCAGGCGGAGTTGGAGCGGTTAGAGAGGGTTAGAAATCTACATATCAGGGAATTGAAAAGGATACACAATGAAGATAATTCACAGTAAGTACATGGGATTCAGGGACAAGAATGTATAACAATTTTTTATTTCCCTTCATAATGGGAAACACTTAATCTTTTCTAAACTGGCATGGTGATATAATTTGAGGTTCATGTAAGACACAAAGGCTTCCAAGTGCATCAAGGTACCATTTTATAGTCTTTTCTCGGTACAAAATGGTCAAATAGTATCAAATCTGTCAGTCATTAACACAGTTTTAATATTTCTCTGCTTTAATATAAAAATGTTGTTTCTAAGCTGTGTAGTAGCTGTGATTTATGGTGCAGTAGATTGCATATTTCTGTCTGTTCTTAAACTGTGTCTTTCTTGATAGATTTAAAGACCATCCAACGCTAAATGATAGATATTTGTTGCTACATCTTCTGGGTAGAGGCGGCTTCAGTGAAGTATATAAGGTAAATCTGAAGTGGCAATCTATGCTGCAATCTGAATCTGCAATGAAATAATGCAGTAAGCAGAATTTTAACACTTGTTTTCGCAACGGTGTGTGTGGATGTGGAGGAAGAAGGGAGGACAAAGCACGTGTTGCATCTGGCTTGTGTTAGACAGCAGGCTTGAGATTTTTAGGTTCTGCCCTCGTCCTCAGAGGTCAGGCTTCCTGTTAATGAGTGTTTGGAGAAAATGTTGCACCAAGTCTGCAAGTTTTGTCAGGACAGAGAAGCAAACCACTTCTCTCTTCGAGTGCTACACACGACGACCTTAAGAAGCGAAGTTTTATTGAGTATGGCATAGGAGGTCTGAACATCACTGTAAATAAGAGAAAATAGCTCCAAGAATAAGAGCAAAGGCTGCATTTCCTGGGGGTAGAAGGTGTTTTTTTCACTTGTGCCTTCATTTTACACTCTGAAGTAGCAAACTGGAGGGGTCTTGGGATTTCCTTGGAACTGAGGACTACTTGTGTCATTGCTCCTGCATGGCCGAGACCTGTGATACTTTGGTGCTTGCTATTTGACTATTGCGTTTAGAGCCTTTCCAGTTCTAAATATTCCCCATGTTTACTCATGTTGCATTTAGCTAGAATGAAAAGACCTATGCCAATGCAAATATTGGAAACTTCATGGTGATTTGATGACCTTTCAATATCTGAAGGGAGCCTATAGGGGAGCCAGAGAGGGACTCTTTGTCAGGAAGTGTAGTGAAAGGACGAGGGGCAAAGGTTTTAAATTGGAAGAGGGGAGAGTTAGATTAGATACTAGAAAGAAATTCTGTACAGTGAGGGTGGTGAGGCACTGGAACAGGTTGCCCAGGGAAGTCGTGGATCCCCCATCCCTGGAGGTGTTCAAGGCCGGGCTGGATGGGGCTTTGAGCAACCTGTTCTAGTGGGAGGTGTCCCTGCCCATGGCAGGGGGGTTGGAACTCGATGATCTTTAAGGTCCCTTCCAACTCTAACCATTCTATGATTCAGAGGGCTTGTTCATAAATTGGATGAATCCTTTTAGTTCCGTGAAGGTCCATTACACTCCCCTCTGTCCCTGAGCTTTAGCTGTGACTTTTATACTGTCCATAGCAAAACATTTACTGTGTGTCCAGTGAGCCCAGCTTTGGAGCTGAGACCTGGATTCTGTGTTAATTATGGTGGTTTCGTCCAGGACACGGATTAGAAATGTGACATTTCAAAGAGGGAAGGAGAAAATTCTTCTCTGATAAAGCATCTGCTGGATGCGGGTTCACAACTTAGAATTCATTTTTGGACCTAAGAGTTGGCCGTGTTTTGGCACGCCTGCTATGTGCTATATTACCTGTTGCGTTATTCTGGTTCTCAGTCAAAATACACTATCAAGTAAGAGGTGTACCAACGTGCAAACATCCTGTATCAGCGCCACAGCAGGTTGCTGTAACCAGATCTGTTTTCTGTCAACTTTTCTTGATTAGCAGAAATAAACCATTTAAGGGAGGGGAACTGAACTAATCATCATGTGCCTGGGCTCCGGGTCATGGTGACTCCCTCTGGCATTATCCTGTTTACTGTTCAACCTGGAGAAGAGAGGCTCTGGGGACATCTTAGTGTGGTCTTTCACTATATAAGGGGGGCTTACAGGAAAGATGGAGTGGAACTTTTTGACAAGGCCTGTAGTGACAAGACAAGGGCAATGGTTTTAAAATGGAAGAGGGTAGGTTTAGATTGGATATTAGGAATAATTTTTTTTATGATCAGAGTGATGAGACTCTGGAACAGGTTGCCCAGAGAAGCTGTGGATGCCTCATCCCTGGAAGTGTTCAAGACCAGGCTGGATGGGGCTTTGAGCAATCTGGTCTAGTGGGAGGTGTCCCTGCCCATGGCAGGGGGGTTGGAATGAGATGATCTTTGAAGGTCCGTTCTGACTCCAAACATTCTATGATTCTATGATTACTTTTTCGAAATACTGGTGTCTTACTTGTCTTTCAGATGAGTCTCTCAGCAGCTGGAGCGAGGGCAGGACACGCAGCCGCTCCCCACGCCAGTGCAGGTTCCTCAGTCAGTCCAGGTACGATGTGTATTTTCAGAATGAGGAAAGTGAATACAACGGATACATAAATATCAGGTTCTGAGCAAAGCAAACTAATGGGAGAAACGGGGAGTTTGCTACACTGCTGTAAGGATTTTATTGATACAAACCAGTTCACAGGCAGTAAGGACACTCTGTCAATGCAAATTGATTGTTTTGTATTGTGTTGCTCACCCGCTGTGAGGTTCTTCCCAGCTAGTGAGCGTGCCCTTCGCCTTGTTGTGCTGCTCCAGGGCACATCGTCCCCACAGGCCTGGCTGCAGAGTTTTGCCCACTGCCGAGCCGCAGCCGTGTGCCCATGGGACCGGGGCCAACCCGCACCACAGGTCACCTCCGTGGATGGCAGCATGACCAAAAGCCAGGTGCAGGCTCCAGAGGAGGCAAGGCACATCTGGGCAGGGGTGGCAGGGCCCGCCTTGTGCCACAGGAGCAGAGGGGACAGGCACGGCAGAGTTAAACCCTGAGCCTGACTCTGCTGAAACCCCGTGTTGCACGGTTTGTGTGCACAGGCTGCCCCAGTTCGCCTGGGGTTTACCACACATTTCCATCGTGCTTGCAAAATGCTGTTATCATAAATTGCAAAAAACCAACGTCATCCTCATCCGATCAGAGCGAAACCAGCGCAGCTCTGCACGTCTCCAGCGTGTCCGATCTGCTGAGTGCTCTCTGGGGCACAGGGTTATGGCTCAGAGATGCTTCAGTTTGCTGCTCTGGGATTTTATTTTTTCTTTTTTTTTACTGCAGACTCCTTGGCCGGTGCAAGCAACCACTGCAGCTGGGGTACTCACTGCCTCAGCTACTGGCCACGACAAGGCTTTTTGCTGAGGGCTGATGTGGCCTTTCTGTGAACATGCTGCAGTAAAGCTGGGGGTGTCAGGGAGCCTGTGCTGGGCTGCTCCAGGCTGCCACCGAAGCCCTGCTGAGCAGAGGCATGGATGGAGCTGGTTGTGAAGCCCATCGCAGCCTCTCCCCTCCCCATCCCATGGGGCGAGCAGCACCTCTCTCGGGGTCACCTTGTCCTGCTGGGGCGAGGCGAGCAGGTCACCCGCTGTCTCCCCACTGCCAGTGCCTGTGTTTCACCCCGATAGCTCCCTCTGTCCTGATTGCTCCTTCTGCCCCAGCCCTTGTCTCCACGATAGGTCGACAGTGCGGATGAGTGAGCGGGTCCAGCAGGCAGGCAGTCTGTATCTCCCAGGAGCAAAGCTACTGTTTAAATTAATAGGTTTCATAATTAATAATGAAAATGACCTCGAGTTCCACCAGGGGAATTTTAGGATGGATGTTAGGAAAAATTTCTTCACCAAAAGGCTTATCAAATATTGGAACAGGTTGCCCAGGGAAGTGGTTGAATCCCCATCCCTGGAGGTATTCAAAAGATATGTAGACGTGGTGCTGAGGGACATGGTTTAGTGGTGGTTTTGGCAGTGTTAGGTTGGTGGTTGGACTCGATGGTCTTAAAGATCCCTTCCAACCTAGATGATTCTATGGTTTAGTGGTGGACTTGGCAGTGCTAGGTTAATGGCTGGACTTGATGATCGTAAAGGTTTCTTCCAACCATAATGTGTCTATGACTCTAATACAAATCCTGGAGGCTGTTTAACCTGTGTGAGACACAAACTGGAGGCACCACACAGGTTACCAGCCATGATAGACCACCCTTGTGTGTTGCTGGGCTATGCCATCTGCAAAATCTTTGGGGGCACTGCAGATTTCTTTCACTGGAGCTTACCAAGCCTCTTTGGCTGTAAGTGAGCCAAGCTGGAGCTCTGCCCCTTCCAGCTCCCCCAGCCCTCCCGGGTGAGGGCGGCTGGGCAGCAGGTCGGGGCTGGGGAGAGGAAAGCCCTGGTAAGATGCCCAAGAAATCAGGGCTTTTTGCAAGATGCTGTAATGAATTGCAGCCCCAAGTTACAGCCGCGAGAGCCACAGCTCCCCGCCTTTGAAGGTCGGGTCATACGGTGGGATCATATGGTGCATCTTTCATCAGTAATCAAGTGACTCCGAAAATCAGGACATGAAAGTGCTTTAGCAATGCCAAAAGTAAAACATAAGGAAAAAAAATTTCCCCTCCCCTTACTCCATCAAAGTTCAATATTGTGCAGATGATCTTAAATGTTTTGAAGTGCTAAAGGCTGACTGTGTGACACAAGTCACACATTAGGCACAAGGATCTTCTGCTTCTAAAATAGGTGAGACTTTTCACAGGGGAGTCTTTGGACTTTCCGGACAAGAGATAATAGCAGAAACCTGATATTGTTGAAGGCTGGCTATAGGAAATGCAATTGCTGATGGCTAGTCTTGATGTTCTGCTGCACTTTGTACTTAAAAGCATGTGTTTTATCATGATGGGTGAAGGGAAGCTGAACTTTAAAGGCTTGCCTTGCTGTAGCAGGAGGCCTCCAAGTGGATGTTTAGCTTGACTCTGGGCCAGGTTGCAGTGCTGGGTAAAGGCAGAGGTGGTCCCACCCCCTCTCAAATCCTTAGGTTTGAACCTTTTCCTTTTTGTGGGTTCAAAGATCTTCTTACCCGCTTCCAGGGAGTTAATTTTCCGAAGGCCTTTAGTGCTTTGCCTGGCTGCCCGTGGCACTATCCGTGCAGGCGTGACGGGCTGGCATTTTTGCTTTGTCCTGCGGGACAGAGCCCGCCCGGGTGTGCGAGCCCCAGCAGGAGGCTTTCTGGGGTGCTGGTCTCGGCAAAGCCAGGCTTCACCCTGCTGCCTGGTTTGCAGTGGCTGAGCCTCTTGACTAGGTGTGTGGATACACACCACACAGGGCAGGAACAAACCAGCACTGCCCTGACACAATTAGTGTTTCTAAATGAGCACTGGGCTAAGCATCAAGGCTCATATTTCCATTCCCACCTGTCACCTATGTCAGCTCACTTCTAGGTGGCACCAGAGAATAACTAAAAGAGGAGAGTATTTTGTTTGGCAGCCACACAGCAGCCAAAGCAGCAGCTGAGTGTCTGCATTACAAGGCTTTGAACACCTCCGCTCTTGGCGGAGCTGCCCAGGCGTGGGTGTGAACTGGACCCCTCGGGATCGGGCTCCCCAGCACCATGGGTTCCTGCGGGCTGCAGCCATGACCCACCTCTCCATCCCTGCCTCTCTGCATCCCTCCGTCCCTGCATCCCTCCCTCCACCCCTGCCTCTCTCCATCCCTCCGTCCCTGCATCCCTCTGTCCCTGCATCCCTCCCTCCATCCCTGCCTCTCTTCATTCCTCTGTCCCTGCCTCCCTCCCTCCATCCCTGCCTCTCTTCATTCCTCTGTCCCTGCATCCCTCCCTCCCTC
>JAOXNO010000012.1:2577384-2591448 GCA_028565335.1 Limnodromus scolopaceus
CCTGGCTACACCCTCCTTTCAGGGAGTTGGAGAGAGCGAGGAGGTCTCCCCTCAGCCTCCTTTTCTCCAGGCTGAACCCTCCCAGCTCCCTCAGCCTCTCCTCATAAGACTTATTCTCCAGACCCCTCACCAGCTCCGTTGCCCTTCTGGAGTGGGTCCGGAGTCCCTCAATGTCTTTTTTGTGGTGAGGGACCCAAAACTGGACACAGCCCTTGAGGTGGGACCTCACCATGTAACACGTTACAGTCTGTAACATGTCCACACCAGTGTTACAGACTGTACTGCAGAGATATCTGAGGCAGTTTCAACATAACACTGGTCTTCTAGAGACTCTAGCTCACAAACCAGTATGCCGTATTATGTCAGATGTGGTGCTTTACTGGTAAATCCTACTCTTTGTTGGCCTGGGCAAATGCCCCGGCTGATCCAGCTTTCTGCTTCTGGATCGAGCACTTAATGGGGGATCTCTGACCTTTGTACCATTGAGCATTGAGGACTCTGCTCCTGGTGGCTTATTTTCAGAAAGGGATTAATAGGCTGGAAGACTCTTAATTTAATATATTGACCAAATAGTTGAGTCTTATGGATAAGCAATAACAAAGTGTTCTGGTTTCTATCAAGTGCCTTAATTACGACAACTCCTGTTTTGCCTTCAGGTTTTGTACAGTGTTAGAATACTGTGAGGGGAATGATCTGGACTTCTACCTGAAACAGCACAAGTTAATGTCGGAGAAAGAGGCGCGATCCATCATCATGCAGATTGTGAACGCTTTAAAATACTTAAATGAAATCAAACCTCCCATCATACACTATGACCTTAAACCAGGTATGCTGTGCTGCCACTGACATGACTAAAGGTAATGGGTTATAAGTAACGTGGGGAAGTTTCCTTTGGTCAGACAGCAAAAAGGAGACAGGGCTGTCTGGGAAAACTAACTTGTAAAAAGAAAAAATACTAAAATGCATAGAACATGCTGTGAAAAGGGTATTGTCTCCCAGAATTGCAACATAAAATGAGGAAGTAACATTCTAGAAAAAGTAGGCTCCTTGTTCAGAGTGAGCCCTTGAACCACCAAGTGTCTGTGTTTGGTTTCTTAATGTTCTGCTTATATTCTGCTGTTGAGAGCTTCTGTTATTGCTTCATAAAGGGTTCCCATAATTACTAGTGTGTTTCGTGTTCCCATTCTTCTGGCTTGTTCTTTCTGTAATCATCTGCCTGAAAATTTGGTGGCAGAAGCGAACTTGGAAGCGCCCAGTTTTTCATACCGTGTGGCAGCTCATAAAGCTGGGGACATAGAGTCGAGATGTGTGCTCAGCTCTGCCTTTGAATTCAGTAAGGTCCTCTCCAAACATTGTTGTGCGTTTCTCTTTATTATTAGGCAGAGTCACAAAGGGGAAAATGGAGGTGCTCTCTTTTGGGGTGCTGTGTACTGGCTGCACAGCTCTCTTCCTAGTCCAGTAAAATGCAGCCATCTCTTTGGGCAGTTTTCCCTGGCTTGTCTCCCTGTGCTGGTGGCACTTCATCAGCATTGTGTAACTGGTATGTGATGTGGTTTATTGCATCAGCACGAGGAATCTGTACGGGAGGTGGTGCTGTTGCACTAGTTCTAGTGACCCTGTTTCTTCCCCCGGCTGCTGACTCTTCTGGTGTTGTCTGAGCGCGCTGCAGAGCTCTGCCTCAAACTGTGATTCATCCACTGCCATCACGCACCATTCTGCTGCTTCATTGTAGGCTTTGAGAAAAACAGTGATGATCCGACTTCTTGATCCTTGATGGATTTGTAAAAGCCTTTTGCCTGCCTAAGCAGCAATTGTCCTTTCTGAGCTTAGAAAGCCACCAGGGAGCTCTGCCAGGAAGGAGAGAGTTTCTGGCTGCTGAGAGGCCAGGGCAAGTCAGGACTTCTGGGCAGAATGAGTCATAACTCTGTGTGTGTATTTCTCTCCTCAGTCCTCCTTTTTGACCTGCCTTTCCAACGGGACCTTTGGGAGGGGTCAAAACAGCAGGGCCATCAAACTCGTTTGGCTAATGGGGCTCAGAATCTGGAGGCTTCAAGTATTGTGGGGCCACTGGGTCGTTCAAGGATGGGCAGATCAGTTCTAGCACTGTGTGGGAACTGACTTTTCTCTGCAGCTCAGGGTATTGAGTGTTAAAATATCTACCCCAGGCTGCTGCAGCTCGCTCTGTAGGTTCCTTGTCCTCTCCTGCAGAGTACCAGAGTTCAATGCAATTTTAATCTTGCTTTTTTTCCCCTGCTAGATGTGTCTCCTAAGGGGCTGTTTTCTTCCTCTGTCTAGGTAACATTCTTCTAGTCAATGGTACTGCATGTGGAGAGATAAAAATCACAGATTTTGGACTTTCCAAAATCATGGATGATGACAGCTACAACTCTGTTGATGGCATGGAACTGACATCGCAGGGGGCTGGTACTTACTGGTAAGCATCGCCTCGGGCACTTGCAATTTACAGATCAAGAACAGTTTATAAACAGCTTTGGAGTTATGTCAGCTCTGTATGTGCTGCCACAGCTAGAAACGCTGGAGGTTTGAGACCCTGGAAACTGCTCCTGTTGTCACACAGGTCCCTTTGGGGCTGGCAGCTTTTTACTTTTCAGTGGGTTAGTGTTTAGATATTTGAAAAACGTTTCTTATCCAAAGGGCTTGGTGAAGAACTGCATGTGCTGCTGAGATAGCGAGCTCTGGAGTGGAGCTTGGCTGCTGTGTCACAGTCTGTAATGGTACTAACAGTTTAAGCACAGAGGAGGAGGGATACCGTGCCTATTTGGAAATTCAGGGACATCAGGGAGATGAAATGAGGTGAAAATCCATAGTTAGCTCCTACAAAAGATGTAAATCCCACAGTGCTGTCTGTAGCCAGAGCTTCACTTTCAAGTGAAAGATGTCATGTCTATGTCATGTCTCATGTCATGAGAAAGATGTTTTCAGCAATACTTGATCCTCAGTGCCAAGTGTTGTCATGGCATCACCCGTGGCTGAGAGCAAGACCTACAGTAAGTGCCACTGAACGTGATTCTTAGACATTACCCAAGCTGCAGACTGTCACTAAGGGCAACAGATGTACAGGGACGTTTGTTAAGGCACTTGCTATTGTACAGGTTTGTTCCCTTCCTAAAAATGGAACTAGCTGTAGTTTGAGGGAGGCTGAGCGTCTCTGACTGGGACGTGGCATCTGGGGTTGTATTTCTAGAAATATGTATTTTGGCTCCGTGGTTCTATTGTGGAATTGTTGGCCAAGCCCTTTAAACAACAAATACCAGTCCTGAAGATAAAAGAAAATGGGATTGGTTTATGTGCTCTGGTGAAAAGAAACGCACTGTGCTGACTTGCTCAGACCATGAGCATCTGGAGAGTCCATGGGATCCCTGTTCCCAGAAGGGGAATGCATTGACAATCTTGGCCCAAGGATGCACAGAAATGAAATAGGGTCCCTTGAGTCCCAAGCCAATATCTGATCACAGAACAGCTTGTTTGTTCCTTTCAAAATAAAATGATTGAAACTATTTGGAGATGCTGCTCATAACCTGCTCTCACTTCCTTCTAATCAGGTATTTGCCACCAGAATGTTTTGTGGTTGGGAAAGAACCTCCAAAGATTTCAAATAAAGTTGATGTCTGGTCAGTGGGAGTCATCTTCTACCAGTGTCTCTACGGCAGAAAGGTAAGAAGGTATTTTAACTCCTTTCTAAGTGGTAATTCCCAAACCTTTTGGGAGGCAGAACTGGCTTCTGCTTCCTTCTCTCCAGGCTCAGAAGGTGCTTCTGCCTTGTCTCCTTGCCATCAGTTCCAAGGCAGAGTCTGTGCTAATGAAGTGAGAAGAGCTCATTAGGTGGTGTTTTGCTCTACGTGGCACTTCCTTCAAAAGCAATGTTCTGCAGAACATCTCTTTCCACTGGGCATGTTCCTGCTGAGGCCATTATGGGCAGGACAAGTGTATTGTTCAGAGCCAGACACTGAGGTTCCTGGTCTGGTGTTGTTTTGTGACGCTTTAGATGTGCTCAGTCTTTGTTGAGCTGATACTGCTTGACAGCTGCGGGTGTTTTAGGAAAAAGAAAAAAAAAAAAGTAGGTACAAAGACCCACTCTAGAAGTTTTTAGGAAGGCTTTTGGAAGGGAGAGGTCTGGATCAGGAAGAGGTGGTGTGTCATGAGAAAAGGTAATTTGTTTTATGACAACAGAAGAAATAGGTTAGAGCAGGAAAAGGATTCCACCGACTCTTGTTTTCACGAGTCCTTGGTAACCAAG
Organism: Limnodromus scolopaceus; assembly: GCA_028565335.1. NCBI lineage: Eukaryota > Metazoa > Chordata > Aves > Charadriiformes > Scolopacidae > Limnodromus > Limnodromus scolopaceus. The sequence goes on from JAOXNO010000012.1 coordinate 2,581,643, forward strand.
TGTTGTGAAAGCCTGGGCTGACAAACACGCGGTGTTGCTTGGTGGTGTCAGTCAGAGAAACGGTGGAACCAGCCCAGCAAAGAGTCAAGTGGGTGAATCTCCTGTCAGCTTAGATGAAGGCCCTGTTGCACATGCTGAAGCTGAGGTCTGGAAGCAGGTGGGGATCCCTCCTGTGAGCCGGAGACACCCCAGACATGTTTCTGCTGGGTCCCTTTTCTTCAGTTGAAGCGCAGGAGCAGCATGTCCTGCTCATCTGGCTGGAATCTGCAGCACCTTCACAGCGTTCGTGGCTTCTTGCCTGGAAAAATGCTGATGTCAAGTGATGATAAACAGTAGCGTTGTGGGTTTTTTAAGGCCTGTCGTCAACCTTTAACAAATGTCTTCTGGTTTTTCGGTAGCCCTTCGGTCACAACCAGTCACAGCAGGATATTCTGCAGGAGAACACAATTCTGAAAGCTACCGAGGTGCAGTTCCCTCCAAAGCCAGTAGTCACGCCAGAAGCAAAGGTAAATCTTCTCGCAGCGCGTTCGATTGCGCTGTGTGTGTCAGTCAGCGATCGGCACTGGCGGTTCCTTCCTCTTGGTTTCCTTAAAATCAGCAAGAAGCAGGGTTTTGCATTGTTGCAGTTGTCAGGCTGAGGATTGACCAGGGCGCAGCGTGTGCCTCTGCCCGTGCTTTCTCCCGAGCAAAGCTGAGCTCCTGGTGTAGAGGCCGGGCTGTCTCTGGGGTCACTGGGGAAGGAATTTCACCGCTGGGCTTGTCAGATCGGCCTTGCTCCATCTGTCAGAGAAAGCTTCCCGTTTCTGTCCGGCTGCTAATTCTTGTTTTGCCTTTGGGGTGTCTGCAGGCATTTATCAGACGCTGTTTGGCCTACCGAAAGGAGGATCGGATAGATGTCCAGCAGCTGGCCTGTGACCCCTACTTGCTGCCTCACATCCGCAAATCTGTATCCACAAGCAGCCCAGCTGGAGCTGCAATTGCATCAACCTCTGGAACATCCAATAACAGCTCTTCAAACTGAGACAGAGTAATAGGCCAAAAACTGCTTGAGAAACCGGCAAAAAGACTTTCAGAAACAGCTTTGGAATAGAGGAATCTGCAAGGGTCTCAAGAAACCTGTACCAGGTGCTTTTTTTCTCTTGCTTTTTTCCATCCATAGAGCATGACAACATCAACTCTCATCAAGAAAACCTTCGGCATCTAGGCCAAGCCACGTGGATAGGAGATGGCTTAAGGTTTATCCAGTTAATGACCACAAAGGGTGGCTGCTCTGAGCAAGGAGGGGAAACTCAAGAAAATACAAAAAAAAAAAAAAAAAAACCAAAACAAAAAAAAAAGACATGGTTCCATGTACTGTGAACTTCTGAACATGCAGCCTTGGGGAATCCAGGACGCCGTGTGTGCTTCATATGAAGAATGTGGACTTTGGAAAAAGACTGGGCTAGTCCAGTGTTGATATTTAAACATTGTTCTTTTTCTTTTAATAAAGTTTAGGTAACATCTCCTGAAAAGCTCGAAGCACCAAGGTTCAGCTGGGGATGGTATATGACTCTTTGCCCTTTGGAGGGGAAAAAAGTTGATCCTGCCTGTTCATGGCACTAGAGTTAGTGTTTTACCCCTAATTAATTTCAGTTTTTTAAAAATAACAATTTTTTGGAAGAAAACAGTTTTCTGGTCTCAAAGTGAAACCCATATTAGCAGGTTCATGGCAGTGTTCATTCTGTGGATGGTGCAGCTTTCTGCTCCCTTGGGGTGGCCTCTTAAGAATAACTCACCTTCTCAGGAGGGCGGTGAAGCCCAACGGAGAAGGGGCCTGCGTAGATCTCCCGTGATCAGAGTGGGTCACAGCTCAGACTGCCACGAGGTTTTCAGCTGCTGCTCCGTAGCGCTCTCAACGGTTGCACCTTTTTAATTTATTTGAAAGTTCTTTTTTTGAAAACACACCCTGACGTGTTCACGACGTGCTCTCTGCGCTCGTGAGCGTGATCTCTGTTGACTGTTGAAAAGGCAGGCAGCGAACGGGAAAGAATCGGAGCGGGGCTCAGCTGATCGCAGGTGTGGTCTGTGCTCCCGCGGTACCGTACGTATCTTGTTCAGGTTATAAAAATCTGAAGCTGAAGATTTGTCTGCTCTTCTCAGTTAGGTGACCTGGCAGCAAAGCTTCATCTCTCCCTTAACGCTTTCCTTTTAAAACGTACTGACTTTCCTAACTCGCTGCCGTCGCTGCGTCTGATTTCAACTGAGAGGGAATGAGATAATGTTCTTGAAGGGAGCAAACGCTCTTCAATCGTTGGGTCTGTCTCCCTTCTGTAATCTGCCTGCAGGGGTCTTACACCTTCAGCTGGAGTCTGCCTGCTGTGAAACGCAAGCCTCTTGTCCCCACTCTGCCCCCTTTTCCCCCCGCGTTGAAGGAAAACTGAAAACACACGCGAAAAGCACAGCACTTGAACATGTGGCAGCCAGGTTGGAGTGCTCCTAACATGTGGCAGGAGTTCAGAGCCAGAAATATTTAAAGATGCAGTGTTCGAGAGCGAGGTTTGCCTCGGGAGGGAGCAGAGCGGTGGACGACCGCCTTTCAGGGGGTTGTTTAAAAAACAAATTCCCCTGGACACACTTCCTAAGCCGGTACCCAGACACCGCGGTGTCTCTGTGCGGCACCTCCGGGGCTGTTCCCGCAGCGCCTGGGCTGCTGCGGACGCTCCGCACCCGAACGGTGATCTCGTGGCAAGCGATGTTCTCCATCACGCACTTTCAGAGAGAACTACCCGCTTGTCTGCCTTACTGTAAGCCATCCTCTGCAAATATTATGCTTAAACCCAATCAGGAACTTTTGATCCACTGAAAGATGGAAGAGTCTGTTGAACTTAAGCAATGGACCTGGGAAGCAGAGAACTCTGCCGCTTTCATTTTTTTTATTACTATTTTTGTAGTGACTCTTGGGCTTCTAATTGGATGTATTCACTTGCAGCTGCATTGAGGTGGTCTCTAAACTGTAGTGTTTTAAACAAAGAAAAGAAATACTGCATCTTTAAATCCTCAGCCATAATTTCTTAGCCCTTTCCATCCCTGCTGCTCTATTCCAGAAGTTAACTGTTTCGCAAGCAGCGCTTTGACGTGTCTATTCAGCCTCTGTCAGGCGAAATCAGGGTTGATGCTTCATCCCATTTGCTGAAACTGATGATTCGGTGTCTGTCCGCATCGGGGAGAATTCTAAAAGGGTTTTTTTCTATCCCAGTCCCGTTGTTTCTTGGACATACAGTGTGTGCTATCTCTGTGGGTGTGATTAGTTTTGTGTCAGATGCATTTATTCCTGCTGTGCGACACCCATCCAGGGGCCTGGGGACAGCCCTGGCCTTTCCCCGGGGCTGATGGCAGTGAAGAACCCTGCTAGAATTCTGGCTGCGACGCTTCCTTGTTAATATGGGTTTCACTTCCAATAACAGATCCTATTGCCACACTGTTCATTTACTTCAAGAAAAGTGTATGAAGAATTTGTAACTTAAACCAGGCCAGACTGTTTTGGCTCTACCCAACAGATGAGACATGGATATTAAAATAAGTTTTAAGAAACTGATTTGCCTGGCTCTCACTGTTTTGCTCTTTATGGCGTTGGCACGAGCTCTCTTGCAGTGGCTGCGCGGAGGTGACACGGGACAAGATGAGGAAGGATGGAGGAGGGTTGCATTCGACAGCTCAGAGCACTGAGATCTCTTCATCTGAGGTGGGAATCGCTGCAAATTACCTTGTATTATTTAATTACTGGCATTGATCTTGTTCTGGAAGACTGAGTCACAACCAAGGTGGGTTTGTCCGTCGTCGTCAGTAGAGTAGCAGCTGCCTTAAGCAGCTATGTATGTTTGGGACGCAAAAAACACCTTTTTTGTCTGTTGATGAAAATTGATGTTGAACTCCTGTGCCCTGGCCGGCTGTGCCGAGCCGGTGGCCACTCCCCAGCCTCCGGGGCTCCGGTCTCCGTCACCCAGAATAACCACGTTGAACAGTGATGAGAAACTCAGCTCATTAATTTATGGCTGAGTCTTGTCAGCTTTAAAAACATACAATAGAAAAGGAAAGAGGACCTTGGCAGCTGAAGACGTGGAGTCTGCTTATATCTGGACTAATAACCGGGGAGTGCCGGTTCGCATGCCCAGCTCCTCCGCAGGCGTCTCCCACCCTCTGTGCGGGGCATCCCCACCACAAAACGGGCTGGTACCTGCCCTCCAGAGCCCGGTTCCTCCCCAGGAAGAGTTTTCTGGGGGATCAGGGTTTCGCTGCAAACCTGACGTCACCCTCGCTGCGCTTTAACTTCAAGTCAGCTTTCGGCTGAGGGCGAGTGAAACCGAACACCGAGAGCAGCTCGGCTCCCTCCCCGCTGCTGCAACTCATTATGTTTTGGCCCCCTGTGCCAGTTCTGATGATGCGGCGCAGATTTGGGCAGGGGGAGGCGGCAGCGAATGCACAAGCATCCTGCGGTGGCGGCGGTCGGACCCCCAGGGTCAGGCACCCCCCAGGCATGTGTGGGGTGGCCGGGAGCGGGGACATACACGGGGATGATGTTCTCAGCTCGATGCCGGCGGGGACGAGACCGACTGAGGGGCTGCCTCGCTGGGTGCTTCGCCTTCTTACGCCAGCCAGCGGGAGCCACGCTACGAAATGGGCTGCTTTCTGCCAAATGGGCCGGCCCCACTTTATTTTTGTGACCTGGCAAAGCCTCCACGCGAGGTTTGCTGCTGCTGACAGTGTCTCCCCGGGGGTTTGCTGCTGGAGGATGTTCTCTTCTGGGTGCTACGTGAGCCTGGCTCAACCAGCCTTGACTTTAAACCTTCCCGCTCCCAGCGTGGAGGGGGGAGAGGAGACCCACAGCGTGTGGAAGCGGGACCTGGCGCAGCTCTGACACCCACCCAGCCCAGAGGTGCCTTTTCTACCAGATGCTGATGGACCTCTTGCACCCTCACCCTGAATTTCCACCGCTGCACGTGGCTGTGCCCACGGCATCTGCTTCTCCCTGGCCCCAGCGCTGCCCTCGGGGACGGCTGCGTGCCCCACGGCCATCGCCCTGGGTGGGGGCGAGAGGCCAAGCAAACACGGGGCCCCTCGGCCTCCCCTCACCACGTTTCACACCCGGGAACAGGCATCTTGGCCACAAGGACACTATTGTCTGCGCCGAGCAGGGGCCGGGACACGCTCTCGTTTCATGCATTAACTGCGTGGGGGCGCGAGGGATGGGAAAAGCCGCCGGCGCGTGCTGTCTGGTGAGGAGCCGGGCGCTGCTGCCAACGCCGCACGCTCCTCCATGCTCCTCTTCCCTCCCAGCCCTGCATCCTCCCATGGGATGGGGTTCCCGCAGCCCTTTTTCTCCCTCCATCCTTCGCCTGCAGCTGGGTGTTTCTATCGCTCCGTTGTTCCCGCTTTCCAAGCGCCATCCGGCTGCTGGGTCAGCGCTGGGGGCGCTCGGTGCTTCGAGCGGATCCCGTAAAGCCTAAAACCAGAGACTGGCCACCACTTGCTCCACCGGTGTGTGGGATGAGCCTCGCCATCCCGCAGGCAGCCCTGCCTGCTCTCCCATCGCTGTTACTTGGGCTGCAGGGACAGGGCGGAGGGGTGCAGTGGTCCAGCTGGAGCTAAAAAGGGAGGGATGGAGGGATGGATGGATGCTGTGGGGAGCAGCAGGGTGAAGACGTGGAGACTTGGCCTTGCGTGCTGGCCAGATCTCCCATTCCCACTCGAGCAGCCACGGGGAATTAGATGGTGGGTGTATAAGGTGCTTGGCGCTGGTTTGCATTCATAGGAAGGAACAAAACAGCTCTGCTCAGCCCTGTCCTCTCTTGACCAAAGCCGCCGGCTGCGCAGGAGCCACGAGCACGCACTGGCCGGGGTCCACGGGACATGGGCTGCCGTGTCGGCAACCTCCTCGCTCTTGGCCCGGCTCAGCTTTGCATCGAGATCAGGGCTCAAAACCTGCTTTGTTCAGCATTGGCTCATCCCAGCTCCTGCTAATCCTGAAAATCCACCCGCTCGCACCCAAGCGCAGGAGACCGGCCGGGATCGATGCCAAAACCCCTCCAGGCTAAAGGGACCAAAAGGAGATGGCGAGGGACGGAGGTGTCCGTGGCTACAAGGTAAGGCAGTGGTGGAGGTGGAAGCGAAGCATCTAGGGCCGGCTACGTGGCTGCTGGACCACGCTGCTCCTGCTGGAAGGGGCCTCGGGACAGGGTGGGAGCTCCGCTCCCCGGTCCCATCCCCGCATCCGGCGGGAGGAAGATGCCGTTCGGGATGTGCCGTCCTTCCCCGCTCTCCAGCTGCCTTCCCTCCCCGACCCGGCTCTGCTAATTTGCTCTTGAGTCACGCGGAGAAAGTGTTTTTCTAAAAGGCGAATTTCTTGTGAACGGCTGGAATTCCTCGCTGCCCCTTTCCAGCAGCCCTGGGGAGGCCGGGGAGGAAGGAGAAGGCAGCGGGCTCGGAGGGCAGCGCTGCTCCCCGGGCAGCCCCCGGCCTCCTCTCGCCCCCGCGGCGGAAGGGCAGGGATCTCGGCGCTGGCCCTCCCAGGGCTGGAGCGCCCTGAAATTCCTCGTGGCAGCTTTGAGCGAGCACATCTGCTTTTAATAAATTATTTGCAGCTTGAACTTGCCTGACTTTTAAGGGCTGCAGAAGAGAGAGCAGCAAAGAGCCCCGAAAGCTGCAGCACGGGGCACCCACAAAGGGACCCCCTTTGCGGCGCTGGGAGCGAGGGGGTGTTGGGGAGGGATTTGGGGAGGGGGTCGGGGCTGATCGAGCCCCTGGAGGGACCCCAGCAGCTGGCAAAGCCCTGTCTGCTCCTTGCAAGAGCCGAGGGGATGGTCGGTTTGGAGGCAGGGAAACGGCCCTTCTTTTTGGCCAGGATCCTTCTACCCGCAGCTGGGTGTCGAGCGGAGCTGGGGCTTATCTTAAATACTGTGTTTCTGCACTCGGGCGAGGAGCACGAGGAGTAAACTGCAGTGTAGGGGACGGTGCCCCCCCGGCACCCCCCGGCACCATGGAGCCCCAGCCACCAGCAATGAGACCCCCCCCCTCCCGCTGCTGAACCCTCGGCGCCTGGGGAAAGCCATACCCTCGGGAGCATCAGCGTCACCCGACGGCCACCAACGTGCCCAGGGGTGGAGGAGCTGAGCCCCCAACACAGTGTCCCCGGGCTCGTCCTCGGAGGGAAGGCTGCAAATTCACTTTGGGGACGAGTCCCCTGCCCTACCCCGTGCGGAGGGATGTGCTGAGCCCCGTGTCCCAGCGAGGGGGCTGCCAACCACCCCCGTCTGGCCACAGGCTCTGGGGGGGGAAGCCCTCTCCATCGCTGGGAGCGGGGCTGCCCTGGCTGCCCCCCGCCTGTCTCCAATGGGTGGGGAGCGACGTGGCCTTCCCCTGCCGCCGGCGCGGGGGAGAGAGGAGCCAGCAGACGCCGAGACGGCCTCTTCCCTCAGCAGTGACCTCAGCGCGGCGGCGGCTGCCAGGTGGGTGTTGATCTTGGCCCGGCCGGTGCCGTTCGGGGGCCAGGATGAGGCCGGGGCAGCGTGGATGGAGGGGCTGAGCTCGTGGCCCAGCCTGGCAGGTGCTGCCTGTCCCCGGCTGCCATCGCCCCAGCGAAGCGAAGCCCCCGGCACCAGCAGCCCCTCGACAGCCGCTGCCTGCAAGGCAGGGCTTTGGGCTCCAGTGCTGCCCTCATGGAGCCCCCCGGGATCCACGGGAGGTGAGGGACACCCCTGGAAAAGCAACATCAAGCAGGACGTGCAGCCTCCCTGTTGGATACAGTTACCCCCGTGTCCTCCCCAGGCTCTAAAATTAGACCCTTTGGACCCGCTGGTCCTCAGAGGTGGCTGGTGGGTTGGTACAGATCCTTCCTGCAGAGCATCTGCCCTCGAGCCTGGTGCTCTTGTGGTCCCCAGGTCCCCAAATCCTGTCCTGTAATGCCTCTGGCACGAGCAAACACCAAACGTGCCCCGTATCAGCCTGAAACTCAGTAACTCGCGGGGTGCCACCCGAATGGCTGGGTCCCACAGCTCGTTAGCACCATTTGTTTTCCAACCAGTGGGAAGCTGGGCATCCCCCATTGAGCCGTTCTCTGCCAGTGCTCCCGACCAGGACAGAGCTGCAGCCGAAGGTGGGCGATTGCCGCAGATCCACCTCCAGAAATACTTTCCAGATCCTTCTGCAGGGGGACTTTCACTCCAGCTGATGCGGTTTCCCCCTGTCCCGCCGCAGCCCCTCCACTGTCACCATCCCCATCCTGTATGTTGCTTTTCGCGTTTATTATAGAAGATATAAATATTAATAAATAGCATTTCTTTTTCCAGCCGGGGGACAGATACAGATGCTCTGACTGCGGGAATTGGCTGCAGACGCTGAATGTCCCAAGCGCTGGCCAAACCCGGGGCAAACCCATCGCTCCCATCCCTCGCCGGGTGCAAAGAGCTCTCGGGGGAGCTCGGCCGCGGCGCAGTCGGCCATCCAGCCCCTGCACGCAGCCGCCTCCCCTCGTCTGGCAGCAACTCGTTAGGGCCAGAGAGGTCAGACAGCTTGGAAACATCCCAGGGGAAGGGAAAAATGCATTTCCTCCCGATCCGCTCCGACGAGTAGCAACTGAACTGGTACTAAACTGGATTAGGAGGAGAGATAGCTGAGGAGCTGTTGGCCCACACTGGGGGAATTAATTATTAGGAAGTGCTAATTATCTTCTGATCACAGGGACCTCCCAGACATGGGATGAGCCAGGCCAGTAAGCAGCGATGCTCTATGGGATCCGAAGCCTTTTGGCTCTGCTGTGTCCCCTGCTCTGGATGGAATTCCCCTTCCAAGAAAGGGATGGGGGGTTTGTCTGGGATGGAGGGAGGGTCCCACTCGTGGGACTTCACGGTTCCATGGCATCCAGCTGCTGGTACCTCGGTGGGCGGGATCCCCCAGGAGTGGTGTCCGAGGGTTAGGGATGGGAGAGAGGACCTGGGCAATTCCCTCTTCTCCCCGGGGCTGTCACTCTCCCCGTGGGCAGCCCCTGCCCCGTGTCCAGCCACGGAGGGCGAGCGAGGCTGTTCTCCCGGCGCTGCCTCAATTAAAAAATAATCCCTGGCTTAATAAACCCAACAGCCCAGATGCTGATGTGCTTAATTGGCCCCCCCCCCCCCCGGGAGGGTTTGCATCCCCAAAGCCCGTCCTGGCACCGGTCTGCAGGTCCTTCCTGCCTTGCTGGGAAACAACGGACTCATTTATTTTCACAAGACCAGCCAAACACCACGTGGCTGGGGCTTTACACGTGTGTCCCCCCCCCGCCATGTGCCGTCTCGGGGCCACATCCTGCTCCCCGCTCGAGGGAGCGCTGCCATCGTCTTGGCTTGCTTAAAAACACTGTTTCACCTGAATTTTGCACGGCAGAGTCTGTGTCGAGGGCTGGCGTACCTCCCCCTGCCCTGCCCAAATCCCTGGAGAGCTTCCCGAGGTGAGGTTCCTCCATCCTCAGGGATGTTCCCATGGGATGGGCACCCTTTCTGCACCGGTGCAGCTGAATCTTTGCACCGTGCCACGTTGCTACACCATGGGCAAGGCCAAGGGAGCAGCTGGACCCTTCCAACCACCAGGGAAAGGACGAGTTTGCTGCTTTTCAGGTGGGTCTGAGCACAACCCTCGAGTGTGGGAACACACAGCCTGTGCCGCTCCCCCGGGGCTTCCCAGCAAAACCCTGAGCAAAAAAAGCTCAATGTACCCAACCTGGGTCCCACCGCCCCTCCCGATATCCCCACCCCCCTCTCAAAGCTTTCTTGATTGCCCCAGAAACCGAGCAGAACCGG
>JAOXNO010000012.1:2629194-2644412 GCA_028565335.1 Limnodromus scolopaceus
ACCTGGGCCAGGCTCTCACCACCCTCACACCAAAGAAGTTCTTCCCCACATCTCATCTCAATCTCCCCTCTTCCAGTTTGAAGCCATCACCCCTTGTCCCATCAGGGAGCGAGCTCCTCGGGATGCACACGATGGGTATGGACTGACCAGTGGACGCTGCCTTTTTGAAGCTCATTGCAGTTGGCAGCTGGTTTCATTTCACCCCATGGTAAAAACCACTACTCTGAAAAGAACCAGTTTGTGCAAAACGAGTAACCACAAGATCTTTGTTTCCTCATTCCCAGAGCCCAGGCCCAAGTCTGACTCTGAAGTTATTAATCTTTGCTGGATAAGAAGGAATGCAGTGTTCTGTGAATACACTGTCTGCTTAGTAAGTACTTTTTTCAGGGATAATGACAAATATGCTAAATGCTCTTCACTCGGGATGGTCATCGGTTGTATTACGTATAGTTCATGTTTAATAATTTCTTTCTAATTCCTGCTGTGTGGCTTGTAAGGACTAACTCGGAGGCGAGCGAGCCCAGCCACACGTGCGGATCCAGTTTCCAGTGATGGACAATAACCAGCACAGTGTTAGCAACCAGCATAGGGGATATCAAGTGCCTTAAAACTTGCAAAATTATACCCTCTCATCACGCACAGTAAAAAAAGGATTATAATTTATTAAGTAATATATTTCAAGTTTATGTGGAATTGAGACGTTAGGAAATGCGTTAACCAGACAAGAATTCAGTAGGGTCATGTACCAATCGGAGCGTAGGTTAAAAGAATTTATACAGTGAACTCATACTGATCAATTCCAATTTTTTTTCTGAGATACAAATACTTCAGACTTCTTGCTGTGCAGTCCAGTGAAGCCTTCAGGCTCCTTCCTGTCTTCGCTTCCAAGCAGCAGCAGTATTTTCTAGTTGTTTTGCATGGATTCAGCTCGGTGTCTTTGTACGTCAGCGTTCAAGTCAAGATCTGAGTGACTGCGTTTCATTTTCCTTTGTTCTCCCCTCTAAAATAAAGGAAGGAGGCTCTTTTTTTCAGGCCATGCTGGTTGTTAAAGAGAAGGTCAAACACAAGAACTTCACCAAAGGTTCATCCCGCTCACGCTGAAGGCAACGCACTCGGTGGTTTGTTGTCATGTGCATTCAATCAACAGATGGAGAAGCGCGCCCTGGCCCTTTTGGCCGTAAGCTCTGCACGGCGTCACGTCACTTTAGAAGCTCAAGCTCTAATCAGAAGAAACCTCAGAAGCAAAGAATGTCAGTATTATATGGGACTCAAAACCCACAGGCATCTCCGTAGCTTGTGATTTTAAAGGTTAAAGGAGGTCAGTTAAAAAAGCAACCTACTAGCCAACTGTTTCCAATTAGGTGAGGCGGTTGTAGGACATAATCAATAGAAATGCCATGTTGACTTCACTACTAGTTACCTTGACCTATGGTCTTTTAAAGTAATTAGCAGTGAGTGTTTGGACTTTCAAAGGCATCAGCAGGACCACAAAAAGGACTGCGTGACATAAACACACTTGTTTTGGCTTTAATTAAAGTAGGAGAAAAGTAAGGATATAAAAAAACAATGAAAAGGGCACTTGATATAAAGGCTTCTTGGCGGAATTGGAATTGCGACGTCAGGAGAGTTTTATCTGTTTTTCTCAGAGTCAGGATCTGTAAATGAAGAAAGAAGAGTGCTTTAGAGTTCTTTTCTTCATCAACAAGGAAAATACTAATTGAACGTAACAAGATGAAATGTCATTGCTTTCTTTTAAGCTTGGAAGTAGAGAACAATCACTGAATAATTATTTTGATTGCCAATTATCTGCACTACTAGCCTGCTGGTGTGCTCTGAGGCACCTGTGCAATCCTTTCTGAACTCGGTTTTGCTGCCCATCTGAGGATACAGCAGCTTCCTCAGCATTCAAAAGATATTTATTAATTGACATAGCCTCCAGATTTATACAGTTTTAATTACTGCGGGAAAGTGCGGGGAGGTGGCAAGTAGGGTCTGCTCGTTGCACACAAACATCTTCTAAACACTGTGGAAATCACTCGAGTGCCCAGTGCCTCAGCATCTTTTTTCCTAAAAATGGGAATGTTGAAGTTCTTAAAGTACTGTTGTTAAGTTTTAATACATGGAAAACCTGCTGAAGTCACTGATTGCAAATCCTGCAAAAACTGCAAAGTCCTGCTTTCTTAGGTTACCTTGGTTGTTGTTTAAAATACAGCTAGAAAATACAGTTTTATTTTAGATGGGTGCATCAAATCTATAGCATTTGAATTGTTATTTAACTCTTCAATATTAGGTAAGAAGTACATTTAGTGTGTTCAATAAGATAACTAGCGGGTGTATTTCTGAACTGCTGGCACATCTGCCATACGGGGGATAATGTATAACGTAAGAAAGCGTGCAGGGAGGTCTCTCTAGAAATGACACTATCATTAATTAATGCAAATGTCTGATTCAAAGCATGATTTTATATTCTAAGGAGCGTGTCGGCATAAGCAAGTAAATTGCTGTTTCTCCGTGCTTGAGACTATCCAGGTCCAGCACTGGCTCTGATGGCCACCCAAGGTGATACATCACTAGTGGGGAAGACAAATCCTGCCGTGGATGAGGAATTTCTCGCTGCTGGAGCTCCCAGGCCGGAGAGAGCCTGGGAAAACCTCAGCTGTAATGAGCCGAGCAGTTACTAGGTGTCACTGTCGCCCCAGCTGACAGAGCCGACAGAGCCCTCCTTTGGCAAAAGCCCAGGGAAGTGGAAGCAAGTCCAAGAAAGAAACGAAACTCGCTCCAGCTGAAAGAGGTTTGCTATGAGAATATTAGCTGTGTTATAAACAGATCATCTGAAGTCTTCCTCCAGAGTGAAACAACTCATTTGGCATTTAGCATTGTTCCCAGGCATCACAAGTCTTTTAAATCCTGTTTATACGTGGTATTTTTGCTGTAACTGGCATGTTGGAATTCAGAGAAACCTTTCTTCAGCAGCATCGGGATTTCATACCTCATCATCAGCTCCTCGGTAAACGGATCTGCAAGACAACAAATACCTGTCATTTGCTGGTAAAATGTCTATTTAAAATATGCATTCTCATTTTTCTGTTCACTAATCCTGGACAATGAATTGTAATAGGACCTAGAAGGTGAAGGAAAAGTAGCTGCCTGGGCCAGAGAAGGCAGTTTCACATCTCTGCAGAATATTAACATGCTAAGGTTAATAAATGTTTGACCAGAGGAAGTGTTCTTACCCTTTTATTTCCATTTTATTTCTACCTGTGAGAGGAATACCAATCCTTCCTATTGGCTGAGGGACAGGAGCCCCCTCTCTGTAATGCAACTCAGCAAGCACTTACATCAGAAACGGGGAGTTAATCTCATTTTAGCCAATAACACAACTTATCTAAATATGAAGTTTACTTTGTTTAAATACCCCTTACAGAATCAGAGTTGAGACAAAGAAAAATATCTTTGTAATGGAAAACTGGATAAAATATCTCTGTAATGGATAGTTTAACTTCGAGGTCAAAGTCAAGGTTGTGGTGAGAACCTTTGGAGGCAGTAGTTTTACAAGTACGAGGCCAAGCGCGAATGTAATCTGGGCGACTCTCAGAGACGGGAACTGAGTGGGCCCTAATTTACCAGCTGAGAGCACGGCAGTATCAATAAGCAAATAAGTTCAAATAAGTGTCTTAACTACCTTTTAAAACTGTCCTTTTCTTCTCATTATTTCATTTAAAACCCCCATTGTTCACAGAAGATATTCCAAGGTAGATATTGCTATAAACTTAGATGTACTAGAAGATTGAAGAAGACTTTATTTATCATGATTAATGGTCACAGTGAGGAAAAAGCTACCAGGAGATTTGGAGTCTGAAAGGGTGGGAAAAGGGGGCACAGACCAAATCTTCTTGTTGAAGAACAAAGACTGGTTTCAGAGTGCTGTAGACATATTTTTTAATTTCTTTAAAGAGGTACTAGCACCTCCTTAAAATTCTTCTGTTTCACTAAGGTAAAAAAAATTAAAATTGGGGATTTTTTTTTTTAAGTGGTTTAATAGGAGTCCCAACTTCCTTCTAATATCCTTCTGAGCTCAGCAGGGGTGGCCACCTAAATTCCAATGGCTTAATATGGTTCTAGATCTTGAACCCTGAAACGCCAGGAACAGATGCAGGAAACTTTCTCCGAGGACGAGGCTTCACTTGCTGTTTGTTCAGACACAGAACCTCGTGTGGAAAATCGCTTCGGGCTCCTCCTCGATAATGGATGTAGACACAGTCTTTGACATCGCAGGGACCGGCTGCCTGAGTAAGCACTAACCCGCAGAACCCAAGATTATTTTGCAAGTAAAAGCAAAGCATTTTCTTACATTTTGTGATTACATCTTAAAAAATAAGCCAGTTCATTGCCCTGTTTTACGTATGTCAATGTCTGGCTGTTGGCATTTCACTTTTAAAACTGGATGGGTACGTAGAATTTCCTGATCAGCTCAAAGGAAAGAAAACACAGTGACTTTGTTGAAGCAAAACTAGATGAAAACAAAAGCCTTATTAAATGAATAAAGTCTTTAACAAGATGCCAGCCTTCTTTTTAGATGTTCCAGAAAAAGCTCATAAATGCTGGTAAAGGCAATTTAACATCTTATTGAATCAAATAATCAGGGGGAGTGCTAGCACACCAAATGCGTAACAAATCGAGTTTTACTGCAATAGACTTTTGAAGAATTAAAGGACTAAAGCCCAACAGCTAGAGCTTGTACACTGTGGGGTTTTTCTCTTTCCTTTTCATTGCTCATTGTTTTTGTGGGGAACTTCAATTAAACATCTTTACTGTACACTTGATATCATGTAAATTTTCCTAATTTCTGAAACTTGCATTTCCTGAATATTTTCCTCCCCTTTTTTGATGTTTAATGTGTCTCTTTTATATCTAAGTCCCTCTTGCCAATTCATGAGATCTTGCATATTTAATGAGAACAATTAAACAAGAATTTTGTAAAAGTGAGGTTTGAGCTCCAAAGCTGACTTTCATTTTCCTCTGCTTTAGGCTCTCTTGAGCACTAGGAGAAAAGGAACCAAGATTAATAAAGCTTTCCCATTTTAACACTGATTAGACATACAATTTAATATAGCTATAAAAAGCAAAAAGAATGCTTTTTTTAAAAAATGAAAGCATGAAAATGCTTAAAAACAGGACAAGGGAGGAAATTACTTTAATACTTATGATACAGTAAAGCTTTGGATTACTCTCAATATTGAAATGACTTGTAAACAGACTGGTTTGCCATTAATTTTACTAATCTATATTTTACTACATTTTTTTAAAATACTTGTTTCATTTAAGTAGCTAGTCCTAAGACAAGAAATCTAAGGTTGTGGCTTACTGTGGTTTCTGATCTTTTTTTAAGTTGTTGGCTTATAAAATAAAATTTATACATGGGGGAGAAACTACCAGACCCTCAGAGATTTATATGGATTTAATCATGATTTTGTGCTAATAACACTCAGATTTTCAAGAGTACGAGTGAACTCAAAGCTAGGAGTAATGCGTTCTTCTGAGATACACATGGAAGGGAGTTTGGCATCTGGACTTGGTATTTTTCATTTCCAAGTCCAATCCGAATTGACTTTGAAAGCGGAGAGAGGCAAGAACGGGGCATCTCGCTGATGCAACTTGTGTGGTCGTTTCAGCTGAAGGTCTTTTGCCTCTTCATCCCAGGCTGGCACCTGGAGTATGGGAAAGCCTCTGTCGTCCCTTTGACCTTCAAGTGATGCTGAGGGGGTGGACAGGACTTTTTTCAAAGCCCAAAGGTCTCATATAGCCGGAGGCTCATGTGTTTCACTTGCTGTTCCCTATTCAAACCATATTAGCGCGGACCCGCGTGGGAAGGAAGGTTAAACAATGCAAACAGCCCAACAGCAGAAGAGCGTTGATGGTAAATGTCTGAAAAATAGGATCAAACACTCATTAATTGTCCATCACCAAGGCAGCACTTCTACCTCTGTGCCACCTTCGGGGGGCTGCTCATCTATTCTCCCTTGCTATGATCTGTTTACAGCAAGTGGGCTGGCTCAGCTATCAAACAGCACACATGCTTCAAAAATGAATGTACGTGATTCTGTATCAAAATATTTGAATGAATAACTAATGAATGATTGCGAAAAGCTTCGCCGAACTGCTCTCTGTTTTAATTCAGTATTCCCTCTGAAGTGTTTGTTTGAAAGCGGTTTCTCTTTCATGTTTGCCTGTTGCAGATAGACGTCTTTATGAGAGTTTTTAACAAGGCCATCTGTAACCTCTGACTGCTGCAGCCTTCTATCATTTGACACTAAAGCTGTCACTTCAATTCCTGAAGGTTTTAGGAAAATGATGGCAAATAAAAATTTTCAGTATTTTGTACTATTTATCCTGCTTGCAGTAAATGTCCCACATCCGATGAGCTGGGCTTATATTACAGGAGAGGGAGTTAGACTAATTTAGAGCACATTTGACCATGTAATGCTGGGCCATTAACAGATAATTGAGGTTGCTCAGAAACCAGACTCATTCTAGCTGTAATCCTGTCCCGCTGCTCCAATCATGCCAGAGACCTGCCCACAAGAGCAGATTCCGGACCTAATTCTCTCAGCTGTGTTATGATTTGGTGTCTGACACCTGAACCCAAATCTTCAGAAGTTGAAATTTTTGCCTATGGGTTTGGCAGGGATTTTAGGGGATGCCCTTTGATTCCACTTTTACCGTAACCAGCGAAGCACTTTGAGTGTGGTCTCTCTGCTCCCCTTCACGTCTGGAACACAGGTATTTATAGATTACCTAGTCATGGTTTTAAAAAGACAAGGATCTCTACAGCGAGGCTCATGTGACCAGTTTAAGTCATCTTTCGCAAGGTAAGATGAACTATACCTAGAATAGACTAGAATATTCTGTATCTCAGACTTTTTCTCTAAACAGACTATAACAAAATTGTGTCCAGCTGACTTTGTACTGGGGATATCTAGACTGAGCAGAGATTAATCCCCTCTTCTTTTGCCCGATTTTTGGAAATGCTGAATCCTTCGCTGACTTCAGCAGGCACTGGGGCTGCATTCAGCTTTCTGAGTGGCAAATGGAAAGCTTATTTTAAATTATTTATTAAAATAGTCAAAATGAGAGGTAGCTTGTGGAAATGCCAGGTCCTGATGCACCATGGACAGGTGGTTTATGTGCTACATTTGAAAGTATTGTTTTACTTTTTGTTTTCTCATCTGGACTGATGGCTTGTCAGGAGAAATCTGTGAGGTTGCTTGGTTCCTTGGGGTTTTTTTTGAGTTGTTTTGTCTTGTCTTGTTTTTAATGATGTTCAGCCATATCTAAGCCAGAAATACCCACTAATTGTAAGGGTAAACATATCATAACAACAACAATCGAAGAAAAAGAATTATTCTTATCACTATGTCAGTATTATTTCAGACTGGACACTTCCAAATGGCAAGACTAGAAAGGAATCAAAAGAATCCAGCATCTTGTGGCCTGGGTTCTAATTAAAATCCCTCCCAACCTCCAGACAGTCAGGACTGAAAATCACTATTCCTGCAGTTTCAAGATGACTGATGAAAGACTTCAAACCACAAGCAGCCACTGGATCAGTTGCTGTGACCTTTTTTTTAGATCAGCTCAACTACAGTCATAATGCTCCAGCGAAAATATGTTCTATGAATTTAAAACCATCAAAAATGTCATTCCAGAGAGCTTTGCAAGGTACAGAACACAGTCCTGGATTCATGTAGAGTTTGCCTGACAATTAATTGGAAACTTTCATCTGCAGCTTTGCAATTCATAACAAGCCAAGACAAGGCAAAAATGTTTTAATTTGACATGTCCATAGTGCTGACCCACTGAGTTGGTCACAAATGACAGCACCATAAATGTATTCTAACTCTTCCTGCCTGCACGCCTGAAATGAGTGGAATAATGAGCATCTCTCAAGATGATGGAAACAGTATTTACCTACAGCCAGGAAAACCTTTTGCATGGGTTGAGACGCCTTCCATAAGGAACGCTGGGGAAAAGGCCTCATCAAACCCCTCATTTTCACCCTTAGTTTAATTAAGATTCCCTAATGCCTCGCTGCTAAAACTATTGAAAGGAGTTGGTGACTAGTTAACATCAACCAGGGAAGCTGGTAGGGATATGCCTGTACTCATTTAAATTAAATTAATTCAGAGAAGTCGTTATAGTTCTCATTCCTCAGTCATTCCAGGTGCATTTTCCAGGCATATATTCCTATACAATCCCAAAAATTACTTGGGGTCTCTTCTAAAAAAAATTTTAATACTATGACTGGTGAGCACAGGTGACTTTAGTTAAGCTGCCAAAACTACTGTGAAGGTCATAGAAATAATTGCAAGAAAACAAGGAAACAAACTACCTTGCATTAGGATGTCAAGGAGATGAGGATCAGGTGTGATTGCAGGTGACACCTGTAAGGAAGCTGCACAACAGAACCTTCCTGGCTGGTTTTTGAAAAGGAAGATCTGCTTGGAGACACTTTGCTTGTTGAAGAGCTTGACAACAAAAGGGGAGTGGTAAACTACTGTAAATCTCAGAAGAAAGCAGTGAGGATGGGACAGAACTACAAGGTAACTGGAAACACTTGTTATTTTTGCTACTTTTCTGGTAACCAGGATGTAACTCAGTCTCGTGAGTTCTGCAAATCTCTGTTTGTAAAGGTGGTGAAACCCAAGATAGAGACCTGAATCTGTTAGTTAGTGCTGTGCCTATATGTGAAAAACAAATCTGTATTTTCCATCTTGGTGATTACTTTGTGCTAAATTACAAAGATGCTAGAGCCGACTACAGCATAGGCAACGTTGCAGTAGAGATAACCTGTCTAGTGGCTGGGAAGGGCTGCATAGGTATTTATCCCTGGGCTTAATTCACCTCTCCTTTCTTACACAACTAAAAAGCAGGTGTCCTGTGGGGACATGGTAAGGCTGTGAGCGAGAGGAGCGCAGTGCAGCCTGGCCAACTGGTGTGTTCCAGCACATCCTCAGAAAGGCACGACCAAAAGGAAGGCACCGCTGTTGTGGGGATGAGTGACACTTAGTTATGGATGCATATGTATATTCCTGTCACAACTCGGCATGTATGATGTGATTTTGCATTCTGTGTCAGTCCTGTAATGGAATTGGAGCCTCAAGTAAGAGGATGGAGGGGTGCCCATAATAACTTGCTTAATTTATTGCTGTTCCTGTCTGTACTGGGAGGCCTTCAGGAAGAAGGAAGTTGCATATGAGCATTATTGGGCCAAAAAGACTGTGAGTTAAGTTTCTGATTTACTGAATGCGGTTCTCTTTTTAACTCTGGGTTATTTTCATAATTAATGCTGTATGTGATAATAATCTTTCTTATTAGTAATGCTCCCAGCTGTTGGGTTATTGTGAGGATTCTTCCCTCAGAAGGGAAGAAGGATGCTGAGGGAGTTCTCTTACTGAGACAATATCCTGTTAAAAAGGAAAGAATTAAGGTTTTGAACATGGGTAACTAAGAGATCGACATTTAGCTTGGCCTCAGGTATGAAACAGAGCATGACATGTAACACTGTATGAGTACAATACCTGTCTAGAATGGACCTTGGTAAGTCCTGGCAGAGAATTTGTTCTATTCCAGTGACTATCAGGAAAGGTTGGTACAGTTCACCAGGAAGAAAACAAATGTGAAATACTGATTTGATGTGAGCAATAACAAATACCAAATAGCAATTAAAAGGGAAAAAAATGGTGCAATCAACACTACAGATGTACTATCCAGAACTGAGGGGGTGTGTGGTTTTGGGAAGGAGGTGGCTGCTTTCTTGTTTAATCTTGATCAACTACAATGTAGATAATAATCAGTAATATGAAAAACAAGGAGCGAATTTTCTGCATTCCTAGATAGAAGGTCTCTAAGGAAAATCCTGGTGCTATGGGGAACCAGGTGTGGAAATAAATGGTGTTAAGCTTTCCTAAACCAGATCATGAAACAAGGATGAACTGCTTCTACAAATGTCAGTTCTCAGTGAGATACAGCAAGAGATCTTGACCACCTGTAGGTACTGAAGATTTCATGGCACTTGTAACTGTCATAAAATAAAATGCAGCATCCTGGCTGCGTTCCACTGGGGGTAATTGATTTTTTTGCCTCCCCGAATTTCCACTCTATGGTTCTAATTGAATACTTTTTTTTTTTTAAACCGTGAATCTAATCAACCCTCAGGACAAAACACTTATTTTGTCTCGCTCTTGACAAACAAGTGTTTTGTTTGCATTTTGCCTCTGTAATTAAAGTGCCAGCTGCCAATAATGAAACGAACTGTAGAAATTAATAATTATTTCCCCTGTAAATACACTGTACAATATTGCTGGCGTGAAGAAGTAGCCCTTATTCCAAGTCAGAGATGGCTGTATTCCACTGATCAGAGACAAAAAATGATGTGTATATGTAAGTGCATTTGTGTTGGGGGGAGAGAGAATGGCAGAGAGAATGGGAGGGGGTTTTGTACATGTGCGTTTAGAGAATGCATATGCTGAGTGTAAATCCAACCTTGATAAAACCTACCTTAAGGCTACTAATAGTGCTCCTGAGAAGCACCATCATCTATTTAAAAATTATAAGTAGGAAGAGGCAGTACCAGCCAGCCTGTGAATGGAAGAGGCTTCACTCTTAACCTTGAATTCATCCTACACCACAGGACTTTGATCAAAACACTTTTTTTTTTTTTTTTTTTGTGTAGGTGGTTTGGGGTGGTAGGATATCCCTCTCATGGGTTAGGTATAGTGGTACACCTGGGAACAGCTCTAACTTGGTTGCTGTGTTCTTTGTTCTATAGTATTCTGTGCTCTAGATTCTCCTCACGTTGTCCTTTTAACCATTGCATCTTTCTCCACACTTTTCCCCTAAATTTCTGTATTCCTTTTGGGCACCTCAAGTCATGATGTTGTTCTCCTCCTTTAGGCTTTCAATGAGTGTCTGCCAATCTCAGCCTAAGTAAAAGGCTTTCTGTTCATATGTATTTTACAGCATAGTGGCAAATCAATCATCTAGAAAATAGTTTGCTGGTGAACACTTCTGTCAAAGCATTCTGGGAAATCATTTACTTTTTTTATGAGTGAGTAAGGCCTGAAGGCATGCAGATGGGGAAATATACACTGTTTACTGCAAATAATTTGAGAGAGACACTTCTACCAGATTGT
Organism: Limnodromus scolopaceus; assembly: GCA_028565335.1. Lineage (NCBI taxonomy): Eukaryota > Metazoa > Chordata > Aves > Charadriiformes > Scolopacidae > Limnodromus > Limnodromus scolopaceus. The sequence continues at coordinate 2,640,387 of JAOXNO010000012.1, forward strand.
GCATCTTCTCCGCGTTGATAGGAAAGACTCTGGCACATTGAATTATTTATTTAGATGAGTAGAAATGCTGAAAAGGGCACCTAACCATATGTTTTAGATGCTTCTGGCATCGCTAGGAATGCATCACAAATAATACCCTAAAAGTACAGCAGTATAATATGATATAAAACACCTCAAGAAAGAAACACAACCTATAATCTTAATTACTCTAAATACTCCAGCAATTATTCACCCTTGCAATTCATGCCATTTTTAAAATGCCCGGGGGGAGGAAGTGAGCCTTGCAGTTTCTCCTTATGTGGAACGTGTAAGCACGATGCGCTGAATTATCGAGCTAGACTCCAGTACAGGCAGCAGTTCAAATTCTATAAAGTACTTAAAAGTTTCTATACAGAACTGGGTGTGCGTGGTTACTGTGCAAGCCTGGTTACTTGGCTGCTAGTACTCAAAAGTCTGCGTAGATGTGGGGAGTGAAACTCCTACCAGGCACTCTGAGGAAAGCCAAGACGTTGGTCTCTTCTCCCAAGGAACAGGTGATAGGACAAGAGGAAATGGCCTCAAGTTGCACCAGAGGAGGTTCAGATTAGATATTAAGAAAAATTTTGACACTGAAAGGGTTCTTAAGCCTTGGAATGGGCTGCCCAGGGAAGTGGTTGAGGCACCATCCCTGGAGGGATTTAAAAGATGGGTTGACATAGTGCTTAGAGACATGGCTTAGTGATGGTTTTTCTCAGAGTTAGGTTGACAGTTGGACTAGATGATCGTAAAGGTCCCTTCCAACCTAGACAATTCTATGATTTGCAAGACTTCTGGAGAAGGCAACTTCTATTGCAATTTGCTAAAAAGCCTTGTTGTAAGATGTTATTTACTTGCAGCCTTTGCACAGTGGGGTCCTGTCTACGACTTGAACTCCTTAGGGTCATGGAAACTTGTCACTAACAATGAAGTGATAGAGTTTGTGCATTAAAATTCAAGAATAGTGTTTTGCAATCTTACCAAGATGATTTTCTTTGGTTGCTGAGCATGTTGATCTCTTTCCTCAGTACTAGCATCATGTTCTAATGAAATCAATACATCTGGCTTTGGTAAGATTAATTTCCCTGAAAACAGGGTATTCTTAGCTATCATTAAAAAAAGAGGCTCTAAGTTTCAGTATTTTGGTCCCTCATTCCTGTATTTAATTCTTTTAAAATTCCATGCTCTTTTAAAAGAAGGAAAAAAGCCTAACAGGAACATGTTCGATTCTTCTGTTGCTTAGTTTGCTAAATTCCACTTCTTACATAATGTTGTGAAGGACAAACAATGAAATCCTTGGCTGCTCTCCATTAATCTGCTTCTCTCCTGCAATGTTGTATCTACATAACAAACAAGAATTTTTTCCATTGCCGTGCTTAATTACACATTTTCTCTATGCAAAGCCTCCAGATATTGGGCAGTTCTGTGAAATGCTCTGGGATTATACAATCTGAGCTGAAGATGAATAAAGTCTCTTTCCCTTTTTTTTGAAATCTGCATAAGTAAGCATATCTCTTTCTCGCAGTTTAGCAGGTTTCAGTTGATGTTGGCATTTCACTACACACTGAAATACTGCAAGGCAGCAGTATCAAAATAGGATTATGGACTCTTATCTGAAGAGAGGCAGTTTCTTACCCGTGACTCTTGGTGATTTCTGTAATGTGCATTCACGTTAAAATTATCCACACGCGTTATCAGGTTGTGCTTGCGAAGCTCACGGGTCTTCACAGCCTCCGGATCAGCCCCTGCAATAAGGCAAAAAATGAAGTCTTTAACCTTAAACTACATCAGGCCTCTTATAAAATTGGAATGAGGATATTTTTTATTTTAAAGCTGTCTTCTACAGATTGCTATCTTTTTATTGGAGTTCTCCTGAGCATTTTGTAACCACAGCATTTTTTTTATACTAAACCCACGTAGTAGTAGGGATAATTGGAATAGTCTTCTGTTAAATTCTGTGTGGTATATCACTGCAATGGATTTTTTTTGTTTGTTTGTTTGCTTTTAAATGACAAAATCTGTAGCTTTTATGGAATAAAACTGCAGGGATCATGAGCCACGCGGATGTAAAACGCAATAATGGACTCCATACGTAAACCTCTGTCTAAGGCCTTGTCAGTACCGACAAAGCCAAGGAATTGCCTGGAATTGTTTACTTGCGTCTTCCCCTCGTTATTTTTAAGACAACAATGAATTTCATTTGAGTGCCATAAAACGAGTGGATACACCCACACCCTATAAACTGATTCACTTTTCCCCTTTTCTTCTAAAGGAAGACTTGGAACAGAAAGCTTCGAAAGAGGAAAAAGCTCTGCTTTCCATGTGCAGAGATGGCCTGCCTAAAAAAAAAAAAAAACAAACAAACAAACCCTCCCCACACACTTAACTAACCAGAAGCAAAAGTTATGCTTTTTAAGATTGATCTTGCATCAAAATATGCTTCTTGGGACAAGGTTCCACTCGGTTCTTTCATTGCTAAACATACCACCACCTCTGTTCTTGTTCTGGCTCCCAGGCTACTGAAGGAACTCTCTGAACAGGATCGCGTCCCCGTGTGCTGTCAACTAGCACTGAGGGGAAACTGAAATTATTTGATGAGGACGGGATTTGGGGAAGGTTTGGGAAATGTGACTCACTTCCCTGAGCTGGGGGCAAGCCAGGAATTTAAATGAACAAGGCCTGGCAGGGAACCAAGTACACAGGATTTCACTGATATATCATCTGCCTTTTAAGACTGAAGAAACAAAGCTGGCATAAGCTATTATCTGCCCGCGTGCAGGATTGGCATTTTACACAATCTACACTAGTTTGGGTGTGTGTATATATCATATACCTACTTACATCCTTTCTGGAGGTTAATTCTCTGGTTATTATCTGATGGTGGCGTTTTTTAATCTGTATTTTTAAGTGCTTGCTTACAAGGAGAAAGTTGAAAATTAGACAGCTCACTCAGGAACTCCAGAAGCCATAGTATACCCTAGTGCTTAACAAACACTGTAGAATGCATCTTTAAAAAAATAAAAAACCCAACCTAACTTGTGTTGTGATTACAACATCTTTATCTTGATAAAGATAGGGTCCGTATTGTGAAAATGCACTTATAATCTAAATTTGCAGTGATATAACATCACTGATAATCTTCATTCAGAATGGAACTAGAAATGGCACAGCAAGAATAGTGCTTAGGGAAAAAAGCATGCTGACATAAGTGAGGGTGAAATCAAAGAATAATCAACAGGACTGTTCTCTAGCTGGGAGTCACCTTCCTGAATGCTAAAATTCCTCCTGCTTATATTCCTTCTCCCCTCCCCGTCTGAATTCTTCCAACAACTCACACATTTCATCTCACTTTATGTTTTCTTGTCATTCAGGCATTTCTTTTACCTATTAGACTTAAAAGTGCAGTTTATGATCCCTGCAAAATGTGCTGTTTGCCTGATACTACTAATTGCTGTAGATTGGCTCATTAAATCTTTCAGCACTTAATATTAAAGATCTTCCTTTAATCTAAACCGAACCCTAGAAAATTATGGTTTGGGTTTTTGTCATCCGCTCGCTACATACCACTAGCCTCATCAAAGACATTAATATCTAATGTTATATCGCTGAGAATGCTTGTGCCACAGAAAAATACTACCATGGTGATTGAGCTACAAGTTAAATGTGTCCTTTGAGTAAATTTAAAGACTTCATCTTGTTCAGCCATTAGTACAGAAGAATTAGTTGAGAGGTAAATTTGGCAGAAGCATCTCAACAGAACGTTCTCGATCTTGTGGGTCTCTCTCTCACCTGACTTTATTTTAGTTTTGAGCCGTTTCTTTTGACATTCCTGCTGAACAAACTGCAGGCTTCCCACACAGCCACATGGCTCTAGCAGTGGATTTGTAGGAGAACCTCCAGCAATCTGACAGATACGACATTCATCTCCTTCCTTTTCGGAATCTTCTGGCAGGAGACTATTAGGACATGACAGAAGAAATCAAACACTGCTCTTGGCAAAGCCTACAGCTG
>JAOXNO010000012.1:2644512-2658402 GCA_028565335.1 Limnodromus scolopaceus
TTCGGAATCTTCTGGCAGGAGACTATTAGGACATGACAGAAGAAATCAAACACTGCTCTTGGCAAAGCCTACAGCTGAGTAACGGACAGTACCTTTGCACTAATATTCTAGGATTTGGAGAGATGTTACTAAGGACCTCTATCACTCAATGGTGACCTGGAAGTGTAACATCCAACAGTTTAGATTTAATATGTGCCTTAAAGCTGGTAAACGTTCAAAGGAAAAACCTTATAGTCTGTAAATCCCCTTCATGCTTTTGTGCAATCCAGATCTGAGGCTGTGCTGCTGAGAATTATACAGCCACTGTTCTTTGAGAAGGAGTGTGCTTGAATAATGCCTCTAAAATATGAGAGGAGGTGTCTGCTGAATGCTCTCCCCTCTCAGCTGTGTGGGCATTGCATGAGTTTTGAGTATTTGTCCTGAGTGTCCTTCTAGAAACCTTCCTAGACTTGTGGTGATGCAGGGGAAGTTCATTTCTTGGTGAAAAGTTATATTTTAACCGAACAGGAAAAAAAAATATGTTATGTTACAAAACATTTTAATGGCTTTGTATTTATGACTGATGGGTGAAAACATGTGAAGTATTTACTGATTATGATCCAGTGCTTTTTCTGTAAAATCTGATGAGCAGATTTGGTTCCTATTTAATAAATAGAATACTAAACAACAAAAATGTTGAGCCTTGGATTGGACTCTAGATTAACTAATATTGTAAAAGCAAAAATATTAAAATGAAAATGCAATTTGTCACTTTATCACTTCACGCATTCAAACCTTAACCACATGGAGTTACATCTCCATCCTTAACTTTGGCAACTAAGACCCCTTGGTGCTACGTGTGTAACACCTCAGAAAACCAGACTCTTCAAGTTAATGTCACCAGCAGAATGTTGTTGGGGAGGGGGGTTGTAAGGTTTTCTTGCTTTTTCCATCCCCTTCTAGCCACGGTTTTGTTTGCCTAAATGGTTTTTGTTGAGAAAGAAGGAAAAGTTGTCGGTTTGGTTTTTTTTTTCCTGAAAGCTGGAGTAACAGGAGACCTGTTTACCTGTAAAGTTTTTTGTTTCTTTCTAGTCTCCCCTTTTGGTTATCTTTTTCTCCCTATTTCTGGCATGCCTCCCCCTAGATTTCTTGGCCAAAACAGGTACCGTTACTAACTCCTACTAACGTCATCAGGAGACTGAGGAAATTGAAGAGGAGGGAGGCTTCCTGTTGGCAGAGCAGGAAAGATGAATATTTACAACCTTTCAGAGCAAAATAGGAAAAACTTTTAGATGTTCCTTCAATCTAAATTGTTACCTCCCCAAATTGTTAACACCCCCCCCCAGCCCAGTTCTCAATTTCCTTAACTCTTGAGGAAAAACGTTTCATTCTGAAACGTGTGTCTAGCTGTCTGCCACATCCCCTGGGACAGCTGACAAACTTTGAAATACAGACAGTTGGTTCATTTGCAGTGAAGCTGGGAACAGAACTGTTTTTCCTGATAGCATCTCTGAATCTAATTGCTTAAGCAGTTTCTTGAGACAGAGAGAGCAGCTTGTTGATTACAGTGAGCAGCAGGGAAACCTATTGCTCCTTCATTCTGCCTTTATTTGAAAGTCTCTGCAGTCAAAGAAATTACTGTATTTAGACCACAGATAGAAAATAGGACAAGCAAACAATTAAAAATAGCTTTGACAAACAAAGCTGTGTCTCTTAGCTAGAACTTCTGATTATGGCTGGAACACATAAAGAAGCTGAGCTTAAAGGACTCGGTGCTGGTTAAATGGGATCTATCCCGAAGGGAAGCCTTATAAAGGAATGAAAGGGCAAGTTCTATGACTGTGCTATTAGCCATGTCCACCAGTGCCCAAAGAGCCCACTTGTGGGTTGTGGTGGACTCTGTGACATGGAGGAATCTATTTTTTGCCTCCAACTCTGTAACAATAAGACCCACAAATCTCCCTCGTGTCTCTGCCCGAGAAAGCTTGGTTAAAGCCCCGGTGGTGTTTATTAGTGTTTAGGAATAAAGCAGTAGAGTGTGTGACTTGTAGAAGAAGTATCACGATGCAAACACCATCTCCTTTTTGAGTGGTTTTCAGTGTCTCTAGTAGAACCAGCTGAAAGTCTCGTGTGACTGATAAGGATGGAGATATAGATGGAAGAACTATGAACTTACTTTTGTGTGTTTCCAACTGCATAGAAAACTTGAAAGAAGAAAAATGTAGCCCTTTCTTTACAAGTCAAATATCAAACCAACCTATGATAAAAATAGAACTTTGAAATATACACAGTTTGTCACAGCTCTAGCATAGTTTCTTGCAATTCAGGATCTATCTATGTATAAGTATTCATGTATAATTCTAGAGTTTGCACAAATATTGAATATACCCCTCACCTTTCATGCTGTTTAAGTTCCTCTTGATCTGCCCATGGTCTCTTCGCTTCCTCTGTGGTTGCTGAATGGGAGATTGTTGTGTTGCTTATTGTATTACTTCGGGTATGTAAATAAGGCACCGCCAGAAAAGTCAATGGCAACTGATCATGCAAAACACAAGCAATATGAAGATCAGGAGTGACTCTTGTCTGAAACACAGATGGGCTGGAAGACTCTAGATATGAAGACCCAGGTGAACCCTGTAAGGTCTCACCAACATATGAGGTACCACCAGGAGATGAAATGTTCCTGTTCCAACTGTCATTGATGCTGTCCTCCTGTAAGCTGCTGTCTTCAGGTGTGTTGTGAAGATGCTGTGAGGAATCAAAACTTTCTGAAGTAGAGGAGTTGTCCCTATAGCGTATAAAGGCCAAGGGTGTATGCATTTTGAGAGCTGAAGTGTCATCCAAATCCCGTGTTTGTGGAGAATATGTTGCTGAGCTCCAGTTTGCTGAGGGTCTCTGTGCAGATGGAGCTGAGGATCCTGGGCTGTTCGGTGCAGTGGTGGTCTGGGAATGGCTGACAGAACTGACACAACCATGACACCTCTCACTGCTTTCATGAGATTGCCATTCTTTGCAATAAACACGGGCCCTATCTCTGTAATTAACATTATTAAGCATCTTTCGAATAGATGAATTACTTGGCCTATCTTCAAATTCGGAATGATCTGCGTCTTCTAGACAATTCCTGTCTGGAGGGTATAATTTGTCATTGCCCTGAGATTCTCTCTGTAGTTCTACAGCAGTGGCCATCATTCTGTGCCCTCTTAAAGGCCGATGGGATGATTTACCCCCTCTTGATGATGCATTTTTGTCATTTCCACCTTCTTCCAAGCTATGTCGCTCACCTTGTGCTAAATATATTTCTCTACACTTGTTCCTGTGTTCCAGAATCCTAGGAAACTGGCTAATGCTCAGCGCAAGACTTTTCTTTAATTGATCGGCGTCTTCCATTTCTTTAAAAGAATCTTCCCCAGTTAAATACTGAATAGAACAAAAGCTTTTCCCTCTGGACCTAAAAGGGGCTCTTCTGTGGTGCCGAAGGGATGAACCACTCAATTTGTTTGCTGTGGGGGAGCCCGCAGTTCCCTGGGAGGTCAGTGTGGGTAACTGAGTTAGAGATGACTGAGCTTGTGCTGGAATAGTCCCTATTTTGTTTTTTGTCTCAAGGCCTCTGTGATCTAGACTGAGGTTAGAGGACTTTGTCATACTCCTCCTTTGAGATCGCTTCCTGTTCTCAAATGCAGTTTCACTTGATTTTCTTGTACAGTCTGGTGGAGTTCCAAGATCTGGATTAAAAAATAAAAAAAACAAATAATAATTAAGAAAAAAACAACAAAAAACTGTCAAAAATACCATTTTACTTTTGTATTGAGTGTTTAGCACGTGTCTGGAGTGGCTTCAGAATATTCTCGTGGTATTGATGTTATACCACAGTCAGTTATTGGTAATTCTAATTCTAGTATGTTTCTTGTTAACAATATGAATTTATTCATGAGCTTCTCGAGAAGGCAGACAGAAAATCAATAATGCTTGTCTGGTAGGACCTGTGTAGGAACATGTGAAGAACGCTAATAGATACTACTAAATGATGCAGAGGCACCTAGAAGACCAATTAATATTTACCTCCTCTCTGGAATGTGTCCTGACCCACCTGATCCATGCTTTGTTGAACATGTAGTTTCAGAAGAAACCACCTCTACGTAAGCAACAGGAATGGCATTGGCATCTTTTCTCAGAGGGGTTTATTGTGTAACATAAGAGTTGGGATTTTCAGTTTTAAGAATTTTATCTCACTTGCTTATTACACAGTAATGTAAACTTCCAGTGAGCACTTTGATCTGCCCCAGTTTGTGAAGCTGAGCTGATTTTTCAGTATGTACTCTGGGGGAGGTCTGCTGCTTGTTCTAATCCTCAAGGGCACCCTGCAACAGAACTTGCTGGATTTTAACATTTATACACAAACCCATATGTTATGGTAAAAAAACAAAAAAAATTTAGAGATTCTAATTATTATTTTACAAAAAAATGTCACATAAAACATTAGTAAATGGGATAAATCTCATGAGATGACTGCATGTCACCTCATTTAGCACAAAAATACAAGTTGGCTGGGTAAAACCAGTCTGCTCATGTTTCATGATAGATCACTGATTCCTCACCAGGCGAGAGGCACCCACCTTCTTGTGTCTTCTTGCAGAATTGCCTCATGCAATCTCTAATCCACGGGAAAGAATACGACTTACAGGTAGAGAAAAACTATGTCTATTTGATTTAGTTGTGGGTTAGATCACTGTGCTAATGCTCTGGTGGCAGATACTCCCGTACTCACCATGGGGAATTACAGCTGGTGGGATTCTCCCAGCCGTGCTTTATCCCTTGGCTATTAAGTGTGTGTGTTCACCTTTTATCCCAAGGAGACATTTGGACTACTGCTCTGCTCGGGCCATCTGCTCACTCATACAGCATTTTTTTTAAATTGCTTGGGGCTGCTTTATCATGTTTCTTCTTGCTACATGGCTGCACCTGAATGTACTTATTTCCAGTTGTAATGCAGTTTTAAAAGCACGTGCGCTCTGTCTGTGGTTGCCATCCCATATTTTACTGTGGCTATGTCCTTCTCTCTGCTGGCTCAAGTAAACTGCTTTTTACTGTGAGAAACCGTGCAGAAACTTAATAGCAACTTAAGAATTCACTAAGACGTGGATGCAGAAGGCAACATTTCCCGTTACATTTAGCTTTTCTTGTACTACTTTTGGTCTACTATACACTAAAATATGGTCTAGATGATAAATATTTCACCTCTATCTCCAAGGCATCATAAAAAAAATAATGTAAGAGTAAACTGGGGCCATAGCAATCTCCTCGGTCTTGAGAAGTCTGAGTATTTCTTTCTCTCCGTCAAAACAAGATGTTTACTCTCTAGGTAGCAATTTGAGAGTTCCTGAAGTTGCTGAAAGTGGTAATTCGAAGGTGATGACATCAAAGAAAGAAAAATGGCTGTGTTATTTCCCACAGTTGCCTCATTGCCTGTGGCTCCTGCAGAAACAGAGCTCTCCCAGCCTCAGACAAGTTCTGAACAGAAAATATAACTAGTACTCGGGACCCTTACATGGATGATAAGATGGCTGGAGTCAGTTTTGTGCTCTGCTTAAAACTTATCCTACATAAATCACTTACTATGCCTTAGCTCTTCTCACTCAAATGTAAATAAACAAACCCGCGGGTGCTGTAAAGATAAAGCCATTGAAATGGTGGAGGACAGTCAGAAACAAATTGTGAGGGGCAGATAAGGATGTAAAATAATCAGGCAGTCATGCCTGCATGCCTGTTAAGGGTGTCAGAGAAATAAAAGATGAAGATAAAGTATATTAGGAATGTGATGGGTAAGTAGGAGAATGTATCCTCAGTCTAATGCACTGTGAAAAGAACACAGGAAAACCACAGGGACAGGCCTTTAAGATAAGCCTTCTTTTGAACTACTTGTTGCTGAAAAATTAAAGGAAAGGTTGAGGTGTTTTCCTACAGACAAACAGCAAGTTACACGCATAAGAATGTGACTCCGTGGTAATATTTAATTTTGCTTTATTTCTGTGCTGCTCTCCATTTATTTTATTTTTTTTCCCCTGGCTGGAAGGGCAGAGAAAGACAATGGGTCTTACCCTGCAAATGACAGTCTAAGTAAAGGCAGCCCTTTACTCGGGAGACTCCACGTTGATGTAAGTGAAGCTCTTGATGGAAATAAGATTTTGTCCTTACATGGTTACAAGATCAGGGCACTAGTTAATTTTGACTATACATTTTCCCCAAATACCTGAGGCCTATTTTCTGTTCTAAATTAAGTCAAAGGCATGAAATAACACTGATGTAAGTGGGATTACGTCAGACCTACATGAATGCACACTTAAATGGGTTTAACCTTAATTTTAAAATACTTACTTTTGCTGAATGGTGTTGATTTTGAGTTAATGGAATGCAAATATGCAGTAACTCGGAATTAGGAGAGGACCTATTCCATTTCCTCTCTGAAACTTCAAAAACCCCTGAGTCTTGAATATTCAATGGCGTTCTTGATTGTGTGGAGAGCCTCCGTTTAATTACACATGTCGAGAACAACGTCAAAATAGTTTTGTGTTTATGCAAGCTCTTTCTGCAACAATATAAACCTGCAAAGGTGGTCACTCCTGCAAAGTTCTTTCTCTGTCTATATGGGCCTGGCTTTTGTCTCCAGAGATGTAGCTGTGTTCCCACAGTCTCCCTCAAGAAGAGAGAAACCATCCATCTGCTACAATATTTAGTGAATAATCTTTGTTCTATAAATATTTGGAGCTTTGTGCTTAAAAATGGAATATCGCTTTAAAAAGCGACTTGCTGGCAATACAGGCTGACTGACTTCACTGAAACAATAAACTGATTAGCTAATCCTGGCAAACTTCATATTGTTTTCTGAGAATTTAGTCATGCACATTGTTAGGTTGGAACTTGTTTAACAGCCTCTATGTAAATTATGGAGGGTTTACTTGTTGCTTTGATAAAATTAACTACGATAAGTGAGTTTCCTATTTTATTTTTTTTTTTGTATTTTAAACACGATTAGTTCATTTAAAATTACCCTTCTTAACTTAACCAATTGCAAAGCTGCATGAAAGATGGACTTGATCCTGTTTTCATTAAAAGCCTTGTGAATACGACTGCAAAACTGCCTGCCCCCCACGGGAACAGGGAGATCAGAAGATGTGCTTTATCTCTGGCCTTTGATCCCATGGTTCACAATTAACTGCAAGGGATATGTCTGTGTATTCTGCGATTCCTGATTCCAAAAGTAATTTTGGGTGTCCTGAGTAATACCACTAAGTCATTTCACTTAATTCGCTATGACAAAGTTTATAGATCCAGGTCTAATTCCAATTTATATTTTCCATTGTGTGGCAGTTTAAAAATGACCTAAAAATGCAAGCATGATCTCTATTTTGAAACTTTTTTGTTATTAAACTGATTTACTAATACAAAGATGATAAAGCAAAGTAATATAAGGCCAATTAAATTACAAAGCACCCATCCAGTTTGCTATTTGTAATATCAGGACAAATGACTTGATTTCATCACGCGGTACTCACCTGAGGTGGCTTCAATTGGGTCAAGTACACTTCTCTCGACTTTTTTTACACCTGTGTTGCATTTCCACTTTTGCTTGACTGATCTATTGTCTATAAGAGGAAATTTAAGGCCTGGGCTGTTCCCAGAAGATTTGATGACAGATCCATGTTTGATTTGAGAACTCTCATTTGCGAAGGTCTAGAAAAGGAAAAGGAACTCTGAAGAAAAAAAAATTGCAATACAAATAAAGCAGTATAAGAACAGATCTTTCAAATAGCAGGAAGGAAACACAGGCACTGTCCATAAATAGAAAACCCCTTTCTCCTCCTCTTCTCTGATCTCTTCCCCCAAGTTGTATAACACATGCTGAAATCAATTTTTTCCACACAATACACTATATTCTTCAATTTTTTGCTTGCATTTTATTCAGGTTCTTTTTTGGAGCGTGGGACTCTTCACTATACAAATCAAGGCCTTCTGTTAAAAACCTTTAATCTCTTTTGCAGATGACTTGCCAGAGTGATATCACTATTGCAAGAACAAAACTGAAAGCCATGATTCTGTAATGTAAGAAAGTACCAACGTGACACAAACAGATACACAAGGGAATGTTTCCAGTTAAGTTTATTAGATCTCTAACTTGCAAGTCTAATTTGGACTTGTGACCTTTTGCATGTTAATATCATCAGGGGAACTACAATGTGAGCCATTCAAAGCAGGTCATGGTGGTTCAATTCTGAAACACTTCATATGTTCCTGTTCTATGAAACAATTCTGCCCTCTGTATTCTAGAGGACAGGCCTGACCTTTGTCATTGTGATGGCAGCATTTTTCATTTAGATGTATCCGTTTGTCAATAATGCTCAGAAATTAATTCTGGTCTTCAAAAATTCCTTGTAAAGAGATAAAACGTTGTAACTTTTTATGTTACTGGATGCTCAAATACAAATATTGAGCACTGAAAACTGTAAATAATTTTCAAATTAACACATCTCAACAATGCTCGCACAGTTTAGGGTAAGAATATAACAAGCTCTTGGAGGTAGTACAGCTTCATTCGTGGAGCAGCTATGCTTGAACCATTAAGTTTAGACTAATGTGCAAAGAAAAGTGGAATAACTAATGTACCAGTCTTTCAACTTCTGAATTTAAAAAGCTATGTTAATCCAAAGTGGGGGGAAAAAAAAAAGGAAAATAATGGAACAAACTTTCATGAACATCCAACTTTTTATACCAGTCACAGACAAACCTGTTTACATAATTTGGCTTAATATCTTTGGATGCACAGAAAAAGCTGAATGAGGAGACATGTCACATGTTGAGACAAGGGCTTATTGGTGGAGTCACGAAAATACTTAGCAGATTATGTCTGATTACATTTACCTGCTTCATGAGCATAGCACTTGGATTATTCTAAAAAGCAGTAATCTAAAGTAAAATCCTTTTTTTCAGAAGCTTGTTTAAGGGTAGTAACCTAACATTCTCCAATAAAACCATGTTAATCTTATTTATATTCATTAAATGCTACAAGGAACTGCCAAAGCCCTTCTTCTCTTGCAGATTCAGGAAGTTCATGTATGGCACTGGTGAAAGTTTAGATCTACAGTCATTCCCTGAATGATCATGGGCTTAAAAAAAAATAATATATATATATTTCCTACTACATATATCTGTATGGGAGAGGAAGGTAAAAATGACTCAACTAAAGAGACTATTCTGATAGTTTCAATTTTAATGGCAGTAAAGGGTTCCTTTACCATCGTCTTTCAGAGATTGTTAGTACAGTGAGTTGCAACAGAATATGCAAGAGGAGGATTTGGGTTTTGTTTATATGTACATAGAAAGATCGAGCCAAAGAGCTGTAGCATGTACCAACATATCCATTACTCACAATCTGGCAAATCCTGTATAAATGTAATCTTCCTTTTACATGGTATAAAGAAAAGATTGATGAACCTTCCTTAGAAGGATGAAAGGCAAACTTCTGTGGAAGAAGATAAATGCCTAACGACCGAGCTAAAAGGCTGGTGTATCAACTGGGATTAATAACTGGAGAGAAGCATCTTCCTGTTGGGCCACTGTCAAAATGGTGGTAAATATGGAAGCATCTCAGAAATGATAATCAATATTATTGTTAATTCTTCCTGAAGTACTGTCTCCTAAGATCTCTCTGATCTGATTCTGCCAAGTACTTTCCTGATTATAATTGTTTTCTGTAATAACTTGCATATTTTAATGAAGATTATTTCATTAAGCTGTATCACAATTGTACATTCAACATGTTGCATTATTTGTTAGCAATGTAGCAACATTTCAATCAGAAATAGAAAATATTTTGTCATCCAGATTAGTGAACTGCTCTTGATATGACACATCTTGCAAACCTCATTTCAGGAATTTAAAGTAAAAAAAAATACAGAAATGAAAAGGATTAGCACAACATTATTGTTATGAAATTAGAATTTAGGAAGTAAATGTATATATGCTTTTTTAATTTCCCAGAATTTTCATCTTACTTTATCATTGACAGTTGGTAGATAAGGCCAGTTTTCTTAAAAAATATTTGGATAAATATCTATTTTTCCCTTCACTCTTGGAATATGATATTTTTTTTTTTTCCCCAAGAAGGACAGGATGTTATTTTATTCCCAGTCACTATTTGCTGGCAGGTAGCACAGCAGTGGAGGAGATAACCATCTAGTCTTACATCCCACAGATCATTTATGGAGCTCAAAGCGCTGAGGCAGACAGTGGAAGGGACTTGTTGAAAGACAACGCTCTGTAGAAGCAATAGAACCTGAAAAAAACCCCAACCTTTTGAAGTAAATTGTATTTCTGCCATCGAGCTCACAAAGTCATTGCTTTCTAACTCTGGTTCTTTTATTATTTGTGCTCTGTGTGTTGGTTGGTTTGTTTGGAGAATGTTTTGTTTGTTTCTTGTGCAGTTTTTCTAAATATTATAATTTAGAAAGATAGTCATATCTTATTTAAACACTCTGAAGGATGGAGTGTTTACCACAACCTTAACAACTTGTTCAATGATTAGCTGCCTATCATGAAAACTTTGCACATTTTCTTCACATTTTATTTTTGTAACTTAAGCTTTCAACCACAGCTCCTGCTCTCTGACAAATAAAATAGCTGAGAACAGGCAGCTTCTGTTTATGGAGGTTCTCCACAAACTGGAACGCTAACCATCGGATTAAGTCTGGTTTTAAACGTGTTGGTACCAAAGTAGGTCTTCTGTTTAAATATCTCAGAAAAGTCTAGATGTTCGCTGTTGCTCAGTACTCTGGGGCCAGAGGTCTCCTTCGGAGTGTTTGATGCTGTTCCAAAGCTCCGGACAGCACAGCCCGAAGCTTGAACAGTCGGTGAAATGCAGCGTAATCTATTGTAGCGAATGGTACAAATGAGGAGCAGAGAAGGGATGAAAAATTCCAAAAAGCCACATGTGCTCAGTTTCTAGCTCTGGGTATAAGCTTTAGCCAGTAAAGACAAATAATTGTGTTCTGTATCCTCAGATTAGAAAATAAGAACCACATTATTCAGCTTTAAAATGATTTAGATTCTTTTCTCAGGGGCATTGTAATTTCCTTTCTTTTTACCCAGATACTTTTAATGTTTGTTTAAGCTGAGACCATAAAGTGTGCATAATCTTCTAATCTCACAGTCCATTTTAACATACTTAGTTCCACTGTTTTAATTCCATTTGGCTTTCAATTTGGGATAAAAATTATAAACACTGTATTTCAGAATGTAGAAGTGAGACACCAAGATCAATCTTTGTGTTGGGGGGACATTTATTCTAGTTTCAATTCCCTGTTGGGCACAAATAGAGCAGAACAAAAACTAGAGGGAGCTGTTGTTCACAATTCACAAATAATCTTCATTATCGTTTATTCTGAAATAAATTAGAAAACTCTTTTCACAGGGGCTGAGAAGCACTGCCTAAAATGTGTAGTAATAGCATGGAGGGGAGAAGGTGGATAGTTAAGGCTGAAATTCGGACCACCTGGTCTAATGGAAGTACATCTATTATCTACATGGGGGAGAAAGAGAGGGTAGAAAATGTAAGGACAAATGAAAGACAGAATTAATTTGGCCTGTGGTTTAAAGGTACAGAAGGATATATTTTCCTTCAGTTAGCAACCCATAAAACATTCTCATTTACTTTTGAAACTGCAGAACAAATGCCTAGACAAACATTACACATTGGAAATTAAAAATACTGAAGCTTTCTTTGACAAAGGAATGATAAAGCAGTAGATAGCTCCATTCATTGTGAGGCCACTGAAGTAGCTCAATAACTAGAAGAATGCTCATTTAATAAACAGAAACGTTTCTTCTGGAAATTGGTATTAAACAATGCAAACAGCCTGAATCCTCACCAAATAGTTTCAAAGTCAGATAAAGAGAATTATCTGGAGGAGAAACTTTGTTTCATGAAAAGCTGCAAGACGTAAAAGAATTATCATGCAGTATAATACACGAAATATGTACAAGCCAAATATATTTGTTGGCACAAAAGCCCTCTGGCATATTGAATTAAAACATCCACATATTTTAGGGGTTATCTGGTAAGATTCTTGTGAAACTCCCCAGTCATCAGATCACTCTGGACCACTGTCTTTCATTCTGTTCTAATCATAAAACAACTGTGAATTTGCTCAGTTCGCCACCCTTTCCTGTGAAATACTGAGCAAACACAATGCTGTGTGTTGATACAGTCTTCCAGGAGAAAAAAGGGCTTGAACTAGCAGATACTGAACCAAGGGGAGCTTGCTGCCTCTTTCTCTAGAACCAAGTTGAGTTACACTAGAATGCTTCCTCGGAGATCTTGCTCCAGGTGACTCCACCAAAAATAGCATATGCAAATACTTCTTTACTTTTCATTTGAGAATCTATCTTCATGAATGCAAAATAGCCTTTATAGAGATATGTGATCTCATTATGGACTTATATTTTATTAAAAATTGTAAAATTATAATCTTTGAATAGTCATGCATTATATATCAATAATCTATTGATTTTCAGTGTGTACACACAACAACAAAATTGCTCTGTATCCATTTCTTGTCTGCAATGTGCACAGGGCTAGAAAAATATTTCCAGTCAAGCTATTTGAATAGATGATTAATATTTAGCAAAGAATTTGTGTTGTGGATAAAGTTTTCCTCAATATGCTCTTCTGTGCTAAGCAGGGGGCCCGAGACTGTCCCACACCTGAATGAATACCAGCAACACCACTTTACCTGGGAACCACCCAGTGGAATTTAAACACAATGGACTGACTGGTGGCAAGAAAAATCTTCTAGGTAAATAGTTGTCTCGGGGTCGCTTTTGTAATTGATTGATTGTGACTCAAAGACACAAAAAAACCCTAACCACGCGAAAGACCCCTCCCTAAGAAAGCATGTCTTATCAAGTGAACTTGCAGGAGTTATTTGGAGGACAGAGGGTGCATCTGCAGTAGCATTTAGTTCAGATTTGGGCCTTTTGCTTTTGAAACAACTCTATAGTCTCCACTTACTGTGGAGCACTGTCTGGAAGAACACGTACTAAACTGCCTTTCAGAATTAAACTTAACTGGAAGACAGGCTCCAGCTGGTCATTAGCATTCATTGACATGATCTGATGAGCAATAGGCAGAAGTAAAACCTCTTAAAATGCATATAATGTGGATGCCGTGTCCTTGACTCCAACTCTTACACTGTAACTCCAATTGGGCCTGGGGGAGATGTAATCCAGAGTTACTCAGAGACCGGTCTAAGATGGTACAATGAACTTCCAGGAAAGTAGGGCCAGTCAAGAACCCTTTTCTGACCTCCTTGCCAACACTTGGATGCTCTCTTTTGACTTGGTCTTCTCTACTGTGAATCCTATTGTAATAGGATATCCTGGTGGACAGCAGGATGACCATGAGCCAGCAATGTGCCCTTGTGGCCAAGAAGGCCACTGGTCTCCTGGGATGCATCAAGAAGAGTGTGGCCAGCAGGTCGAGGGAGGTCATCCTTCCCCTCTGCTCTGCCCTAGTGAGGCCCCATCTGGAGCACTGGAATCAGTTCTGGGCTCCCCAATTCAAGAAGGAGAGGGAACTGCTGGAGAGTGTACATCAAAGAGCTACAAAGATAATTAGGGGACTAGAACATCTCTTTTATGAGGAAAGGCTGAAGGACTTGGGTCTTTTTAGTCTGGAGAAGAGAAGACTGAGAGGGGAGGAGGATGGGGCCAGTCTTTTTTCAGTGGTGCCCAGGGACAGGACAAGAGGGAACGGCGCAAACTTGAACATAAGAAGTTCCATCTAAACGTGAGGAGGAACTTCTTCACTTTGAGGGTGGCAGAGCCCTGGAAGAGGCTGCCCAGAGAGGTGGTGGAGTC
>JAOXNO010000012.1:2658502-2678573 GCA_028565335.1 Limnodromus scolopaceus
GGACACTTTCCTGTGCAACCTGCTCTGGGTGGACCTGCTCTGGCAGGGGGTTGGACTGGATGATCTCCAGAGGTCCCCTCCAACCCCATATCATTCTGTGATAGGCAGGGGAAAAAGAAAAGCGGGGGGAAATCAAAACAATGTAGTAGGTAATTCTGTTGCTGGAAATATGGTGGAAAAAACCTGAGTCAGAAATCATAATTGTGTATTATTTTGTTCACCTAATACACTGATGATGGCAGTATAACAACCAAAATAGAAGTGAGGTTGGTAATTGAGCAGTGTATTCAAATTACTATCAGAAATATGCACCAAAAACCGAATACGAGTATTACAAAAGCAATGTCACTTAAAAGAGAAAGTGTATGGGAGAGGCACACACACCCAGCCAAGACATTCACTCATTGCATGTTTTAATGTTCGCCAAGTTCAAGCAAGATTGCTTTGCTTTGTAGAATAGGAAAGCCTGAACCCAGCCAAGTCAAAGCAACATCATCTGCATTTGCCAATACCATGTACGTTGGGGAATGGCTCTGACCTAAATGTAATGACCTGATTTGAGAACAGACTCAACCACATAAAAAAGTGTTTACTCTACAGACTTAATTTCACGTTGTAAAAGACAGAGTTTTTCCATACCTGAAACACAGCGACTCACACCCTTTAGCCCTCTCTGGGAACTATGTCCACACTCTCTCCCGTAACACAGAAAAGCATGGAAGCAACATCCCAACACCATCTTTTTTTACCATAATAGTTCAGTACGTAAGCTGCTCTCAGGATGTAGGAGAACTGGGTTTGCATCTCCTTCATACGAATGCTTTAGCCACTAAGCTGTTGTCTCTAGAGGAGGGTTCTGGAGTTTTCCTGCCTACAGTGTTCACTTTGCATGGAGTGTAAATAAATACTGGTGAGGAGGAAGTTAATACTGTTGAAATCTAGCTGTCGGGGACCAGCAAAGTAGTGCAGGGATCTACATTTCAGCAGACTGGAACTGAAGTTTCCTCCCCCTTTTTCTGCCTCAGTGAAACTTCCTCCCTGAAACTCCAATATCCAGAGATGTAGGGTAGGGAGATATGTAATGTTTGTAGCTCTTGAGAGGGTTTAGGCACAAGTAGGAAATCGAACTGTCCTGAGTGCTCAGATGCAGCTGGGCACGGTCAGTATTGTTTAGCTCTCCTGGGAACTCAACTGGAAGATTTAGTCCTTCTTGGCTTTTATTCTCTGGGTTGCTAGCTGGTAAATCAATAAATAAAATGGTGATTTCCCAAAGAACTCCTTGTGTTAATATACTTTGACCATTTTTCTAATGTCTAAAGTCTACCACACAACTTTCAAGGGCACTTTGGATTAAGATGAGTTCAATGGAACTACCAAATAATGTTTTGGAAAACAGATTAACCTTTGCTATGAGCCATGTCTGTTTTGAGAAATATCATACTCTGATGAGAGATGCAGCACTAAGTTTTCATGTTTAAAGCATTTTAACTCTGAGAATCTCCTTATGGCCATGACAGCAAATGGAAAACAGACTATGAACAGCAATAAGCACAGATATCCTGATCTCAGCAGATTGAGAGATATTTGGGAAATAGTACGATGATTGCAGCAGCAGACTCTGCGTTCTTACAGTGCTCTTAAGAAAGAGGGTATCTGGTGAGATACGATGAGATCAGACATGGTGTATTGTAGCTGATCGTCCTTCAGGGGGATGAAACAAGGGGAAGTTCTGGCTGAGGGGGAAACAACTCACCTTGCAACAATTCACTTTACAGTTATCTCAATTCACTTTACAGTTATCTAACTTTGAGATGGGGTTAACTTTTACTCATTGGGCTCCAACATATAATTTCTAGCACTGATCTAAGATTTTTCCGACGTTTTCTATAAGCAAAGACCATAGGATTTCCCTGGCTTATTTTGAATGTCTAAGAAATTTATTTTTCTGTAATTTCTAGCCTGTGAAACATAGTAAACTGGTGGCTGGGAAAGCTTGCACAAAACCTGCATCAAAGAAAAACTATATGAGTTGTAGCAGCCCCCTCCATCCTGACTTCTTGTCAGTTAAACTCAAAACCAAACAAAAAGCTTGTGTTTCCCTTACAGAAAGACAAATATTAACACAGCTCAATAAGCTATAATCATTTGTCTCTGCCACCTGTAAAACTCAAGAAAAGTTTCTGGTGCGCAGTTTTCTGTGAAAAAACTTTGGGAATGTTTTTTTGGAATCTAGTTTTATAAAGGAACCGACCCCTATTTGGTCATAGCAGGTGTTTTTATGTCAGTTCATGCCCACCCCAGCTTTTGTATTATGGATAAACAATTGTAAAGGGTAAAACACTCAAAACAATGAACTTTCCATTCATGTGGTGACAACTGGTGGCTACGGATGACTGAAACTTCATTAATACCTCACAAATAGTAGAATACTTGAGTATCTTAAACTAAGAACAAGTTCAAGCAAAAACATAACCAAGCTTCTTTTGCTGATCAGTAAGACCTCATCCCAGAATGCAGATATTATGAACTGCAGCTCTGGCCCACAAGAGGGTGAACAAACGTAGAGGGGATAATAGCATGATAATATAGGCTGCACCACGTCACTAATGCATTATTGTGACCCCTTGGACTTACTGATGCTAATCCAGCCATTACGTAAGTACTCTTCTGCCACGTAACACACAACGGCTTCTTGCCTTATTCAGCAATAAGTGGTTTAGTGAGCATTATATTTTCCTCCTTCTGCTGTGGAAGCACAGTCCAGCTTTGTCGTGAACACAAATCTGACCCGTGCTTGAGAAACTGAAGGGTGCAGAGGCTATAGGCACAGCTGAAAAATTTAATTGTTGATTAATTTTCCTTAAATTAGTTCTCATTGCTTTTAAAATGGTTTTTCTTTTGGATTTTTAAGATAGATGCTCTAAAATGGAATTTTTTGCATTGTCATACGGAATACATGACCCCAATTTAGTTACCTGTCTGATGACCGGTAAATTTGATGGCCACGGTGTGTCATAACTGCCTGTAGAAAAGATGGAACTTTGGGTTTCTCCACTCTGTTTTTCCTTTTTATGATGTTTTTGTTTCTTTTTTGCCTGTTCTCTGTTCTGCTTCCGTTGTCTCAGACATGCCTAAGGAACAAAACATATTATTTGGCTGGAATAAGAGAGATTTTTCTGTGTTGTGTACCTAGATGATATGATCTCATGTCTGAGTGTTCATAATCTATATTCTTTATGAGGTTCATCACGTGATATGAGTAAGTTCACCACTGATGAGAATAATTATCTGACCTGGTAATGCAATAATCTTGGTAAACATAAATAACAAACACTGCAATGGATTATTGGAGCTTAGTACTGTATTTAAAGATGCCCACTGCTAAACCCCAGAGATTAAATCTATAAAATGAGGGAGCTAATGCTTTCCATGGAGTTTTCTATTCTCTTTGCCTTACTCATAAGGAAAACTCAAATAAACATTGCATGTATTTGTCTTCCAACTCTTCCTGTGCCAAAACACCGCAGAAATTAAATGCTGCCATCAATGCAAGTGGTCTTGCTGTGCAACTGCACAGTGGTCTAGATGATTGGTGTGACTGCACAGCTATTTGGTGGTTGGTTTTCCTATTTTAATGCTGTCATCGTCAGTTTGATCAAGTGGAATGGCCAGAGCCATTAGATTTACCTGCTTCACATTCTCCCAAGAAAAAAAGGAATCTCTGGCTAATATCAGCCTCACATAGCTGCCTTTATCCTCCACAAATACTTGGCATAGTGGGATAAAGGGGGAAAAGGGAGCAGTGGCAGAGTGTATACCAGCAAGGCATAAAGCTTGCTGTCAGCATGGCCTCTGAAGCTGAACTATTGTGTGCCAGAATCTGAAGCGCTCTCCTGCCAACTGTACTAGGTGTAAAGAAAGCTGCTGCTTCTGGCCTCTTAAACCTCCCCCAAGAGCTACTTGACCAACCCAGATAACGTGGCTGGAAATTTAGTGCCAGACAAAACCAGTGTTTGACACCGAGCAGACTGAGATTTGCACAGTGCACAAACACATACTTTCTCTATTACTGTGGCTCTGAAACCAGAGCTAAGCTTTAGTGTGCAATTTCTAGGAGAACTGTTCTAGAAGTTAGAAAACACTGTTTCCACTAAAAATCCAGAAGATAAAATACTACTCAACTTAGCAAGCAAATTCTCATAGCTTGGGTCTTACAGACATATATTTGTATGATGCATAGCTTGTTTAGCTTCTGGATCATGGCTGGGACTCATAGCACTATCCCCAAATGGAGTGAATAAAAGAAACTACGTTTTTCTCACAGGGTCTTTATTTGAACGTAGGCTTCAAAGTTTGCCTTGTACCATTTAGTTAGTAGCCTAGGTTGATCAGAGCCAAGTTTTTTTCTGAAGTTAATGGAAACACTTAAAGTCGATCCAAAGTCTTCAAAAATGCTAATTCCTGCAACCCTCATTTACTTAAAAAATGTCTTTCTGCCAAACATGGTGCTGTCGGATCCAGGTTGCAAGTCTTTTCCAGACCAGCAGTTGCCTGCAGGAAGTGAACAACTATAATGAAGTTGGTGGTAATAGCCCTGTATACCTTCTCAAAAATATAAGCAATAGATTCACACTCTTGCCCATAAATATTAGAGTTTGCACCTGCTTGAGTGAGTAGATTTACCTGCCAAAGACACTATCTTAATTTACAGACTGGAGACAGACGGTGTAGTGTGCGATCCCTAACAAAAGCCCTTATGCTGCTCAATTTTCCCTCCTCCCCTTCAGGCTTTTAAATTATTGACAATAAGATAGCAGCTGCAAACAGATACACTTATTTCAGTATAGCAATATCATATTCTAGTATTCTTTCTGGATGTTTCCTTTACTGCTTTAGTTTTCCCATTTCGGTTAGTTTAAAAATCTATTAAAATCTAACAAGTCAATGGACAGACTATATAATAAACAGCTCTGCAGAGTTCTAAATTTACTTTCAGTGACTCCATATCAAACTGGCCCAATCTGCAAATCAACAGATGATTTAACTGCCATCTTTACAAATTTCATCTTGGCTCTAAAATTCATAATGTGATCTCTCTGCTTCTTACATAATTACCAGTAATAAAGACTAGCATTCAGAATTTAGCTGAGAATTATTCTGATGATGCATGAAGCAGAAGAGGCTCCAGATGCTCTCTTGAATAGCTATCGCTGCTTAGTAAGCAATTAGGAGTAGTCACAGGTTTTTTTACTGTATTTAAACAGCAAGTGGGCTACTGGGGCCTAATCCTTGTAAAGGCTTGTAAGTGTTACTGAATTGTAAATAATATTTTAAGGCTAGGAGCAGGAATTATACATGCGATAGTGCAGTGAGCAGATACGACTTTAAGGATCCATTTGAAATACATATATTCAAGTTTTAAATTATTATTAAGCCCTGCATAAAATAAATGTAGTTCTGTACAGAACAAAGACAGAAAAGTCACTGTGTGACTTTCTGTTGCTTTTTACAAATGCTACGATATAAAACAATGAAATAAAAATTATGTCATTTAGAAATAGCCATCTTACAAAGATTACTCTCAGACCAAATGGAAATAACTTTTAACATATGCTGTGGTGTTTTTATCTATTGCTTTTGTGGCCTACCTGGGACTCTGAATCCATGCTGTATGGCATTTCCCTCACATACTGCGCATTGCTGACGAACTTCTGTCTTTCTGTGCTTCCTATCTCACACCAGTTGATCGAAGCCTGTACACAAAGAAAGTGTTTTTGTTTTCTTAGAATTGATTCTATTCAAAGGGAAGGCTGTCTTGCCACAGGTGGCAAATTAAGGCTTTGTCTTACTAATTCTAAACCTTGTAGTTGCAAAATTGCCTGCTATCTTAAACAAGCTTGGACTGTTCTTAGCAGGAAATTAGTGGCATCGAGGTCCAGCAGAGTATTAGTTTCATGGACAGGACACTAGGAGTCACATCACAGGAAACTTTGGTAACATACTGTCAGAATCCAAAATATACTATGGAAAGAATTAGTGTTCTTTTCTGAGCAGTCCTTAGACCCTGATAATTCATCAAGTCTCTACTAAAATGATAAATTGAAACATTCTAGGACTAGTGTGCCAGCAGATGTCTTCAGCCTCACCACAGTGACACAGGGAGCAAGGTTGAGTACAGAGCCATAAAGACCACTTGAGGATGGACTGAGCTTCCTTTTGGTAAGCTCGCTTAGACTACAGCTCTATGGGATAATCCCCTTTTTCATCTTTACTCATTTTCACTCTGTTTCTCCTTAGGATGATAAACACGTCCTGGTATTTGTCATTCCAGACTGGATATAAAGATTGTTTTAACAAAATACATTGTTATGCCAACACAATGATTTCTGCAGTTTAGTTTAATTCTAATCATAAATCTTGTCTTAACGTGTCTGAGGATGACATTGCAAGGTACGTACAATAACTGGATGACTCAATATATGCAGAAAAAACCCATGTTCCTGCCTATAGGGAAGGGTGTGGAAGAAGAGGGAGATGGTACCTACCAGACATCTGCCCTATGGTTGGTTGAGCCACAGAGGAATAGTTTGGCAGCTTTATGGTTTCATATCATGATTTCATCTGTACAGATCACAGGATTGGTTAATATGCCTGATGTACTTCGGGGATTTTAAAGTTGCTAATACCAAAGCACTCCCTCTCTAATTGAAAAATCTGGTCACCTTAGTACTACCCTACTTTGCCCTCTATTTGGAGCTGCATGTTAAAGAGAGAATCCATCTCTGTCTGCTTAGAAGCTCCCTGCGCACCTGAAAATTTATTTGCTGCCATCTTCCCTTCTGAACATATCCAGATGCTTAATCACTTGTATTCAATTAAATTGGAAACAAAGGAGAAGTAATGTGAGAGAAAGGTATAGCAGCGTGATCCAAGGAGCAGTATGCAAATTTTCTGGAGAGAATATTCCAACTGGCCTGTAAAAATAGATGTGTTCCACTCATCAGAGGAGATAATGTAAGCTATATTCACAGAGAAACCAGGGAGATAAATCAGAAGTGCTAAGAGCAAAACTCATAGGCTATTGAGCACAATATAGTCTTTAAGAAAGTACCATGACAACATTTTTCTAAAAGAACCAAAGATATCTAAGGAGATGTCAAACACAAACTTTCTTAGATACGTTCTTAGAAAATATATTTTGGATTTCAAAAACTGATATTTCAAAAGATCAAAGGAATCAAGAAAGCTGATAACAAACTGTTAGTTACCAACCATCTTGAACTAGTTCTCTTGCTGCCTAAACTATGTAGCCTCTGTAAAAGAAAAGAGAGAAACAAAACTTATTATAGCCTGTGCAAACAGAAGAGATTAAGTCAACTTGGATATTCTGATATCTATAAATATTAAATAGACTTGCCAATAGATCAAAAGCTTATAGAGAGAGATTATTAGAGAAAATAAAGCTATTTATTTTCAGAGGGTAAAATACAGTTGAAAACAAAGTTGACACCAGATCATTAATTGCGAACCTGCAGCTCCTGCTCAGTGAAAGAGGTGATGTATTCCTATAAACGTTGTCTCTTTCATTGTATGCAGTGATCAAATGCAGTCTGTAAAAGTATCTCAACCACCACAACCTGTGCAAGTTTTGCTCTCAAAATTGCTCATAAAAACCTCATAAGGCGTTTTCATACTTTTGCTGTTCTCAAGCAATAAACTGCAATGTCGCTCGTGTAAAAGGCCAATATAAGATTGAAAATACGTCAGCTAAGCAGTAGCAGACAAACAAAATACCTCTTTCTCTCTGGCATA
Source organism: Limnodromus scolopaceus (assembly GCA_028565335.1). NCBI lineage: Eukaryota > Metazoa > Chordata > Aves > Charadriiformes > Scolopacidae > Limnodromus > Limnodromus scolopaceus. Next base: position 2,666,315 of record JAOXNO010000012.1, read on the forward strand.
AATTGATTGCCTGTTGGCAATCTCAGGAAATGAAAACAAGGATTAAGAGAGATGTAAAGAATGACCTTATGCTTTATGTTTTTATAACACATTGGGAAGATAGCGTGAACAAAATTCCATTGATTCTGATCATGTCCTACATGTTTAATACCAGAATAAAGATGTGGTGTTTTCTGCAGGATTAATATTTACATACAAAATTTAATGATGACTTTTTAGAATTAGAAAGAGAAATGAAGGACTTGTTTCCATTAAATGAAAATCACGCTGGGTAATTGTAAATGTACGCCATTTAGTAGCTATGATGAAAACATATAACCCTATTTCTGCAGTTCATCAGTTTCCATGTCTGAATGAAAAATGCAGAGTTGTACTCGGTGTAGCTACTGGTGTGCGATGGTATTACCCTTTGTAAAACAGGTTCTCTGAGGGTAGGCCTCATTCTAAAGGAGTAAGGGAAGGGGTGAAGAAGGAAAAGAGAGGAGAAAATAGGCAGTTGGAGGCTGAATGGTTATTTAAGAATCAAGGGCATGAGGCTCTGAAGCCAGAAGCTTTGATTCCCTCCTTAAGACGCTCTGTTTACATAGGCATTTTCAGTGACTTAAGATTTTAAGAACTGTGACACACCAACGCTTGAGAATATTTTCCATATCAGATAGCTTAAGTCAACCTGCTAAAGTTATTCCCCAAGGGCCAAACTCAATCTTCTTGCATCACTGAAACTCTGCTGAAGTTTGTCTGTCTGCTGGTATTACTGAAAGGGGAATACAGCTTGGAAAACATAAACATTTTCCATCTTTTCTCATTTTGAAGCTGACATTGAAGACTATCTGGAATTCAAGAACTGTCAGTGTTTAGGCCACATCCTGCAAAATACATTAAAGCATAAGTTAATTTTGGTCTTGTTCACAAATTAAAATCAAGTGTTTTGTGAGACTAAGGTCTGTATTTAGGATTTAATAATCTATCATCATAAAAATATATACAAATATCTCTTTTAATATCATAATTCTAGAGACAGTACTATGCTTGTAGTGCTGCGCGTGAGTGTGTTTCCCTCAGTAAGACAGAAATGAGAGCTAGGTCTGTCAGTTGCCTAGGGCCCAAAATAACACTTTGTCTCCATATTTTTTCCTTATTTATTCATTGTATTATCTCCCACACGTGCAAAGCCTGCAATCCTGTATGCGTATCAGTGTTGAACATACTGGTATAAAAAAAACACTCAAAGAACACCAGAAAATACAACAGATGAGAGAACAGATCACATGGGTCATTTTCTCTCCCTCAAACGATTATGAACTCCTGAAGAAAGAGTTTCTTCTCTGCCTACTCCATGTTAAACCAAATGAAAATGCTATACTGAAAGAAATTACAATCTTTTCTGTAATACATTGCTCCCTCAAAAAGAGGAGGGGTAGGGAAGTTTAGGATTATCCTTGGATATCCAAAAGCGAACATCAAGAAGTTTCCTGTTTTTTTCTGCAATGAATTGGTGAGAAGAGCAAGAGGACATTGTATCTGGTTTTCATCCCTTTTCTTAAAGAAGGATGTGGAAATGCTGAAGAGAGTTCAAAGAAGGGCCACAAAAATGATCCAGGTCCTGGAAAACAAGCATTAATGATGTAAGGCTTAAGGAGCTTAATTTATTCAGCTTAACTGAAAAGAAGGTTAAGAGGTGACTTGATCACTGTGTCTATCTACACACACCTTTAACGAGCACCTGATCATGAATGGCTTTGCAACAATACTGACAAAAGCAGAACAAGATTGACTGCCTGCAAAGTTGGCTGGCAAGTTTTAAAACAACCACAATCACACAATTACCTGGTGATGAGGATAATAGAGGAGTGGAACAGCTTATCAAGGGATGAACTCACCACCACCTGAAATATTCACAGCTAGTTCTATACTTAAAAGATACTATTTCACCCATCTTCTGGTCTCTGAATGCAAGGAGATTGAACTGGCTGGTTTTCACAGTCCTTTCTGATCTTAGATCATGGGAATCTGTGAGTTCCCCTGCTCATCCCTGTAATTCATGGATGTCAGAAGGACAAGGAAATTGCCAGCAACTGCAATCCATAGGCTTGTAATATTTGCAGCTTTGTATCAACACAATTTAAATCTCCTGTTTCAGGGTATCATCTGTTCTGCCACAGAACTGAGCAAGATTGACCCTGGCCCTAACCCTTTGGGATGTGATTGGCTCAATTTATTCTTAGCTAAAAAGAAGGCAAATAGACCTATCAGAGATCGGCTAAAAAGGCAGGGGGGCGGCCCAGGGTGTGCTGATACAGCACAAGAAATGCCAGACCCGACTCATCTTTTTTCATGTCTGGCTAATCTTCCCACTTCACATGATTAAGGTCAAACTGATTACCAGATTATTTTTCTTCAGGCAGATTATTGCGGGGAAGCTTTGTTTTCCCTCAGGAGCAGGGGCATGGCTGGGAGCATCCGGGTGTTCCCTCCGACGGATGCCGCTTGCGTCGCGGCTCTTCTGTTTGCTAATTTGGGCTCGTGACGCAAATATTCTGAAGGACTGAGACGCTTAAGCCTGATGAGATCCATAGCTTAAAGAGAGGGCGAGGAGCGAAACGTGGTGTCTTGCGATACACGCACAGGGGAACAAAGAAACTTCTGTTCACCTCAGCTTTACGTAAGTGGGAATAGAGCGGGAGCCACGCTCACCATCACCTGTCCTGCTGCCAAGTTCCTCCAGAGGTTCCTCCACATTAAACACGCTGTTTAATCACGGCCATCTGTTCCAACAGCCAGATACGGCAGTCCCTCGGGGAGGGGACATACACACACCCCCCACGGTACCCGAGGCAGGGGGAGCTCGGTGAGGGGCGAAGCCGGCCCCGGGGCGGGGAAGGTCGGGCAGCACCTGGAGGCGGCGGGGAGGAGGCCGGGGGCCGAGCCGTGGAGGCCATTTGCCGATGGGGGGGTGAGTGAGCGCCGCGGGCGTCGCCGCGCCCCGGAGGAGGGCCGTCCTCCGCGCCGAGGGAGGCCTCTCCCCGTCAGGCGGGGCTGGGGGGGATGGCGGGGGCAGGCGACTGCTCACCTTACGGGACGATGCCGACGGCCGCTCACCTCACGGGACGGTGGCGGAGGTCGGCGGCTGCTCACCTCACGGGATGGTGGCGGCTCCCTCAGGCGCGGGACGGCGTCCGCCTGTTGCCCCGGCAACCGGGCCGCGGCCGATCGTCCCCATCTCCTCGCAATGGCCGCTCGGGCGGGGCGGCGCCGTCCGTGAGGGGAGAGCGGCGGGGGCCGACAGGGACCGGGGGCTTTTCCTCAGCGTCCCGGCACCCGGGTTCTCGGCAGCGGGGAGGCCGCGACCTGTCCTGCCCCTCAGGCCCGGGAGGGAGGGGGAAGGCGCCTTTGGGGATGCTGAGGTGATGGCCGTGCCTCTCCCCGGGGGCTCACAGAGGGTACCTGGATCGGTCTTGGGGTGTTTCAAGCCCCTGTGGTGAGCACCCGGGGATGGGGGTGACTGGGAGCTAACCCCCCCCATCCCTCTGCCAGGGGCCCGGGCCTGCTGCAGCCCTGGGGTGGCCACAGTGGCCCCTGAGGCGCTGGTGGAGGGAAGAGCCAGTCGCCGTTATGGGAGCTGCTTTGGTGCAAGACTTTGGTCATGTCTCACCACGTTTCTGTGAGAAATCTCCCCATGGATGGTAGATACCTTCACACTAGAGCAGATGGGGTACTGTGAGGTTTCTGTTCTGTCTTCAGAGAGCACACGTTTGGGGTACTTTGGTTTTTTTTAAAGAATGTCTCCAGAAGACTAACCACAGAGTTGCAGTGTTTTTAACCCGAAAAGACGGCGTGATCCAAACATACCTTTTGTTTGCTTTCTGTTTTACCCATCGTTCAGAGGAAACCAGAAACCATATTCAGTGCAGCATCAGGCTTGTGAGTCATAAGCAGGTATGGAACTGCACATGTTCCTAAACTCAGGTGCATCTTCTTATTTTGCCATGTAGAAAGGAGTTTTATGAATATTTAGATAAAGTGACACAGCAGTGTAAGTTCTCCAGTTCTCCACTACAAGTCATGGCACACGTAGCAGACATTGGTCTGTGACTCCGTCTAGCGCATACTAAGACTTTGTGGTTTTGTCCTGCTAACAAGGACCAAAAGAACAAAAGGGCAAAGTAGATAATAGCAAACAACAGTTGTATTTAAAGCCTTTACTTTGCCCTTAGTTCACCTCCGCTGTTCTTAATGTTGTCAGGTTTCCAGAGCTCAGTGGTATCTCTTAATTTGGAATTTCCTTGTTTGTTGAGGTTAGGCCGTGAGGCTTATTTTAATGATTTTCTTTACTCTTCATGCAATCTCTTCTTGCAAACAGGAAAAAAATAATAATTTTAAAACGTTGAAAAATATTAATTAGGCAGAGAGGGAATATTGCCTAGGAATATCAGGTTTCAGATCAACAGAAATGTCTTCCCTGTGTCAGCGTGGCCGTGGCTATTTCCTTCACTTACTGCCGTCGTTATTGTGGTTGTGGTGCCAGCGCTGCATGGGAATTCGTGAAGTATGCAAAAATAAAGCACTTATTGCCCTGGAGAAGTTAAAGACACAACCTCAGGAGAATCTCCAACTGCTCTACTGATATAACCTAAATAAGAGGTGTAACCTTGTTTGGCATTCCTGCCGGTCCCATGTGACATGTAGTAATATGCTTAAGTCCCCAAATACTGTTGTAAATCTGGCCCATAATCTACAGCGCAGGAGCAGCAGGGATCTGGGAGCAACATCTGCTCTGAGAAGCACACCGACTACCTCTTAATACATCGTGCTGCTGAATAAGGGCCCCGCTCTCTTTTTCCACTGAAATCAAGCTGGTTTTAGCAACAATTTAGGTCATCACAGACTCAATTCTATCATGGATGTAGAATTGACCGTTTAACTGTTTGGCTTTTTTTTTTTTTTTTTTAATTGAGTCTTTAGGTGAATTTTTTCTTTTCTTTTTTTGACCTTGCCTTCCCCTTTCTGTCTGTATTATTTCAGGAGTGAGTTTTCATTGCTGACTCTCTTGCTAACGTAGCAATTGTGCTGGGCAAACGACAAAGGCAAAGAACTAACAGATGAAAGCCAACTGGTGTTACCCATATGATTTAAAGTTGCTTTTTCTTTATATAAACAACATGCCTGAGGTTGCTGTTTCAGCTTGCTTTATCCCACCCATGAATCTCTGGATTTACATGTCAGTCTGGGCTCTGCATTGTATCTTTTCCCTTTTTCTTTTGTGTGTGTGATTCATTATAGTTTAGCATCATAAAGAGAATCTCTAGTGTGCAACACGTACAAGTCAGAGATACCATTATAAAATTGCTGTCCTGCAGTGCATGTAATCAGGAATATGCCCTGAGAGGAAGCTTTGGCTTCCCTAAGATGCTTTTAGAATTCTTCTGTGGCAAAATATCTCCAGCATGCCCCTGAGTGAGCAGTATCAAATGATTTTCAAAGCCCGGGTTTCTTCTTTGTGCAGTTTTATTTTAGGAATAAACACTGCAAAATCCAGCTCAGGGCTATGAAAATGGGAAGGTCTCAGCCTTATTGGACCCTTTGGCATGACATGTATTTAAAATGTCGCATCAGGATAAGGGTGATGAGATTCATGACCTTGTTTGTAAGGGTGTCCTGAACTAACAGGCAGTGCCTCACACGCAGTTGCAAATTTTCATTTTAAAGCATTATCAAAGCAGTGTAATCCCTTCTGTAGCAGCAACAAACCTCACCTGACTCACTGAAGAGTCGCATTTGAATTCAGATTATTTCTGAAGTTGCACAGTCTGTTATTTTGTACAAAATTACAGTGTGGCCGCGACAGGAACTTCAATGAAGCTGAGAACAGTGGTATTTGGGAAAACCAGAATATCATGGTATTTATGCTCATGCTTTTTGCAGGCCTCCACACTGCCTAAGGGGGAATCTTTTAAGAGCTAGATCTTCACATGAAGATCTGGTTTCATTTTCTTTCACCATCTGGGAATTGATATATTCTTAGAGGATCGCGACTTGTTTATCATGTTCTAAAGCTGGATTCTCTTGCATGAAAGCTGAAGTGTAAATATAAATGAGAATAAAGGGAGTTCAGAAACACTGGAGACGAACACAAAATTGAACAGCAGCACTTCATCACAGGATGGTTTAAAATCAGGTACTGCTGGCTAAAAACAAAACTACATCTTAGTGCTTTAATCATACTGAGCTTAAAATTCAGGAAAAAAGGAGAGAAGGGGCAAGAGTAAGTTGATTTTAAAATGTAATTCATTGTAACACAAGGCTATTTATTTCACGTCTATCTCAAGGTAATTAAAGTGAATCAACGTTTGATCCACTGACTGTTATCCCAAGAGTTTTGTTCATTTTGATGAATAAGCCAAGAAAATGCCATGTAATTAAAATATGGAAGTGATTCCGCAGAGGACAAAAGTAGAAGTAGGTTGAAGAAGGGATTCTACACACGACTAGAGGACAGGTCCATCAGTTGCTACTGAATAATACAATGATCCTAATGTACGATGCAACTCAGGAAACCTGTTAACTGACTGTTGCCAGAAGCAAGAATGGCAGATGAGTGAGAGAATCTTTCTGTGCACTATAGGATCTCTGCTTTCTGTAGCTTTTGGCAGCTTTTGCTACTGGATACAAACAGGAGAGTGGGCTAGGGGTCTGTGTAGAGGCCCTCCACAAATGCTGAAGTTGTCATAAAGAGTCTTTATTTGTCAGCTCTGTGTCCCTTAACGTGATAAAGGTCATTTGACTAAGTTTGGTAATAACTTTAGTATTGCACGACTGAAGCAATGAATGCTTTCGGGTTTTGCTAATTAAAGCCAAAAAACTTACAGACTTCAATTTAAATGAGTGACACTTGGCAGGTCTGAATTATGTAGCTGGAGAAATTCCAACGCTGTCGGACTCCAAGATATGGGCTAGTAATTGCCTCCGGTCTGAAACTATTTTTTACCAGGCAAAACACATAATCTGGTGATGTTTGTTATAAGCTATATTTTACTTTGAAAACCACAACAATCCTTTGTCCTCTGAGGAATGTGGAGTTGCATTTGTGCCCTTTTGATGGGGTTTTCTCTTTTAGCCTTTGTTCTTGGATTTGCTGTGCAGGTTAATGTCTACTTTGTAAGGATGGGTGCGTTGTGGGTTGGCCCCAAGCACCAGACAGCCCAGATTTGTGTAAGTCCTGCAGCAGACGAGGAATCCAGTTCAGACCCTCAGTCTGTCCTCTGGTTAAAGAAAAAATAGCCACGGTCAGTCCTCTGTAAGTAGTTATTATGGCTGGGAAACTGAAATGGAGAACCATGTCTTCTTCTTACACCCGTGCTTGCCCTCGTAGGGGTCAGATGTGAAGCAGAAGTTCTTCAAAGACTGTTTTCACCTCTGCAGCATTTTCTATGGTGAGAATCATCAATGCAAAGAAATGCTGTTGCATAAGTTGAGACTTTATTGCCTGGTGGATGTAGTGAAACTACATTATAAATGTTGATGGTGCAAGTCCAAAGTGAACTTTTTTTATTCCCCCCCAAGTCCTCATGTTATAAATTACATATTCACAATGTATATTTGAATGGCCTTGTTACCCTGTTCTGATTGCTGGCAGATGCTGTACAGCTAATGGTGTCATTTCTGTTACTACATCAGTTGTTAAGTGGGCCAGAAAACAGCCTTTAAGATTAAAGTTTAATCAATCCAACTATTTTGAGAGCAAGCAAGTATAGACTTTATTCTTCTCGGGAATTACAGTCTACTTTTTGAAATCTCTGGCAGAGATAGAATGTTCTGTCAGAAAATGTCTCCAGTGAGAAATAGCAGGCAAAGAATATTTTCTGTGGGATGGCATGAGCAACCTTGTACTTTAAAGCTTGTATATTAATTGCTTGTTAATGGGCAGCTCTTGGCAGACTTTCTCTTTGGTATGGCCTCAAGAATTTTAATGGAGCATCAGTCAGCGAGTGGAGAAAATATACTTTAAAAACAATAAACAGGATATTCGGTGGTTGTGTCAGTTTGTGACATTGGCTGAATCAGTCATGTTCTAGTTATGGTCAATTATAAACTCTGTGTTAACTTAATTAAGAGCAGAAAGATGCATTACATTCTTCCTACTCCAATGCAATATGTTTTTCTGGATTATTATTTTTTTTTCCCTGCCTGACATATGTGTTTTCAGAAAGGTTATAAGGAGAGGCAAACAGAAATGTTAAAAGCCCTGTGGGTATTAAGGACTTCATTTTCTGTGTCTTGTTTACAGGCCTCTGAAAGTGATTCTGGAAATGTTTTCAAGCTCACTGAATGTTTTGTATACAGTGTTTTCACAAGCAGAGAGGCTATTACAAGCTTGAGCCTTATAGGTACACTAGTGCATATATGTAAATACGCACAGCGTGTCCTTTTCTTTGGAAAAATCCACACCAGTTTATTTATCCTGTATTCATGGAAAAAAAATAGCGCTGCTGAGGTGATTGTGCCTCTCTGTTTTGATTCCTGTGCTCTCCCTTGTTTTAGTGGTCACCGGTTGAAATTTCCCCAAAGGAAGGGGTTCTTCCCAGAAAAGAAGGGAAAGGTAGCTCCGATTAACGACGTGCCTTAAACCAACCAAAGGTAATGTGAAAAAAAAAATCCAATGGGAAAATAGTAAAGTGCAGGAAAAGCCTTCGGCTCACACCGAGCACGGTCTGTCACTTCAAAAAAAGGAGTCCTCGGCACAGAAAGGCTTTTCTGTACCCAACTGTTCTTTGCTGTGTCGCCTCCTCTCTTCTGTTCTGGCCACCTCGTTTGAGAGGAGGAAGGGGAATTCTGAATTGCCACGACCTGAACGAGCTTTAAATTCTACCTGACAAATTGATTCATGTTTTGGCAATGTGATAACTGAAAGGTGAGAGCACAGAGCAAGTTCTCCCTCCCCCTGATCTGGCACGTTCCCGTTCCAGCTGTCTGAGCATCATTCCCACAAAAATGTCAGGAGTAACTCCCCCTGTAGAACAAAGGAGGACTGGTTCTTCATTTTCCTCACCTCTTCTAGCTCTGCACCTCATTACCTCTGCTTCCAAGAAGTAGATGGGGTAATAGTAATTCTATGGGACGTGTCTTGTAACATAGGGATTGGCAAACTTTCCTGGGGGAAAGAAAGAGCTCCAGACTGTCTTTTTTTTTTTTTTTCTGTCCCAAATTAGATGTTAAAGGTGTTGGGAGGAGCTTAGAGACCTCATCTTTCAGAGAGGGAAGACGGTAGCAGTCATTTTAATGGTGGTGCCTTGCTTTTTGTGAAAAGCAGAGTGTCCCTGTTGCTGGTCCATGTAGAATTTGATGGCAGCCAGAAGCCAGGAGGTATCGCCCCTCACGGACACTTCTCTTAGGGTCCTGGTCCTGCACTGGCTTTACTGTCTGCTACTCAGGGTCTGTCTTGTGACACCTTTTGTGTCAATGCCAACAAGCCCTAATCTGTTTTTCCTCATTAGCACATACTTCCATAGTACCTGATGTGTAGAAAAATATTGCAAAGCCTTTAGAATTGCTGTATGCCTCACAAAATGATACTAGCAAGAAACTGGAGAGTTAAACTACTTAACAGATCCTGCTTTTCACCTTTAAACACACACCTTATTGTATAAACATAAGTATTGTACACACAGCATGAGCCGCAACCTTAATTCTGCTGCGCCTTTGTCCTTCTGTACACGCTGTTACTGCTGGATTGTGTTTTCCTTAACGCCAGGAGCTCTGCAGGCTTAGCACAGAAACTAGCTCTTGGAAGATCACAATTTCACCAAGGTTTTTATGCAGAGTGGAGATGAGAGAAGGTTAACATCTCCAGGCAGCAAAGATAATGCTGCAGTCAAGGTCTTCATCTGTTGCAGGGCTGTCGCTCTCCATGAAGAGGATTTTAGGTACAGCCATCAATTGTGCATATACGCCACTCACTCTGGAAGAGGGGCACCACCAGGTTAGTGAAGGGACCAAATTAGTCATGCTTTTGCACGGGAGGCCTCTGTTAGTCAAGTCTGTCTGTGTAGCACACAAGGTTTTATCCAGAATGTGGAAAAATACTTGAAAAAAAAAATAATCCCTTAGCACGTAGCTCTGCAGAATAAATCTACTTGTTGCATTGTATCTATTAAGGATCTTCCTCTCCATCTAGTTTTAATGCTTGGGAGATGTTCTTACGTAGTGAAGATTATGATGGGTTAAAGAGGCTAAAAGGCTAAATTTTAGCTCGAGCCCAATCCCAGCAGCTCCTTCAGAAAGCTGCACAGTGAGGAGACAAAACCACATGGAGAACAGAAGAGTTTGAAACGAATCCTGTATGACTAGATGCATAAATTAACATGTCTGTGCTACTGTTTTTATTTTGAAATACCATTTTTATAGCACAGCTTTAAACTCCAAATTAATTCTCTAGTTCAAAATTAAAAGCAAGCTATCTACCAGCCATGCCAGGGTTCACTTTGCTTGGGCATGTCGTTTGTTTAAAATATCTTGTGTTGCTTTGTTCATCAGGTTCAGATTCTTGATCCGTTCCAGCTTCAGTGAGGCGCTATTAGGCACTCTCTCCCTATGGATATTCAGAGCTTCTTTAGCTTCCCAAGTCCTGTAAGTCCTGTACGGTTCATCGTCCTTCTCTCGCCCTCTCTCTTTCTCCCTCCCTTCTCACTGTCACTGGTTTTGAGCCTTTTCCTTTGTTCTAAGCCTTTCCATGTGCTTGGAATAGCTGGCCAAGCAGAGTTCACAAAGACACATTTTTTCTAAAAATGGTTCTTAAGACTCAACTTATTTCTAGCCACTTTCCAACTCAACATGGCATACATCATCCTGTGTGTGTTTTGTATTGATTTGTGTGCTCCTTTGGTGCTGTTAGACTGTAAATTTTTGGAGCTGACTCTTATTTGTACAGTACATTTTACCTAGTGCACGTTGCTCTGCTCATCTAAGGCTCTATATAAATAATGAAAACGTACAGGGCTTGCTGGCACAAGTCGGGAGAGCTGCATTTCCTGAGGCTCTGCTTCAGAGCTCTGCTTTGTTTCCGGGAGCTCTGCTTTGTTTTTGAGTCTGTTGTGCAAGTATTTTACATAAAGCTTCATGTGAGCTTCAGTTCCGAGTCTTGCATGTTATGTAAAGTACACACAGACCCGTGTTGCACCAGAGGATGCAGAATGCAAAAAAGGCTTAGACAGCTTCCTTTCCACTCCCATCTCTTCCTCAAATGCAGAAATAAAATAGCTGAGAACCCTGCCTGGGGCATGGGAGGGGACACAGTTGTCCTGAAAACACGCAGAAGGTGTGTCACCAACCCACAGAACAGCTGGGTTTGGCCAACAGACAAGCTGTGTGAATGAGCTCTCAAGAAATACCTGCTTAGAGTGACTGTAGTTGTAACTTTAGGATATGAAGCAAATTTGGATTAAAAAAAAAAAGAAGCGTGCATCGCTGAAGTAACCCATTTGCCATACAGACAGTGTCTTCTGGCCTGGTCAAGAGCAGCAACCCTCCTGGAAGTTTGCCAGGTCGAGTTATTTTTGCATTGTAAAGTGCCTTCAGATAATTTTTCTGAAGGGTGCTATATAAATAAAACAACTGCCTGATTGATTTAAAGTGAATCTCTTGAATTTTGGCTCCCCCTTCCACAAATTACATGTGTCTAAATTTCCCTGCTTCAAAAATTAAACCAGATACATCATGGGTGGAATGAGATTAATTTTATTACACACAATAGTTCATTAGTGAAGTAGGAGCAATTTCATGTATTTATGCATAGCCTGCCCAGAATTTTTTTACTGCGGCTCTTTCAGATGTAAATAAAAATATAATGCTCATTGAATTGCTTATTAGACAGCATACAGTAATAGCAAGTGTTTATGGTGGTGTGCTGTAGGTTTCATTTCCAAATTCCTAGGGAACATCAGGCTGAAATTGGAACTGGGGACTAAGCCTGCGATGGAGGGGTGACGTTTTGGCCAGCAGTGTGGGCTGAGCAGAAAAATGACAGAAGCAAAGGGTTGGGTCGTGGTATCCTGGGTCCAGGCTCTGCAGTGGGGTGAGCAATGGCTTGCACTTGCCCTGTGGGAAGCAGAGGCCTGAGCTCAGTTCTGGAAGCCCCAGGAATTCAAAGAGGGGCTGAGCCTTTGCAGCCATTGTTACGAGTCATAGAGTCATAGAATGGTTTGGGTTGGAAGGGACCTTAAAGCCCATCCAGTGCCACCCCCTGCCCTGGGCAGGGACACCTCCC
>JAOXNO010000012.1:2682904-2693834 GCA_028565335.1 Limnodromus scolopaceus
AGCCTGGAGAAAAGGAGGCTGAGGGGAGACCTTCTCACTCTCTCCAACTCCCTGAAAGGAGGCTGTAGCCAGGGGGGTCGGTCTCTTCTCCCAAGGAACGGGCGATGGGACAAGAGGAAATGGCCTCAAGTTGCACCAGGGGAGGTTCAGATTGAATGTTAGGAAGAATTTTGACCCTGAAAGGGTTATTAAGCCTTGGAATGGGCTGCTTGAGGAAGTGGTTGAGGCACCATCCCTGGAGGGATTTAAAAGATGGGTTGACATAGAGCTTAGAGACATGGTTTAGTGATGGGTTTTTATCAGAGTTAGGTTGATGGTTGGACTAGATGATCTTAAAGGTCCGTTTCAACCCAGACAATTCTATGATTCTATTCCTTCTCATTCACATGCAATCCATGAGTGCAGAGGATTTTGAAAATATCAGGGGCCTATATGTCAGCCTCTCAGGTTGTTAAGCACGTCGTGTTCCAAGAAGATAGCTAATGACCTATTGTGGTGGCAATTCTTTCTGTCCTCTGAACAAGGAAAATAAGCAGTGATGACTTATTAGATATTTGGTGTTGCAGAGAAACTTCTTGTCTCTGGTAGGCTTCTTGGAATGTATTTCAGAAGACAGCACGGGCAAGCGTACAGAGGATATACTGCAGTTGGGGTTGCTAGGTGGTGTTTGGCCAGGAGGTTGGACTACAGGTCCAAGGTAGTCTGTGAAGTACCAGATTTGGCACGTCCATCTCTTCTGGTTTGCTGGCTCTGGTGCTCATCAGTGCTTTTAATGGGAAAAAAAAAAGAAAAAAGGAAAAGCCAAACCTAAAGCGTCTGTTTAATTTTTCAAGGGCAAACCGCATCCTAACCTTGGCTGTAGAATTTGTACAGCCCAATCTCTGAGACTAATTTGTGCACGTACTTCTTGAAACAGATGCAAACATTATTTTTGGTTGCACAGTTTTTTATTGGGTTTCGATTTTATTTTTTTTAACAGCATGTAAGAATTCATTTGCGTACAGCAAGACAGGCTCCTCGGTGATTTAATTTGGCATCACTCCACTGTCCTGAAATGGGCAGTACTAACTTGTTACACCAACTGGAGATGTGGCCCTTCATATCTTGTATCAATTTTATTTTAAATAACAATCACACCTGCCCACAGTGATATTTAACATTACTCAACCCTTGTAAAAATGACAAACTTAACATCAACACTAAATTGACTGTGATTAGTCACATATGTCAGCATTAACAAACGATGACACTTAAAAATGCCCGGTGTGATTTTATTTCAAATTTTCTGTTATGTTGGGCTGTGCGTTTACTATTCCCCCAGAAATGCTCATTGTCAGGGGAAGTAATTTCACATCCCACCCATTTAGTGAATAAATTGGGAAAGTTGATCTTTGTTATTTTGAGAGAATGCATTTTTGTCACCTTTAAAATAACTGACCATCCTTATTTGAATCAGGTACGAGTGTCCCAGCCTTCACTGAAGCAGACCAGATTCTAAATCTTCATACTTTGTACAATTTCAAGCCAGTCTGTTGTCAGCTGCAACTGGTTCTTTTCATCTTTTGTAGTAAATGTCAGGTGAGGAACTGGCAGTTCTGAAGGTAACAATTTCCCGTTTATCCACAGTCTGTGTAATACATGAGTGGGTACTTACTGTCTGTGAATGACCGTGGCTGTCAATCCAATTTAAAATCTGTTCTTTTCTGTGCTTCTGGAGGGGTTCTGTCTGTATATTTTATCTGTAGATTATAAAGGATAGAGTGGCAGTGAATTTAAGTCTACATCCAATTTATTAGTTGTATTTTAAATATTTGATCACAGTGAGGCTAAAGATCAATACCAAGGCGATATGGTACGAATAGGCATTACAAATCACTGCAGTATTTGAAATGGATCAGACGGGGGGGGAAAAAAATCCTTACATTTGTGAGAAAACTATAGGTACACTTATCACTTGTACTGCATTTCAAGCCTAAATACCGTGCATTGTGTACCATCTAGGAAAGGAGTATAAGCCTCTAGATAAGAGAATGATAAAGATCATCTCCTCGGTAAACACCCAGGATGGCTGGGGTGAGGGATGACCAGAAGGGTGTCCCTGGGCCAGCAGTGCTGCCTGTGGAACAGCCGGGCTGTGGAGAGGGACGGTGGCAGGGGACCCCCGTTTTGTGCCCTGTACTCCAGGAGGAGATGGCACGTAACTGAGTTGCGGCAGGGGAGGTTCAGATTGCATATTAGGAAAAATTTTGACATGGAAAGGGTTATTAAGCCTTGGAATGGGCTGCCCAGGGAAGTGGTTGAGGCACCATCTCTGTAGGTATTTAAAAGACGGGTTGGCATTGTGGTTAGAGACATGGTTTAGTGATGGTTTTAATCAGAGTTAGGTTGATGGTTGGACTAGATGATCTTAAAGGTCCCTTCCAACCTAGGCAATTCTATGATTCTATGAGCTATTGCAGCACTGAAGATACAACTTGTCATGTTTTAAACTTGAGCTGCCTTCAGCTCTCCTTCACAGAATGAAGCTTTAACTATTCGATTCCCTTTCTTGTGCTCATTTCTGCATGTACATGAAGAAACAGAGCTGAAATAAGGGGTGAAAAGGCATCCTGTGTAAAGCAGGGCATGCCTTTATTTACTGTGGTACCTTCACTCTGTTTATGCAATGAGCTTAATGCTGCTTCAGGTGGAAGGAAGCCTTACGTTGGTGGTGCTGTGTTCTTTGTCACTCCTCTGCCGGCGTTCCCATTGAATAGTAAGAACTAGATTTCAAAAATTAGGCCAGACATCTGGTAAAATCAGGACTCCATGAGTTTATTTTAAAATATTTGTTCATGAGTGTTCGTGGATTTGCCAGGTGGTGATCACTGTTGAAAAGCTTTCCCTAATTTATTATGTAAATTATGCCATTAGGTTAAATGGATCTGCTTGTAAGTTAGCATGCTACCCAATAGGAGTTACGCTGGTAGAATCCATCCTGGTAAGACATATACTTTTGACTTAATTATATTTACGTCCTCTGCTCTCTTTATGTGATGGTCATTCCCTCATGAGTCATCTGGATGGATTCCAGGGTATGGGGGGAACCTCTTCGTGGCAAAATGTCGATTTAATGAATTTGAGCAAGAGCAACACAACATTAAAAGCCAAGAGACACAGGGAATAAGTGACTGAAAATGAGAGCGCTTCGTCTAAGGGAAAAAAAAAAAAAGAATCAGGACAAATATTTGTCTACTGTTTTGTTAAAGGATTCATTTTCTTCTCAGACATGAAGAAATCGGTGTAAGACAAACATGTTAGCAGCTGCTATCTGTGTTAGCGCCTTTTTGTGCTCAGTATGTCAGGGAAAGAAAAAAAGGATTTATGACTCATTGTTTTCCAAGGATGCTGATTCCTCTGCAGATATTTACAGGTTGTTTTTTAGGAAAACTTACAGTTTACAGACTGCCCACTGAATTTCCATTTTTATTGCAGGGTCATGTTATTACTGCATAATTCATCATATAATCACGTAGGTTCTGCATTTAATGCTTGAGAGAGGAAAAAATGCATTATCTACTCTTACATTATTTTGTCTTTTACCATAGATCTTTAAGATAATGTAGTGATACAACCTGTGTCTCTGTACGTCGGTAAGGCTGGTGTTCTTCAACCCCACTGGAAGGTGTTGGCGTCCCCTCGCGTAAGCAACCTTCTCTTTTCCACTCTAGAAACATGGCTGTTGGTCGACAAGTGCTCTAGAGTCTTCTTTGGAGCAGGAACCTGACATCTTGTACCAAAATAGCCTAAAAACAGCCTCAGGGTCATACCGTCACTTTAAAAGTTAACGCATCAAAGATTTAACACCTGGTAAGTACTGCAAGTGTTACTTTGAAAAGTGAAAGTTATTTTCATTTGGAAAGTGTTCCAAGGCTTGACAGCGTTTCCCACACATTTATACTGTCTTCCAACTGGAAAAATTTGGAAAATAGTAGGGAAGTACGTGCGTGTGTCCGGAGTGAAAGCTCACCCTACAGAAGACATATTTGGAAGCAATCTTTTTCCAAGTACAGTTGAAATGAAAGGAAATCTTACTTTTCTAATGAAAATATTTCTGTCAAAAATTTCTGACCTCTTCAAATTCTCCTGCCAATGATGAACATGGAGGGAGAAAAAGGATTTGCTTTTCTTATTTCCTCTAAACGACAAACCAAAAGAGTGTAGGAAATGACATTAAAACAATGAAAGTGGTGTTAGAATTGCAAAGCCAAGGATTTAAGCAATGGGAAATGAGGGAATTGAGGCTCTCGTTTGATTTTACTCATCGCTTATGCCTGAGCTGGCTTTGCCACGGGCCCCATTTTCTTTCACATCACCCGTTGGGTTGTTATTAACACCGAGGCAAAGTATGCATAAACCACATAAACATTACTGCTTTAGAAATACTCTTAAGTTGACTGCACAAGAATAAGGAACTGCATAAAGCCGAGGGAACAATGCGCCGGACTCGTGTCTTCCAGCTGTTATCTTTTCATTACGCTTTTAACTCGTTTGCCTGCAGTTGTGTGTTTACACCGCGCTGTCAAAAGCCCCAGCAGTGGAGCCGCGATGTTTTCAATGGAGCCGGGGCAGACGTAGCTAAATTACTGGTGTAAAGAACCTTTGGCTTTTTTACAGTACTGAACAGACTCCTCGTGAACGCTTAGCAAAAACTAGCATCTGGAAGGCCAGTTGGAAGCAAGGAAAAAGGGGAGGGCCTTTACTTTATGTGAAAAAAATTGCTAGCTGAAAGGCAAAACTCTCGTTAGAGTGGCAGCTCCTGCCCTCAACAACTGTCCCAACATCAACACTCGTCTGCTCAGCCCTCTCCTCCAGAAACCATGATTTTCAGTCCTGTTGTTGCTGATGAGGGTAATGTATGGCTCCTGAATATTCCCCAGAAGGTTTAGCATTTGTTTCCTAAATAGAGAGAAAAACAAAAGAGAATGCTGCTAAAATTATCCCTTGTGTTATAAACAACTGCAAACAGCTGTGGGAGCCCTGGCTGGCTTTGATGGTCGGTCCCTGCTTCAAAAGCAGGTTAATTTGCCGCGCTCTCACCTATAGGTGTCACTGCCGTGAATTAAACAAACTATAGGAAATGTCAACAGCAACTGAATAAACAAGCTGAGTGGAAATAGCGTTGGCTGAATAAATACCTAGTTTTATGGCATCCACTGGCGAATGGTTTTGTCAATGCTAGTAATACTCCAGTATTGTAAATAGGGAGAGTTTGGGGCTGTATTATCAGCATTTGTCAGATTATGGATTTTTCCTGTATTGAAAGGGAATGTAGAAGAGCCAGTGTCGATGCAGGACAGTTAAAGCGTGGTTTGCGTGGCGAGGAGCCACGTGATGGGGAGCAGGTCCCACGGTGTTGCTTTTATCATGTGGCAAAGGCAACGTTGGGAAACCCTAGTGCCTAACCTTAGCCCACGTAATCTCTGTCCCTCCTCCAGGAAAATTCCCTCTGGGCTTTTATGGCCGGTTGTAAATGTGTGCTTGAGAACTTAGGAGAAATGTCCCTAATTTTTAAAGCTTGCCTGTAGGGAAACAATTCGGCATTGATTTTATTTAGCCATTATTAAGCCTATTTATAGGATGGCCACTCAAGTACCCCTACCTGGTATACAAGAGATGCTCTGAAACCTAATTAACTACATAACTAGAGCAAATCCACTATTAGGTATGCAGGGAAGGTAATGCTGACAGAAACCAACAACAGGGGTGAACAATTAAGCAGATGGACAGTTCTGCAAATGACTCTGGAATTTACAGTGGGAAATGCCTTTCGAAGACAAGGGAGTTTTGCTGTTTATTAGAACGGAGCCAAGATTTCAGCTGGAGCTTTTGAGGCCAACAGGGACCACGGACGTATCTGTGTGACCTCTTGGAAGACCTGTGTCCTACAGGGTAGAACAGCTTACCTGGGACGCAAAACCCCTGGAGAAAAAAGGTCAAAGGATGCAAAAGCAGGAAGATTGGGCTAAGGCAGTCTCTGATTTGGATCATCCAACCGTTTTTCTTGTGTATTTTTTCTCGTTCCTGTCTGAAGGTGAGGAAAAGGTTCTGCTGAGCCCTCAGTCTAATAAGGCTGAAGCTACATAAGCTGAGAGAAAGGTTAATTTGAACATAATTATTCTTCTCTCTACTGTGATATAAATGGTTCTTAAAGCTTAAGCGCTTATTTTTAGGATTGACAATACACAGCTCTCTTTATTGGCCCACAAAAAAAGTAAAAATAGATGGATGGGGATTGTGCAGATGTATGTGAATAATTCTTGGCAAAACCTGTTATATATTCCTCAAATGCTAAATCTTAAGGCATTTCAGTCTTTCTTTCATTTCTAGTTACACGTTTTGCTGCACTTAATCTTTTTTTATATGAGCTCATTCTCAAATATTGCAGTTTGTAAATGGTTTTCCTGGTGATGGGCTGCTTTTCTTTTTTTCCTTTTCTCTCTCTTAAAGCTTCTTGAGAGTCATAAATGTTATTTCTATAGTTGAACATCACATGGATTAATAGAATTAACGGTGTCTGTGTCCTCAGTCGTTTGCTGCTGTTGTGCTACGTCCGTACTGGTTGAAGAATGTTTTGCTCTTTAACTTGCTCAGATATTTTTTTGTTCATATACACAGGTTTCATAGCTGAAACTTGCTGCGTGTTTTGAAGGCAGCCAAGAAGGAACTTTAATGGCTCTCCTGGAAGTTGTTCAAAAGCCGCTCCCATTGACTGCATCGGACATCGTATAAGGCCCCAAAAGCAATTTCCAGGGAGGTAGAAGGTAAGGGATAATAATTTGACTACTCTAGGCCTGTATTAAGAATGCTTCTAGAAGGTGACATTAAAACTTCCAAGTGTATCTTTTTGCCATACAAAAAATATATCTAAATATTAAACTTCCTGAGCCAGGCACCCTTCATCTTTTCTGTGTTAGTTTGGGTCCAGCATGTACTGGACCCTGCTCTGGGGCTCTCCAGGAAATCTGGTACCCAGATTTTAGTTTAGATAGTCTCTTTTCCCTGAGGTGTAACAATTATCTGCCTTATGCTCAGAAGAGTAATAATTGAAAAAAATATTTCAAACTCCAGCAAAATTGGCCCTGTGCACCTCTTGGTGAAGCTTCTCTCTCCCATAAATCCAGCCTGGGCTCCCTGCACCTCCTGCCAGGGCCTCGCTGTCCTCCTCCCACGAAGGAGGATCACCCTGCTGCCTTGACAAATGACTGTTCCCCATCAGAGTCGCATGGACTCTGAGATATTTTCTTTTTTACATTTGCTTACTTTTCCTACTCTAATAAATTCAGCCTCGATCAAATCATCTCACCAAGCTACAAGGAGTCTCTATTTATTACCCGTACGTAAGGAACAAAGCGCAAAACAGAGATAATGCTCCATGAGGGCATATTGAAATCACAGCTTGTTCTCTATAGGAATATTCTAGTTTCTGCTCAAATCAGAATTCTTAAGCACTCCTTCAGGCTTCTTCCTTTCTTCATTAACTTTAAGTTCTTGAATGCTTTGATTTTGGGATTTTTTTTTTTTTTCTCTCAAGATAATTGTTCTCACCTTTGACTTAATTTTTAATCTGCTGCACCCAAACTTTTTCGGGACACGAATCCTGAAGTTGTTGTTCCAAAAGCTGGACTACAAGGTTACTTTTGCCTTTTAGCTCACAGAGTCTTTTGCAGGTTTATTAACAATATGACCTGAGGAACACTTAGAGTCAATCGTTAACTCAATATATTAGAATACAAGCCACCTCTCCTGGAAATTGTTGTCTGAGAGGAGACAGCCTAAGAGGTAGGACAGAGACAAGCTTAGAGTACTGTCCAGAGAAGAACATTAGTGTTACAGTGGGGTTATACTCTCAGATCTCTGGATGTAAAGACTCGTCATGACCAGTTCAGGGTGACCTTTATCAGCCACCGGTCCTGCTGCTCTGCAGTGACAGGAGTCCTCAGCGTTTCCCTAACACGGATAGTTCATAAATTTCCTGTTTGACCTTGCCTTGGTCTTACCATATCCCTTGTTCCAGACTCCACCTTCGAGCTGACCGTATCCCTGTGGTGTTCTTTGGTTTGGTACAGCCAGCGCTCCCCGAGCACCTGGATCACGGGCGCTTGTAGGAACAAACCAGACAGATGCCTCCCCTTGCTACCGATGGCCTGGCAGCTGGTTTTCCTTCGACAGAAGAGTGTGGACGATCTCTGTCTCCTGTAAAAGTGAGCATAATTCAGAGTGGGGGCAAAGTGAATCTACAGGAAAAACAGGCTGGTTTTTTTACCATCTTTCTCCTCATTCTGACTGGACCAAACTAGTCAGGGGTGTTTCTTGTCTGTTTGAGCTGCAGATGAAGAAATGACGTTTATTCTCTCTTCGCACATCGCCTAGTCAAGGGACGTGTCTTTATTCTGCAAGTCACAAAGAAAAGATGTTATCTTTTCATTTTGCATACCAGGAGGTTCCTTAGTGGAAGAGGAATTGTTCCTTTGGATTATTTTCATCTCTGTGTGCTTAAAACTGACTTTTACCACGTCTCTATGCTCTGCTCAGCTGCCTCTGTGCTACACCCTGTTGTTTCCTCATGTCATTTACTGTGATTCTTGGGATTCAAGTCCTATTTGAAAAATACCTCCTAAATTTGAGGCCAGAATGCTGTGGTGCGAGCATTTTTGCACCTCTGGGAGAAGTGTCCTAGAGTCTCATGGGCTTTGAAATCAAAGCAAGTTCTCAATAATACTGTGTGCTTGCAGTCTGTCTTTGTAAACCCGTGGAGTGTATGTGTGTTAGCCCTGCCTTACAGATCTCTGTACCCTCCTGTTCTTCTGTCTACATTCTCAAGAATTGTTCTTACCTCTGGGGGAAAAAATAAACATACATACTGTGTTGACATTAGCTGAAAAGGTAAATACTGAGCACTTCTGAAAGTGTTGGTTTCTCCTCTGTATCTGCATTGTTGCTGTCATTTGGGCTGTGCTGCCTCCACTAGCTAATTCTTTGCTTCTTAAAAAACTTTCTTCTTAAAAGATTTAAGCCTGTCTTCCTATGCTCTTAAAATCTTTCTTAGATAGGGAGAATTATTCAACAGTACAAATGTATAAAAGAAAGACATGAATTCAGGCAAGAAGTTGACTGATGTTTCTTGTGAAGGGCTGTTGTTGTTGAGTTTGATATTTGCACCAAAAGAAGAAGTTGAAAAAACACAATGACCTTCTGCTATGGTGAGTGGGTACAGAAACGTTCTTAATTCCAAATTGGAATGGATACAAA
This sequence comes from Limnodromus scolopaceus, assembly GCA_028565335.1. Taxonomy (NCBI): domain Eukaryota; kingdom Metazoa; phylum Chordata; class Aves; order Charadriiformes; family Scolopacidae; genus Limnodromus; species Limnodromus scolopaceus. The sequence continues at coordinate 2,692,196 of JAOXNO010000012.1, forward strand.
CAGCAACTCCGCATGTAGAGCCTCCTCGAGGGAAGCAGTTTGCAGTGTGCCCTTTCACAGGGGAGGAGAAAACCTGGCTGGCATTAATGCACTCTTTCTAGAGCAGCCAGTCTCTTTCCTTTAGCTTATGGTGATATCTTTGGGCAAAGTCACTTACGCCACAGTGCATTCAAGGCATTGCATAAAGAGTATTGCGTTACTGTATTGTCACGAGGTTAGAGTGTTTTATTTTAGGAAGGATTTTTAGGAAGTTCCTAGGAAAAAAACAAGTTTCAGCTGCATCAGGTCCAACCATCAAGTGTCCCCACGGCTGTGGTGAGAACTATCAAATAGTGTCATTGTTTATGGTGTTTTAGGGGTTTTTTTTGCCACCTTTTTTTCCTTTTTTTTTGCCATCTTTTTTTCCTTTTTCATTTTTTCCCTTCGTACTGCCATCCTGGCTCTGCCAGAGCACTTACTCTCAAATGCCTTCAGAACATCAGGGTAGCAGCACTTGTCATGGGTACAGTGATCACAGCACTGTGGTGGAGCTATGTGTTTTTTGGGTTTTTTTGTCTTTCATGTGCTTGAAAATGGCATGCAAATAACTGGTGAATCACTCAATTTTTTATAGCATGAATAAAAGACTGACTTCAGTTCTTCACAATACACGAGCATTTCTTAATGCTTTAGTTTCCTGAAACCCTTATTTCATTAGCCAGGGTCTCCTTGCACTCTGTATCCATCCTGATTAGAGCAGTGATTTTTAAATTCTTTTTATAAAGACTTCAGAAATGTTCCAGTTGTCATGCTGGTCCCTTGAGAAATGCCATGTAAGTAGACTGCTGCATCGGTAGAGGTTGGTGCCTGTTACGGGGTTGCCAAATCCACTAGCCCAATAGCCCAGGCTGCAGGAGTTCCCTTTTCCCAGGCACAGCCAGTAGCGCTGGGGGGAGCAGGTCTGGGTGCTCTGTTCTCTGATTAGCTCACTGGAGGGGCTCTCTGCCTGGCAGTTTTCCTCTGTGCTCCTTTCTTCGTGTCGAGGTGTTTTATTGGTTGGACTAGATGATCTTAAAAGGTCCCTTCCAACCTAGGTGATTCTGTGATTCTGTGAGCATTCTGTCACATAACCTAACGCTCTCCATGTAGATATGCAGAGCTCATCCATGTAAAAGCATGTTCTAAGTTATCTTCTGTGATAGCTTGGTGTCCATGGTCATGAGGACGACAGTCACGGGTTGAAAACCCTGGACTGAATTGCGTTGCCAGAAAGAATTACGGCATCTGGAGCACTGTGTCCAGTTCTGGGCTTCCTGGTTCAAGAAGGAGAGGGAACTGCTGGAGAGGGTACATCAAAGGGCTACAAAATGATGAGGGGCCTGGAGCATCTCTCTTATGAGGAGGCTGAGGGACTTGGGGCTTTTTAGTCTGGGAGAAGAGAAGACTGAGGGGGGATCTGATCAACGCCTATAAATTCGCAGACAACACCAAGCTGGGTGGCAGTGTCAACCTGCTGGAGGGTAGAAGGGCTTTGCAGAGAGATCTGGACAGGTTGGATCGATGCGCCGAGACCAACGGGACGAGGTTCAACAAGGCCAAGTGCCAGGTCCTGCCCTTGGGTCACACCAACCCCCTGCAGCGCTACAGGCTGGGGGCAGAG
>JAOXNO010000012.1:2704695-2754384 GCA_028565335.1 Limnodromus scolopaceus
CCCCTCCCCCGCGCGGTGCCGCACACGGTGGGGGGGGGGGGGGCAGGCGCAGCCCCCCGTGGCCGTGCCGGCGGGGCGGGGGGGCTGAGGCGGGCCGGGGCTGGCCCCGATCCTCCCTGAATAAAACTTGGGAGAGCGGTGGCGAGCGCAAGGTGGGGCGGGTGCGAGCCGCCTGCAGGTAGAGTTCCAAAAAAAAAAAAAAATCAAAAAAAAAAATCCCGTCTTTTCCATCCAAAAAATCATCTCATTTTTATTGAAAAGGGCGGCGCGCGGTCTGGAAAGGTGAGTATTTGGTGCGCCAACCGCCTGCTGCAGAATTCGCTTCCATCCCTTGAAGGGTGGGTATAAGAAGGAATTTTTCTTGCAGAATGGCCCCTTATTTGCAGGGGCTGCGGTGCAGGTAGCGCACAGGTGAGGCACACACACACACCCCACACACACCCTCCCCCTGCTTCGGGGGGGGACACACGGGGGTGAAACATCTCCCCCCCTGCTTCTTCCTCCCGCAGGGTGAGTAAGGAGTGTGGAGTCTAATGACACACCGAGTCTTCCCATTACAGGCGTGGGCTGGTTGTTGGGGGCTCAAATGCAAAAAAGCCATGAGAGATGATGAGGCGGGCGGCTTCTCGGATGTGTGTTTTGCCAGGAAAAGGCAGATTCTCATCCCTGTTTGTGTTGGGAAGTTTGGGAGCGTATGTCAGACAGTGAGCTGCTTTAGAGAAGGATGCATCGATGTGGATTTTAGGCTTCTTTTTTTTATATATACAGGTGAAAATAGGGTAAGGAAAATGAAATACCTGGAGAAATCAGACAAATGCTGAGGGTTAATTAGTGCTGCTGGGGAATGTGGCATAGCTGCAGTACAGTGAATGAAGGCAAATTAATGTTGAATTGGGGGAAGAGCAAGAAGAAATACAGTGAACGTGCCATAGAGAACAACAACATGGCCATGAAACCAACCCTGCTTGCAGCGTTTCCCAGGTTGGAGCTTGGAATGATTTCTTCAGAATGCTAAAGGTTGGGTGTTGCCTATTTTTTCTTATTTAATCCTCCAAACTTAAATACCAAACCTGTAACTGAACCCATCCATTCCGAATGTGTGAATTTAAAAAGGAAAAAAAAGGAGCTAGTGAAATAAGCGCATTTTAGCGAGAACATATTGAAGAGAATTTGCTGGCGACAGTTGCATGAGGGTTTCTTGCTGGAGTGGTGAGAGACACCTTAGATCATGGATACTCTGTGTAGAGGTATGTTTATCTGGAAAACGTATGATGAAGGTGCAGTCGAACTATTAAATTACAATATATTGCAACTTGCCACAATCAAAATCCCATTTTTTTGGCTCTGCAAACAAACTGTTGCAGGGAGGGGGGGGAAAGGGCAGTAGTGCTTAGGCAAAGCCTATCTTAAATTGTTTGAGGTCTGTGGCCATTGTGACTCTGGGGCTTCTAAAAAATAAACAAGCTACTTAGAGAGTTGTGCTGCTTTTTTTTGGTAGTAACTCCTGCTAAGTGCATCATAAATGCAAAAGATGGTGTGTGCTCCAAACTTGCCACCCATTTCATTTCAGTGGAGAGGCAGGGCTGTATCCTGTTTGCATCTAGGCTGTGGTCATAGGATACTGAAGCGTTCTCGCGTGCGGATTTAGACTGGTAATTACAGTGTGAGTTACTGGTTATGTATTCAGTGTAACTGGGTGAGGAATATAATTTTATAGAATAAACTCCTTATCAATATTGATTGCGTTGTAGCAATTCCTGGCTTGATCTCATCTTTCTGTCTTTCCCATTGGTTTTCCCATGATGCTATGTGAGCTCACGTTTTTATGAATTGAAATACACATAGTGAACAAAAATATGTCTTCTGAGATACCTGACAATTACCTTTTAACATTTCAGCTTACATACACTAAATTTACTTTCAATTAAACCTTTATAATACAAGTGATATATATGTTCATGTTGAGAAATCCATGAGCATACCTGTTACGTGCAGTGAATTTTTAAAAGATTAATTTTTTCAATGCAACATTACAGACAAGCATACCTAACTTTCTGCTTGTAAAGTCTTATTTATTAATATTAATGCCCACAAATGCAAACTGTGTAAGGCCCCATTCTGCCTGATGTGCAGTATTATGCAGTCTGTACACTCAGTTCTGCAGGTTTTGGGTTAGATACACATTTCCAGAAGAACGCTTTATCTGCCAGGCCGCCTTTGGTTTGCCTGTGACAGTTTCATTAGTATAGAATCCTCCATTTTTGTTAATTTCAGGATGCTTGTTAAAACTGGTAATAGTATATCTTAGGTTTTTATTAGGTAGCAAAAGGAAAACAATAAGAAGGTAGCCAGAAAACTCCAAAACACCACCTTGGTACGTTAAAAAAGAAGAATGTGACCTGCAACCCTCCTGACTTTGTGCATGGTTTTTCATGTTTAAAGAAAAAAAGAAAGGATTGTGTCCCTCCGTATGTTTTCTGTAAATTTACCTTTTCTAGAGGTGATTAAACTTGCAATCAGCTGAGAGGTTAGCAGCATCTGTAATTCAACACTGTGAAATATTAAAATACCTTTTGCTGTTCAAGTTTCTTAACACCCCCCGCTCCCCTCCAATTTGATGTTTTTTTGATGTATTAAGCAGTGAGTGTACACATTGATTATTCTCCTTTAAATTTTGAGTATGAATTTGCTTTAGAGCAGAATGATAGGGCAAGATGATTTCCTTTGACATCCAGACAAGCAAATGGCTCTGAGGGTAGTTTTTTGATGAGATTAAGCTGGTTTTAAGAACTGATGCAAAAATCAGTGACCTCTTGTCCCTGTTCTCCCACCCGCCGTGGCGTGGCATTGTAGCCCTCTCTCTTGGACCAAGTTAAATGCCTGAGCAGCTGCTGGGTGAATGAAAACTATTTATTTTTGCAGAGCTCCTTTCTAGCAGGATCGGGAAACTGAACTTGACCTGTTGAACGCGAGGGTGACGGGAGGAGGGTGCAGGAATTAGGGTCTGTCCTTCCTGGCAGCGGCAAGCTCTTTGGGTGGCTGGTGCCGGTTGTGGACTCGGGCCTGGAGTAGTTGGGTGAAGCCTTGGAAATGTGTGTGTGAATGGTGCGTTTCGATGTAGAGCGAGCGCCTCTCCCCGAGTGTAGGTTCTGTTTATGCTTGGTACTACACAAAGAACACCCGCAGCCTCACCTACGTCATTGACTATAATCCTCGCGGTCAGCCTGATCGGTAATTTCAGGTTGTCTTGTGCTTTCCTTCCAACGTAATGAATACCTGCCGACCTCTAGGGACGTTTCTCAGCGTCTGTAGAACACGCCAAAGCTGTGTGGTCACACAGGGCCTAGTGATGTCACCGGTGGGAGGTTACCACGGTCACCAGTGAGAGCCGATCGGAGCCCGCTGGGTGCTTCTGACTCCTGCAATTTGAAGTCTTCATCTTGGAGTAACAGGTTCATTTCAACTTCAAGGTAGAGAGTGTGCTTCTTGCATTCACTGGAGATAAATGGGTGTTTAAAGCTCACTGCATCCGCAAATATTTGCAGCGGTGGAGTGAGCTAGATCGTTCATCTCTGGTTTATTTGCCAACTGGATTTTATGAGCTTTAAAAAACCAATTCTAGTTATGTTACTTAGGATTATTCCGGTCCCATTATTTTATGGGGCTAAAATGCAGTTGTTTCGTTTACATTCATTTAAAAAGTAATTACTTTAAATACATACCCTACCTTAATTGGAGAAGATAGTGGCTTGTTTTGTGAACTTACATTAAGAAGGGAGAAACTGGGCGTTTTGAGCCCAGTCTTGAAATTGTCCCATGTGAAGCCGCCCCATCCAGTTCAGTTCATTGAGATTTTACTTAAATGACCTGTGATGAAAGGATCTGGTTTAATGATGAGGAACAAAGTGGAGAGGAATTTAGGTTGTTGTCCTAGCATGGAATTAACTGTGGGACTCTGATGAGGGAGCAGAAGTTCCTTTACTGGATTTTGAATAAAAATGCTGCATCTTTTGGGAGCTGTGGTGATGGAACTGTGGTGTTTCAGATCTTCAGGAAAAGGAGTCTTTGAATAATCCATAGAGTTCCGTGAATAGTCTGGTTTTCTTCCTGGGCAGCATTTATTACTTAACTTTCCAAAATGTGTCAAATAATTTATACTGTGGTGTGAGAAACTCCATCTTGAAAAATACTCTTTAATTTAAGAGAAGTTTAATTAGTAATGATATAAAAAGTATAGTATGCTGCTTTGACTCAAATTTGGGTTTATGCCACATTGCATGATTGTTTAATTTCAAAGGAATCATTATTTATTCATGGTGTTTATAAAATACATGTAATAATTGGGTTTGTATGTATTCTGCATAAAGCAAACCTTGGTCTGAGTTTTGCTTCCTCAGTCATTTTTAGAATTTTTTTGGTAAAGCTTTTTCTTGCTCTGAGTGGAGGTTTTATTTGCTTATAATGATGCACTTTTTTTTTTTAAATTTAATTTTTTTTCCTTTCCCTCCCACCAAGCCTGTTGCTTTGTCAAGATGAGAGTTGTTCAGCTTTACCCAAGAAGTAACCTTTAGGTAGTAATCCTTAAGAGCCGATTTGGCAAAGGCAGAGGCAGATACTTGAGGAAGATGAAGAATCCTGGTGAGTTCATGTTACTATTCCCATGCAGGCAAGTCCCCGCACGCCGCCGCCTTCGGCTGGGGCCCTGCGCTGCCGAGGAGCGATGTCGGATGAGCTAATGGGTAGGGAAGTAATCTCTTAGAGTGGTGTTCTCTTCTGAACTGGCATAACTGATGAGGAGGGTGATGAATCATGCATGTTGACATTTCAGCTATTACCAGTATTTGTTATTTATTTGTCCTTTATGAAAAGAACATATTGGTGACTGAAGGAATATCTTCCAGAGCAGACTGATAGCTCTCCAGTAGGAAGGCTGGAGCTGCTGTTAATTTTCCAGTTTGGCTGGGGAGGGATTTGTTGTTGGGAGATCTTTCGTACGGATAATTTCAAAGTCTTGGAGCAACTTGTTGCTCATTAATTGTTTGATTGTACTTAATGAGACATATACCACTTAGTTTATTCTGTCCAAAGTGAAGATCCTGGCATGTATGAATTATTCTTTCTTGCACCACAGGCAGTTCCATTCATGTTGCCCCATTTCCCATAAGTTATTGAAAAGTCATCTGATGAGCGTTTCTGACCTTATTATGCTGATCAAAGCAGGGAAAGCTCAAAGCTGCGTTTGTTCTGTGCTGAGCTGTAAGTGTATGCAAATAGCAAACGTCCATCTTCCACTACCCAAAGCTTGGAAAGATGGAAACAGGCTTTCTTGCCTCTCTTCCCTCAAGATTTTTAATCTGGAGGTTTATGATCATTTCTTCTAGAGTATATTGCGTGTAAGACAGCAGGGGCTTGGTTGTCATGATGAGTTACTTCTCTTTACATCCTGTTTTCTGAATTCTCTGGGGTTTTTTTTGCCATTGAAAGAGGTGACTTGGTTTTCAGAGATCAGTGACACTTTGCAGATTTTCATTCTGTAATATTTAAAACCTGAAGCTTGTATAAATACATCACTAATGAAGTTCAGCTGAATAGTTGAACTGCATCTTTTACCCTGATCTGTAGGGGATATTTTTAAGATTAAAATATGGAGTAGTTTGACAGAGCAGTTGAGGTAAAATTCCTAACTACTACTGAATAGGGTAAATGTGTGGGTTTTTTTCTCTGAGTTGCTCACTTTAATGGTGAATATTCCATTGTCTAATTTTTACTTACATCAGCTTTAATTGCTAATTATGGTTGAATTATAGTCATCTGAAATTTGAGATTTGTAATGATCTCATTAATGAAAGCAGTATTTTGAATAGGTGAATTCTTATTTGCAGTATCAGTCACACTGGGAATTTGTTATTAATTAGCAAGACTGAGAAAAGAGATGGTTAATTTGGATTTTATGACAGGGCATCTTTCTGTTTACTTACTTATTTTTAGATACTTTGGGTGTTTATTTCATTTTTCCTTCATGCTTGTATGATTTCCAGGGCAGGTAGAGTAATATTTTGGCAGATTGCCGCTGTTTTTCTGTATTCAGATTATTTAAGTAAAATGCTTGTATAAAGCAGTCAGTAAGAAACATCACTACTGCAATTTATGTTTTAGGTGCCTTAACGAGGCAGGTTGGCATATGTGTGTGAGTGGTTCCTTCCCTTTTTCATGAGTTCTTTTCAGCTGAACCTCTTAAAAACTTGGGTTTCCTTCTCAGTTTGGATGAGAAACTTGAGGAACGCATTTGAAAAAGAGAAACCATGGGTTCACATGAAAAGCATCACAATTAAAGACAATGTAAAATATCTCCTCAGAATGGGAGTGTGAATATTTATAGTGTTTGTGGTTCCAGCAGGCAGTTGTGTGTCGATTCCAATTGCTGCAAAGCATTAACTGATACTCTTGAAAGTGTCTTAATATCCTTAACCTGGAAACAATTATGGGCTCTGCTGTTCACTGCCGGTCACCTGGATGGCAATCTGAAATTCCTTCCAGGTGGATTTTCCATCCTTTAATTGCAGAGTATTAAGCTGATTGAGCCAGATCCTGCAGTCAGTGTTTTAATGGTTGGCTTAAATATTGGTAGGCAGTACTTAGGGGCTCTTCTGTCAGGCTTAGCATTTTTAGTGGGCTGCTTCTGTCCGAGTTTGTGAGATACTATTTCCAATGAAGTCGAGGAAAACTGGGAGAAGACTTTAAGGAGAAACAAATGTGAATTGAGTAGCTTCCTGGTTGTGTTATCTAGAGGTATAAATGTTAGAGGATTTAGATTCTTCCTGCAGTTGTTACATGGACGCTGGTTTATTTGGCTTTATTGTTTTAGGGAGGGAAACAACAACAAAAAAAACCTTCTCTTTTATTGCTCTTTGAAGAAGTTTTACCTGCCTGTGCCGTCACCCAGCTGTTGTTACCTGTTATCTTCATCCCTGGCTGAAAGCTGCCGGTCTCTCAGCTGTGCTGAACCAGATGTCAGGGTGTAAGGTAAAAAAGAATAATCTCATTTCACTGCCTTCCTCCTGGTGCTCCTGCCCTTAAATTATTTCCTGGTGGAGTTGAACAGCCCTGGTTTGTCCCACCAGTCTGGCACAGCAGATTCTGGTGATGCCTTTATCCGACAATAAAAATGAGCTTCTGCCATCTTCTCTTTTTGGGTTGGGGTCCCCTAAAGTTAGTATTTTTAATGAAGAAATATGAGAAAGTAGAGGGACAATATGCCAGCAGAGTGCAATGAAGCGTGCAGCTTTTCTTTTGTCGGTCCTTTTATTTACCTCTTTATATAATCTTTAAGAAGAGATGATTTTACCTTTTGCCTTATCTCCCGTTTTGTCCTGTGGGGATTATTCTGTGTCAAGAAACTATTTTTGGTAGTAGGATGCTCTTAATGTTCCAGATAACGATTTGAAGAGGCCTAGTAACTAGAAGGTGAAGTGACACAGCACTTTTGTAGAAATGAGGGACGTGTTTTTAGTGCTGCAGGATGTCAGTGGGAAAGTCCATGTAGCCCTGTAGCTCACCAGGCCTTGGGGAGTCGCTAGGGGATGGCAGCGTGGGGCTTGTGAAAGAAATCGGTGAAAACAGTCATGTCCTTTCAGTCCTAAGCCCTCATTCCTCTCTTCTTTCTCTAGGCTCCCTTAATAGGATGCGGATTTCAAATTTCATGTCTTTTGGCTCTCTTCTCAGAGGTTAGTGCGTGTCTGTGAGCTAAGGGGTCACTCGCTGAGTAGATAATTGGGATAGGCTTAGGCAGGCGGCTGCTTCTGAGTGCTGCAGGAGAAAGTCTCAGCAAAGGGGAGATTAGTGCACAAACAGATAAACAACTTTCTGTCCTTCAAGAGATTTTATGGAATAGAATATGGAAGGGTTCCGAGAGGAAACCCAAGTAAAACCTCATGGTGCTTGGAGGACAGAGCCAAAAGGAAGCGTGTGCGTGTCCAACTTCCATGAAAGTCATAAACCAGAGTCCATGGAAGGTTGCAAACGTAAGTGGATATAGCGATTTGAATGATCCAAATTAGTGTTTGTGCTTGTGGATTTTGCTGCCTTGCCCCAGGCTTGTGGGCCACACTCTTCTTCATGTGACTTTATTTTTATGGATATTTGCAAAATGATATGGGTTCAGGCAGTTACTCTGTTCATACAGCTGTACGTTGCTTAATCTGTTATTTTCTGTAGATGCTTATGTTGGGGTCTAACGCTTATTATCTTTTCTAACAGCATTTGCATTTCTAAATAATCTTAGTTTAATAGCTAACTTATATTTTATGAAGGGAGAAATCTCCCATTTGCTAATTTAATAGGGATTTTCTCCTCTTACTCAAATAACTTTCCTATTTTCAATGTGAGATTTGGTTAGAGGACCCCAATTCAATTTTCTGCTGTTTCACACGGTTATTAGTATGAGATACTCAGCTTCACACTTAGAACATTAGCGGTTGCTTGAAATCTTTGCGAGCAGCTTTCCATGGGCACCAACTTTTGGTTAATCCTTGAGCGCGTGTCAAGGCATCCTTGCCTTTTTTGTCTTCAGGAGTGGGGATTTAGTGTAACGTGCACCATTAAAGAAAGGAATATTGTTCTTTGAAGGCTTAAACGGTAATGGAGCTATGTATGCCCACCCGCTTTCTCTTCAGACTGGTAATATTATCTGTGTCTTGATTTTAAGAACCATAAGATAAAGCAAATGCAATGCTGACAGCAGGCAGTGCAGCTACACCTCCTCAGCAGAGGTGGAACGTACCATCTGGCACTATGTGGGTAGTAGTTATCCCAAAAAGTAATAACAGTGGGAGTTCTTGCCAGTTACAAGTTGTGATCACAAGCCAAATGGTGTCGTTCTAAATTAGTGTACGTTTCCAAAGAGAAAGAGATGCAAGTATTTATTTTTGCGGACTCGAGAAGTATTTTCAGTCACGGGGGTCTTAGCTGAGGTGTTGGTTGCTGGCGTTCGGAAGAAGGTGTGAGGGGAGTAAGTCAGGGAATATGGGCTGTGATGCTCGCTAGACCGTCTTCTGGGCACTAAAAAAAGTAGGCTTTTTTTTGGTATTATGCAAGCCTCAACTTGGTTAGAATATGCAAGGAGGAAACTGAGGAATTATTTAAAGAGTGAATAACAGAGAGGTCTATTGATTGATTTCAGTTTTGCTGAATGGGAATGGAAAGATCTCAGTTCTTCATCCTTTGGCACTACTAACTAGTCTGGAACAAATCACTGTTACCCGCTGTAAGAAGATGAGAAAAACTTTATAGCTAGGTGAAAAAATCCCTGTCTTGCGTTTAGTAACACTTTTAGTATGGTGGCCTCTGATATCTTTGTCTAAAAACTTAGAGATGGAATAATCACAACTGCCGTGAAGTGGATGCAAAACCGGTTGGCAAGTTGCTTAGTAACCTGGATGCTAGAATTGAGAGTGTTCTAGTAAAACCTGTGGATGACATCAGCTTTCAAGGGGTTGCAGGGATAGGAAAAAAGAATGAGATTTGAAAGGATCTTGAAAAATTGGAAACTTAAAATATGAACGAATTAATTTCTCAGAGTTTATTCTGAGTAAAAAGAGCAGTGAATAGTATATATACAGGAAAGCACGAGCAGAGCAAAGCTCCATAAACGTCCAAAATGACAATTAAAAAATCTCAGTGTCATTTGCATGCATGCTCGCCTGCACACAGAGCGAGGGAAATTCAGAGGGAATTGTGAATTTGTGACTTTTTCAGATCTGGGTTCTTACCGCAGACCCTGAAAATACTATGTATCAGTGCGGACAGAATTCATGCACAGACACAGAGAGGCTTGCACAGAGGGCAGTTGTTCCTTCCCAAGTTATTTGGGTAGATTATTTAACTGCTCTTCTGTCAGCGTACGTCATTTCTGCTAGGGGAATTTGCCAACGTTTTTTTTTTTTTCCCTTTTTCTTTTTCCCCTGGCATAGGAATATAGGAATAACTGCAGGAGTCCTCATCAAGTAGATAAGCTTTGCATTGGATTCTTACTTATTTATTGATTTTTTTTTTTTTTTTTTTTTTTTTTTTACAGCTTCTACCTCTTGTAAATGTTCATAAGACAACTTCACAAATCTGGTCAATTTTCTGAGTCCATTGAATGCACTCACAGGCACTCACTGAGGTGGTTTCCCATGTTGGGTTGCTGGAGCTTAGATCTTTGTAATGGAGCTCAGCGTTGAAGTTGCATACACAAATTTTTAAAGTGAATTAATGAATGTTATTTAGTAAGCACCTGAATACGCTTAATTTGTTTACCAAGCTATTTCTACTCAGAAACACAGTTTAAGTCAGATAGGAAGTCACCTTATTGGAAATAGTTGCCTCAATTAGGTACTTTTTGTGAGAAATTTCAGCATTCGTGCAAACCAAAACCATTGTAGGATTTTTATGTACCTGATGTTACTGTATACCGCAGACTCTCTTATGTGTCTTGGTGACAAAATTTTGCATTAAAAGGAAGCTATTAGGATTAACTTCAAAGTCTTGCATTACATTTGTCCTCGTGGACAAAGAGTTTAGCAGTCAGAAAAGCAGATAAGGCGCTACTGTGGGCTGTGTTTACTGCTTTGCACGTGCTTCGCTTTTTCCTGTAGTCAAGGTTTTTCACTCTAGTGTAAACGCTGAAAAGCATAGATGCAAATTAATGTCCTTCATAAATGGAGGCGAATGAAAAATCTCTCCCAAGTTTGGATAAAACCATCTTTAAAGAAAGATTAGATCATATGACATAAGGTTATTTGGCTGTTTGTCATTATCAGGGAACTGAGCAACTCTAAACATCTTCCGAGTGCTGAGTCTGTCTTTACAACTCTGTGTTTTACGTGAGTGTGGCTTGGGTTGGTTTTGTTAACTTAAAGAGTAATACTATATGGAGAGTAAATCTTGTTGAATTAATTATTACCCATTTAGCTATGGATATACTGGAGCTGACTCTGGCATACGTGGGGGATTTACCCTTCTCCGATGTCACACGCTGCCACCTGTGTTCTTGCATCTGATGCATGCGAGTGCTTACGGAGATGGTCAGGTTTGGAATTCGGGCAGCTTAAGTCTATACTTGTCGAGCGTCTGTATTATAAATCCCCAGATTTCTCTCTGGTGGCAGTTTGCTCATAGTCTAGACACTTGTGCTGAACTTCTGCGCGAAGCTCGTCCCGGCTGCTTACATTCAAGAAGTCGTCTTTCTGCATTGTATTAAGAGCTTATCCATATGCTACGAGCTCTGCGTGCAGGAAGTCTGCTGGCAGCAGTCCAGCTATTCCATATTCTGATTTCAGACTCTTTGTGGATCGTCAGGAAAAAAAAAAAAAGCATAAAGCGTGACAAGTTGTTGGCTGACTGATTTCTAGATAAGTTTTGCAATAAAATTTGAATAAATATTAATGTTATGTGTAAGAGATGATGCCGCGTGGCTGGGTCTGGTGTGAACTGCAGGATGGGATTAAAAATAAGATTGAGCAGCGCACGGGGGTCAGTCTGGAGAGCAGTCTCCACGTTGAGCCTCCCCATCGTTGCGGTGTAGGAGCGGAAATAATGGCTTTTGGTTGGAGCAGGTCAGAACGCCAGGAGAGACTATATATGTGTTTCCTTTTGACAATAGGTGTGCTTTGTCATTCTTGTCATCGTTTATTGTCATTAGAAAGAACATCTGATTTTTGCAATTAGTTTGGATCGAGCACTAATTTTGATACGTTGTCCTACTTTAGAACTTTGTAGGAGCAATACATAAAATAATGCATTTTAAATAGTCTCACTTCCCTCTCCCCGAACCCCCCCGACATCTCTCCCAGAGGAAACAAATCACTTTGGTTTCACGTGGACTGCGTATAGTGACTGTTGAGATCCCTGTAAGAAACAAAACCCAAATCTCCTTAAAACTATGGCTGACAAAACTATGGCTGCAGCAAAGTATTTGTTTTCTGGCTGCTAAGGCGGTTTTTGTTTGTGATATTTCCCAAACCTGGGCTAAACTTTCAAGTGGTTTCCGTTTTCTGGATATTTTTGTTATGCTGTGACACCAGCAGAAAATGGAAAACTGGGTTGAAATTAATTCGTGTCCATTTTCCTTTTCCTGATGCAACTGGTGTACAACAGCTTATTTGGGCACTTTGACAGATAAAAATGCTTGTAAACGCTGAAGCTATAACTTACCAATTGATTAATTCAAAATAATGTCCTGTATTTCATAAACAGCAACAGAGAGAATAAATTCTGGAGCCTTTTCTAAGTCTGTGTATGGAGGGCACAGGGTCTGGCTCCAGCACTTCAGTGTATGGGATAATAGATGTGGCTGGACCAAGCTCACAAGAGTTTGAAAAATAAGCCCGTAGTAATGTGTCTTCGTTGTGTTGGGGGAGAAATAGCTTTTAGTTTGATGTAGTAGGTGCTTGTGTACATGAAGGCAAATAACATTGTTTTCAAGTTTTCTGGAGGGGCTGTGTAGGAAGGAAAGTTCAGTCTCAATCTGGAATTAGTTTGGGTGTTTCAAAGGAACAACGTAATTGTTATGTAGGAGGATTTTTTTGTATTTTTAAGATGCTCTGTAACACATCATTAAAATATAACTAAAAGGAGCCCAGTAGAAAGTGCCGTGTGTCAGTGCTCTCTTGTAAAATTACATTCCCTCGTGTTTGTTCTTGGTGTCGGAGTTGGTGCATCTGAAATGCTCTGCTAATGGGAGTCGGACTGATTTTTTTTTTTAATATTATTTTATAAAACACAAATAGGAAATTACTATTGAAAGTTGAAATAGTTCATAACATTTAAGTTTATGATTTTCTTCCAAATAAGAAACCACTTAAAATATTAATAATACTGTTTACATGTTTGATGGGCCTAGTTAGATTGAAAGATTCAATATTTATGGTTGGTTGCTTTTTAGATAAAGAAGTCTCCAGGTTTCATATTGTGTTATTTGTATACCTCTGTGAATTCAGCCTTTTCCTTTAGGAAATTGCTTTTATTGGTCTGCAGCTTGCTAGCAGGATTCTACTAAATAAGATTTAGAAATACTGTAAGCAAAAACATGAAGTACTCTGGTAATATTGTAAGAAAACTTACAGAGAAGGGAGGAAACTTCTCCCTTACAAAGAGGGAGAACCTGGTATTTTTTCAAATGTGTTTTGTTTGTTTTTCTACTGGGGTTGTGTTTACCTCTGGTATAGATATCAGATGGCGAGCTTTTGCATATTACTCATTATAGGAACATCAGGTTGGTTTTCCTTCCTTTATTTGTGCTCTTCCTCTTCCTTCTCCCTCCCCCTCCTCATCCTGCTGTTGTTTTATCTCCGCAGCATTGCTGAATTTGAGTAGCGGGGCCAGGAATTGATCTCTCCTCCCGGGAGTGTAGCCTGAGCCCTGTGCTGGTTTTCAGCAGAGGTTGGGGTGAGATCTGCTTCGCAAACACCATCGATTTCTTTGTGGTGTCTCACACATGGTGACTTGATGTGAAATCTTCTGAAATGAAACCTTTAGTATGAAATGCAGTACCCTGCCCTTCCATGCTTAGGTGATTTTTATGATGCTTCCCATTAGCAATGGGAAGAATTAAGGTAAATTACTGCACACAAAACCACTCCTTCCTATTTCTGTCTTCCATCAGTGTGGAAAACTTGCTGTAAGCCTTTAAATCATTAAAAAACCAGGCAAACACAGCCATGAACAGGTGTGTCTACCTGGTCTGGAGCCATTTAGTAAGTGTATGGGAAGCTGCTTTTCTTCCCGAGAGGCACCAGTCTTTGCTGGTGTACAGGACTGGGAGGCCTTGAGCAGTGGGTTTGCTATTGGCAGTATTGCATTGCAGAGCAGCTCAGGGCTGAGCAAATCTGTCCCGATTGTCCCTTATCCTGTTAGCTGGGACAGCTACGGGCTCCCAAAAAGATGTCTGTCCCAAGTGGATCTGCCTTCTGGGAGCTCTGGTTTCGTTCTGCGTCTTTGAGTCGGCTGAAAGGAAATCTCTCCCCAGGATCACCATCTCCCTCTTTCTCCAGCATCCCTTGGGGACTGTGTCCACGAGATGCAGTGCACAGCGTGGGGAACCCGGGTCTGTGCGTGGGCCGAGCGGTCAGCGGGTTGCCGGTCCATCAGTGACGTGATTTGCTTTTCCCTTGCCGTGAGTTACTGCTGAAGGTGCAGATCCGTAAATACCGGGGCTTGTGTTTCTCAAAACTGTCCTGTGAATTCTGAGGAGAAAGGAAGATGTGAAAATAAACGATTGGAGGAGAACTAAATTAGTGAAGATGAAATTGAGAAACAGAACAGTAACAAGATGTTTCTGAATCTGTAAATATGCTTCCTGAATAGGTAATTGCATATAAATAAGTATGCAGATAGGCTGGTGGGAAGAGTAACTGGAAAGTGGTGAACTTAGTAATAATGTATTTTGAAAAGCTTGTATGAAAAAGGCTACCAATCTCCTAATGAAGAGGTTAGAGATAACAAATGCTATCTGAAAATTAAGACTGACTTGCTTGAGTGGTTTAAAAGTCAAAGAGGATTTTGACACATTTATACCTGTGCTGCTAATGGCAGTCAACAGCCTTTTCAATTGAACAGATAATTGCACTTACAGTGACTGGTTGTCCAAAGACAGACGACTGTGCAGCTGTTTTTTCTCCTTGAATGCATATGTATTACCCTTTCATGACAGCTTGGATTAAAAATTTTAAAAATGATTATTTTAATATCCAAAGAAATGTGAAGAAATATTATTTAATATTATTGTAATAAGCAGTAATATCAGCTTTATGTATGTGGGGCAGGGGGTAAGGGTAGCAGGTACGTTAGTATTACTGCTGCCAGGACTGAGTGTTTCAGAGTTGTAAGGAAGGTATTTGTGTGTTTTTTCGGATGAATATCAGCTGATATTACAGATGCATTTCTTTTATCTATAAGGTTTACAAACTTGAGATTGAACTGGAATGGGAAACAGTGTTATTTCTCTAGATACCCTGGTAGTAAAGAGTCTATGGGTCACACTTTAGTCAAAGCAGCAGCTTTTCAGTGGATTTTCACATATATAATTGTTCGCTCAGTATTTAAAACTGGTAAAACTTCATTGCTTTTCTACTTTTCCCAAGTTGTTCTGAATTTACCATATTGTTTAGGTATCTCTGCGTTAAGATCTTTGGGTGAATAAGTTAATTGTGCTCACTTTGTTTAAAATTTTCTATGTATCTATAAGTACTTAAAACCATCATTTGTATTTCACTGTAGACTTGGAAAAACGTAGCAAGGGCACATATAGAGAGGACTAAATAGCATTTCTTAGATGGCAGCGTGGAATGTAGTAAATTACTCTCCGGTATTAGACATTAATCTGTCTAATTGCTGCCTGAGTTTTCTACAGATGTTTTGGAGCAAACTAATAAAATGTACCCTGACATAAATATTTTTACACAAACAAATATAATGAAGAATTAGAAGGAAGGGGTATTGCTAATAGTGTTAAAATTCATTCCTTATCTTCCTCTCTTTTAATTACTTCAGTGGTGTAGTTATTTTAATTTTGCTTACATAAATTAAGCTAAGTGTTCAACTTTCCTGCCAAGAGTAGTACGAGTGCTTAAAGCATGTGGAGTTTGTAGCAGAAACAACCTGTGAAGAAATTTTTTTTCTGAACCTGCTGACGGATCTTATTTATTAATTGATGCCAAAGAGTCATATAATAGTAATTTTGTAGTAGTAATCACTTTCGAAAAGGATTTCACCTTATGAATCTAATTCCCTACTGTTAAATGGCCTAGAACTAACACCAAATCTGTATTACTTTTTTTCATATTGATACATCATGCAAAACTACGTATGGAAAGTCTGCTCCCAGGTGTAGTTCATAGTGGTAGCTTGTGAACCCAGTCCACACAAATTGACATGAGCAGGAATAATTCAAAAGTTCTTTTTTCTATCGGTTTTGGTGCTATGGCGAGAGCTGCTGTATAAAAGAATAACTTCTTTGTCTCTTACCAGAGAGATAATACGCGCCGCCTCTATAAAAGTCTCGTTGTCTCCGTCCCTGGACTGTTCCAAGTAATCGAATGTACTGTGCTGTGCTGCTAATGAAACTTCTGCATCTCAGTGTGCCTGAAGCTGGGCCACTTCCAAGCTTAGCTTATGCATGTCTGAAACATCAAGCGTCTTGTATTACTCTTTTAAAGATGATATTCAGCATTAAAAATGTGTATTCTAGGATTTGGGTAGGATTCATGTACTAATGTGATGACAAACTTCAGCTGCAGATGGATGGAAATGGTTTCATACAGATAGTTATGCCAGATAACAGTTCACATTATACCTAAAGAGAAAGTGGTAACATTTAATTGCACCTTTAAAAACAGAGGGTGGGAAGAATTTATTATATTTTCTGGCAGTAACATTTCTGAAACAGGCAAGCGGGTTGAATCTGAAGGAAAGATATTCTCAACAAGGAAGAGAATTATTTTTTTTAAGCTCACAGTGCATTCCATTAGAGCCTTTTAAAGCCATTTTAAATGTTGTTTTTCTTACACAGATGATGTCTGCGGGGATGGATTTGGAGGGAGGGTCGTCTCGGTGGATGAAATGGCACTGCTCTTGGATTTTAACCAGATAATGTTTCACAGAAACTTAACCAATTTCACATAGCGCGGTTCTCAGGAGGTACCTCATTCACATGTCTCCATTAATCTTCAGCACGAGAAAGGGAAGATGTGATCAGAATTGGAAGTTAGAGAAACCATTGTCACTTTACATCTGAAATGCCATTCTTGTGGTATTTCACTGTCGTTTCAAATGGCTGAAAAGGGCGTAGGAAATGGGAATGGTGCTGTTTGACACATCAGTGTGTGTCTCTGCAGTTTTGTTTTGGTGTGGCTGTGATTTTCATGCTCGTCCTGTTACATACTGCATTGTCCTTGCTGTGGGCTGCCCAAAGGAAGGCTGAGAGATACTCTGAAAAGTGTAAAACTCGTTGAAAACATTTAGCCTGTTTGATAGCTTAAATAGTCTTCGAATGGGCTCCAGAGGGAACTGTTTTATTACCTGTGGTGGAGGATTAAAGCAGAGACTTGGAAAGGAAGAGCAATTAAAAAGGAAAAGAGAGAAGTAGGGACCATAATGAAGCAGATACAGGTGCTGTTGTTGGGGAAGGTTATTTAAATCGTCCTCCCATATTACTTGTGGTTTCTCTTAAAAAAAGTTAATCTAAAAGTATGTTGCCCATGATAGTTACAGAATTGAATTGAAGAGAATAAAATCTAAGAGCCAGAATATTGTTCCAAAAGTAAATTAAGCTTAAAATTTATTTTTGCAGGTATGTATCATCATTTAAAAATGGAATACCAACTACCAATTCTGAACTTTTAATTACGTTTTTCTCAGCCAGTAGTTACACATGAGGAAGGATTAAATGCTCAGTTACAACTTCAAATTCTAGTTTTTAGAATAATTCTACTTTTAAAAATAACTAGTTAATTGAAGTCTTTTTTAATAGGTAAGTGCTTTCTTCTTTTCTACGGATAGCTGTGGTAGAGTGGTGGTGGTTTTTATTTTTAGTAAGAAAGTAGCTGCTTTGCTGAATTCAAACCTAAACCCATCAACTGGAATCACTCTGGACTTCCAGGGAAACTAGATATTTGTGTAAGGACTGACTGTCCTGAACCGGTATTTAGGAATATCTTTTGGCCTGTGCTTTAGCAACATATTAGACTGTGGAAACGTTGATGTTGCAGCTGTTTTATCTTTCACCTTTAAATATGAAGTGTGTTTCAGGAAGCCTCTTTATTCTGATGCAAGTGAAATAGTCCATATTTTTCTGGAAGGCTGAGCACTGGGGCTACAATGAAGCCTTCCTATTTGTGCCTATATCTATTAGTGTATTAAAAGTAATCGTTACACAAAAGTCATTCATGAGTGGAGTAACCTTTTAACAGGAGGGACCTCAGCTTGAAACCGAGTGATTTTAGGGTCAGTGTTGACTCAGTTGAGATTTTCTTTTTTTCTTTTTTTCTTTTCTGTTCTTTGTTGCTGTGTGAATATCTCCTGTGAGGGGCTGTGAGAACAGCTGAGGAAACGGACTGACTATACCCGGAAAACCAAAGGCAAACACGGTGCTCTCGGCTCTGCAGAAAAAGCTCACTGGGAGAAGGAAGGCTTTTCTTTCTGCAAGCGTTACTTGTGATAATCTTAACTGCCTGGACTTTGTAGAGGGGAGAAATGATTTCTTAGTTGGCAGTTTTCCTGTGTTTTGCTTTATTATTTTAATGGTTTCACCTTAAAGGAATTTTTGAGATATGTATCAGTTATTAGGGAAGTATATTGTAGTGGCTCACTGGTTTGGTTAATCTGAAATGACTTGATCTTACAAATAAAGGAAGAAATTTTCCTCAGAGTTACTTTTATGCCTTTTCAGTTATTTTGTGGGACTTTCAAGGACATGCTTACTTGATTAAGGAAAAATTCTGCATTTGTGTTTTAAGTGCAGCTTGGTGTGAAAGAGTTACGTTTTTTGTTGGTTTTTCTTTGAAAAAAAAGAAGTCTCTCGCACACCCGTCTGTGGCAAGTGAGAACCTTATTTCCACGTAGTGCTGGCAGCGCTAAGAGCACCATGTTGTCCCTCGAGGCTTGCTTTGTGGTGCTTCCACCTCTGGTGGTGTCTGAGGCCCGGCAGCACCGCCAAAGCTGTGTAAGCAAGGAGAACCTTGTTTTGGGTCTAAAGGAGAGAATACAGGGCATTTACCAGGGTGGAATAACGTTGATGAGGATCAGCAGAGGAGCTCAGTGTGAATATCTGAATGTCTCCTGATGGAGTTAAGATTTTAAACTTCTTAATTGATTTTTTTTTTTTTAAGTGAAGACCTACATTCTTGTAATCATAACAGGTGCTGAAATATCAGTTATAATTAGCTTAAGTAGTAACTCTCCCAGTGCTTTAACTTGACTGGTACTGCATTGAAAATGGGAAGCTGGTCGAATTCTGCCAGCACAGATGTGAGCAGCGGATTCTGAGACAGAATGTTGAGTAGATAACAGTTTATTTGGCCCTTTATAGTCAAGCTTTAAAGAAATTCTTCTGGACTTATCAGTTTTTTCTGGGGAAATGGAAAATTATCTCGGCAAACTCAACCTGTTCATCTGGCTTGTTGGTTCAGAAAGGTGGAGGTCACCTTGTACTACATTCACATTTTGTGTATTAATTACTTTGTGCTACGTGATGTCACGCCATACTACTTAAATGCCAGCTGGATAAATACAGGAAGAATCACCATGGGTTTTGTGGAAGGAATTCCTGCTTTATGAACTACATGAAGTCCTGCAGAATGGGCCAGGAAATCATGGAGGAGAGGATCCAGCTGATGTAATCCACTTGGATTTTCAGAAGAGTTTCATCCAAAGTTTTTCACCAAAGGCATTTTTAGAAGACTGAGCGGGCACAGCATGAGAGCGTCATGTCATGGAGAATAATGGGTTAAGATAAAAATGAGGGTAGAAATAAATGGTCAGCTGTCACAGCAGAGGGATGTCACCTGTAGAATTTGGCACTAGGCCCTGTGCTGAGG
Organism: Limnodromus scolopaceus; assembly: GCA_028565335.1. Classification (NCBI taxonomy): domain Eukaryota; kingdom Metazoa; phylum Chordata; class Aves; order Charadriiformes; family Scolopacidae; genus Limnodromus; species Limnodromus scolopaceus. The sequence goes on from JAOXNO010000012.1 coordinate 2,724,267, forward strand.
ATCACGCTAATTAATGGGCTCAAACACGACGTAGGCTGGAGATAATCAGTCTCCCCAGTGATACTGACTTAGTGCAATAAAAGCAAAGGATGACTGAAGGGTTGCAAAAAGGCCTTAATTCTTTAATTACTGTTTAATAACAGTGAATGAAATGCAATGTAGATAAATGTAAGTGTTGCATGTGCAGGACAAAACAAATCCAAGTTGTAGGAAAATTATGATCCTAAACTGACTATCCCCACTTAGTAGAGAATCTCAGGATTATGACTAGTAGAGCCATGAAAACATCAGCTGAGCGCTTGGCAGGTTTAAAACCAAAACAGAGCAATAAAAACCTCAATGTGAAATGTTAGGGATTAATCGGAAAGAAACAGTGAATGAGGCAAAGCATCATAGAGCCATCTCAGAGATTTGTGGGGTGGAGACTGAAGTTTGGCCAGCTCATTTTCTAAAAGGCATGTTCGAGCTGGGGAAGACTTAGAGCAAGATGTTAGGTCTTGGTCCGTTGGTTTCTCACACAGGGCAACGAGGATGATCAGAGATGCAGAAGGACCTCTGTAGAAGGAGTGCTTGAGTAGCCAGGAACTAGCAGAATCTAGAATCTAGCAGGGGAAAGAGATGTGTTTTAAAAGAATATTTGGAAAAGAGTAAATTAAGTGCAAATTTCAAATGAATTGTAGGCAAATACCATGTATATCTCTTAGAACTCTTGTGCAGACGGCCTTATACCCTCATTGCAATACACTCATTAAATCACTGCTGAAAGTAAGGTTGTGCCAGTTTTCTTCGATCATTTAGTATATGTGTCCATCTCTTGACTTGGCTGCCTTCCTGGGAGGTGTTACTGAGCCAGTGAGTTGCTTCACTCGGGGGTTAATGAGGGATTTGTTCCTGCGTCTTGTGATGTTTAAAGGCTAACGTGTGAAGTGAACATATCACATAACTCAGCAGTCGAGATTATGAATATTGCTTTAATAGCAACGTCCCAAAAATCCAACAGCAGAGTTCTTCCTCCTTCACTTTCCTTGTGAGTGTTTATACAACACAGAAGTGCTTTCTTGTGGTAGTTGAGGAAATACGCCTTTTTTTGGACTTGGATAAGTGGTTTCTGCAGCATTGTTTGCATCATTTTGCTTTAAAAGCAGTAAACTTTAGAAAATGTGGTATCCATACCCAGTTTAGATTTAAGATAATCCAATCTAACTACAGCATGGGGAATGTTAAACTATTTTTCCTTTTTCAGACTCGTTCTTATTTTAAAAAAAAAGGCTTCCTGGTACGGATGGTAACACAACAGGAGAGATTACTGTATTCTCTGTAACACATCTTGATGTCAGAAATGTTTTCCTGCAGAACTCGCCCGAGGAAATTTCAGACCATTGTTTCTTAATAGACATTGTTCCAGAGTGTAATAAAAGGTGAATCAGAGACTTTGGTTTGGTTGCGCTGCAGCGAGGGTGGGAATTTGCTGCTTTTTAGGCCTAAGACAAAAGAAGTGGGAATGTATACCCAGAGAGGGGAGCTCCTCAACCCAATGTTCTCCCCGCTCTGGGGTTAGGGTTCGGGTGGAAGTGGAGCCTGTGTATGAGAGGTGTATGTGTGTATCTATGGATCTGGTATGCAGTCGGCTGTGGAATACATCCCCCTACAGATGCTTCTCTGTGAAGGGAAGCTTTGGACCCCTGGTAACACTTCTATTCCCATCCTCCTCCAGGTACGTACTGTCAGGGCAGTATCATGAGTAGCGATGGTGCCGGGGCAAAAGGAGACATAAGTTAAGGGTAAGGCTTAAGTCTCCATGCTCTCTCCAGTGATTCTACCTAATGGCTTTAAGGAGAAAACAAGTTTGAGTAGATCAGCATTATTTCTTGACTGATCTTTTCAGTTCTTCAAGAAGTATTTGGATGCTATAGGCTTCAGAAGGAAAGCAAACCAGCTCTTTTTGCTGTTTCTTGCTTTCCTTGGCTGTGCGCGTTCTCCTCTTTAATGACATTTAGAAATGGATAGGATTTGGGATTTACCTTGATGAATGGTAACACAAATTGTTCTAGATTATACCTGGCAATTGCAATCATCTGCATTCCAAAGTAGGGAAAAACATACATCCTGTCTCTAGAAGGCATTTAGATTTCCTCCGTATGACAGACTATAGATAGTAGTTAAAAAATCAAATTGTTTTTATAGTAATGCAACTTTATGAGGAAATTGCACCTTCAGAGCCAAAGTCTTATTAACGCTAAATGGGGGTGGGGGTGAGCGCCGTCTCTAAAATCAAACCCAAGCCAGTAACGCATCCAGCTCTGCTACATTATCTTTAAACTTTGATACACGCTTTCTGATACTCTGGATTCTGTCCATGAGTCATGGATGGAGCATTTCCTTTCCCAAATGAAAGAGAGCAGTGTCCCCAAGCATTCCAGTTCTAGGGAGACCCAGAAAAACTCCCGTACTACAGCATCGCTACCGCCCATCCTTACGTGGCTCTTTGTGAAATAGGCTGAACGGACCAAGTGCAAGGGAGGGTAGAAGGGATACACCGTACAGTTGGAGGAGAGCAAACCAAATTTCAGGTCAGGTTTTCCAAATGCACCTGTACCTGTCTTTGGAAGTGACTTAAGGACACCTGAGCCAAAAGCAATGGCTCCCGTGAGCTAAGATGTTTTGGTTTGCTGTTGGGATAAGTGAAGAGGATACTCAATATTCTCAGCCGCTTTCAAGGCACAGTAATGAAGCACGTTGCAAGAGTCACACTGAAAGTAGCTGAGTCTGGGGTTTGGGAAGTGCCCTCTCGCTTTGGAACTCTCACTATGGCCGTTTTCTGCCTGCTGCTGTTTAGTTCCTGATGGCTTAAGTTCTTTATGGGCCCGTAACAGTTTGCTTTTAGGTTGGCTGGTGTCTCCAGTTTTAAAAAAAAAAAATATCTCACTGGGTTTTCAGCTGTCCCTTGCAAAAAGCTGAGGAACCCCAGTTCCTCATACCAGAGCTGTAAATCCTCATATCTGCATTTTTGCTGCCCGTTGCGGGATGAAATCAGAAACCTCGGAGTTGTTAGCTAACAAGAACAGGGTGAAGCAGCGCTCGTGTATACAACATTGAATTCTTTTGAAATGTGCTGTAGGCTGTAATTTTGAGTGTGCTGATACAATGGCTTCATTTATAACTGCTTGTAGTTTAAACACATTGTCTTCAGTAGTCAGCTTATTTTAAATATCACTTTTAAACTTCATAGAAGGTATATAAATATGCCCTTTCTTTCAGGTACTTACTGATACACATGTTCCCTTGTTGGAAGGTTTGAAGAAGTGACTTTAAGCAAAATATTGACTTCTTCTAATTCACAGTTTTCCTGCATGGAGTATAGTTACCCAGCTAGCAAAAAAATGAAAGCCAAGTGAAAAAAACTCTTCACTTAAACCCCCTTTTCAGCGCTGTGTTTCATGCGGAATCCAAAACATGGTCGCTAGTGTTAGCAGATTAAGTTAAGAACACAAAAAAATGCTGTTCTGTTTAATGGTGGCTTCCCACCTGAAAAATATATTTGTTTTCTTTCTTTCTGTCTTTCCTCTTTCGTTTAAACCCAAAGCCCAAGTTGTTTTTGTGTGTTAAACCTTAGTATTATTGATTATACCCAATACAAGAAACGTTTGAAAAAGAAATGTGACTGTACAATATCTTTGAGTAATTTTTTTATGGGGGGACATACTTTTCCCGAAAAAAGTGTCAGTAGGATATTACTTTTGTTTTATTCAGCTGTAGATAATTCTATCCTCTGGCAATATAAAAACAAATGAATTCAAATAAAATATTCAAGCTACTTGCTTGTAATAGTTTTGGTTAAAAAAAACCAAGACACGAAATGCCTCATCCAATGTATTTATTGCTCTGATTCTTCTGCACCCCCAGTTATCTGTGTTCCTGACTGTCCTGTTTCATGTCCCTTGTTTACAGCACGTGAGGTTACACACAGTTGTTGGTGCAATCGTGTGCGTGCGTTACGGTGAAGGCACCAGCGTGTTCCTTCTCCCGGTAGCTCTGGGTACTGAATTACAGAGCCCTAACGAGGTCAGCCGGCGCCGGTACCACGTGTCATGCAGGAGCAGGTCTTGGTGTCACAGCAGTCACTGGCACATACAGACCCACGTTGGTGTAGTGACTTCTCTTATTTCTTGCAAGTTTTTTTCCTGGAATCTCTTTCCAGAAACTTTTTTTGGTCATGATTCTGTATTTTTTGTCATCTTGTTTTCATTTTCACTTTTACCGCTTACCTGTTGTTTTTTTTTTTTCAGTCTGTCTTCTGTTCTGTGACACTTTCACCTTGTCTCTCTACCTTAGAGATTCCATTCAGCTCCTCCCCTCCCAGTTTCACTTTTCCACTTTCTCCCCCCGTCTGCCCTTGCTTTTCTCTCCCAGTAATTGCTTTCATCTTCACAGTTTCCCACCCCATTTCCACAGGGGTGTATTTACAAAAGAGGAAACAGGCTGGGAAGAGGAGTTGCGTTTCCAAGTACTCGAGTTCTGGTTGCACACTTCTGAAGGAGCAGAGAAAAGGGTTTGACTTTCTTTGAAATCCGTTTGTTCTGCAGGAGCTGGTTGAGGAGGTTTGGAGTGGTTATTTTATCTCCCTAATATCCAAGAGTCCTTGGAGCCAAAGCAGCAGAGCAGCAGCTATGAGGTGCTGCCTTAGGTTAGGAACAACAGAAGTTCCCCTGCTGGAGAAGATCCTGTGCATGTGTCCTTTTCACGCTCCAGAGAAAAGTCAAGCAAGACAAACTTGTGAAAATTGAGCACAGTTCTACCAGGAATTAAAATAAACCAAAAAGAGAGCAGGGGGAGGCGGGATCTGCAGAAGCCCGTTCTGGCAGCCGTCTCCAAAGGCGCTGGCTGATCCTTGGGGCTTCCCAGGCCACTTTCTGACCAGGAGCGCCCGAAGCAGCACCAGCTACAATGGGCTTGTACGGACCCGGGATTATAAACGTGATCCTTGGGAGAAAGCTATGCTGTAAATAACACTCTTGCCATTTGCTCTTTACCTTTGTTAGGTTGCACAGGTCTGAGCAGTGTTGTCAGAATTTCTTGTTTGGTTCTTACCGAAATCCTTGGCAAAACTTCCAGCAACGTTGGAAAGATTTGGAATAGGCTTGGGATATTCCAAACAACCGCTGTGTTAGATGCCTTTTCAGTGTCGTGATATCTGTGGGCCATTAAGTCTACTCGTCTAGTTATTTGCTGACACGGATTAAAATGTCAGATAATTACAATAAGTCTCCTAACCTTGAATTACTCTAGAAGGAAAATATTTTCCTTGGTGCATACTTAACATAACCCATCATTTTATGGTCACGTTGGCATGTGGGTTATGAGCACAGTTCCCAAAACAGCTAGTTAATAAATAATAACCAATCTGTAGATAGAGCAGAGAGGGTGAACAGACAGGTTGTAGTTAATGTTATTAAACGTGTTATGGTAATTAATGTCTGAAGGCATTGGAAAGGTGAGGGCTTTGTAACAGCAGTCGTTGTAACAACAAGACGATGACAGCTCCTGCCCCAAAAATCACTGTGCTAGTAGATAAGTTTGTAAATTTTGATAAACATTATTAAGATGCTGAAAAATTGGATACTCCATTAATAGCTTGGAACTATTTTGTTTGTTAAGCAGGAAATAAAATGGAAGCTCATTATAATTTTTCATATAAAAGCAGGAGTCTGAGTTGTTCAGATAGCAGAATGTAAATGTCATCCGTATTTAACACACAGACTGGGGTGGGTTTTTTCTTCTGTTTTTTGTTCTTTGAAGGCACATGGGGTGAGCAGAAAAATCTTCATTTAAAGCATGGGCAGTTTTCTGATTTTTTTTTTTTTTTTTTCTTTCCCTAATTCCATTGATGTCTGGATGCTTTCCCATAGTTATTTAGAGCGATGATCATGAAGAAACCGTTGCCAATTTAGAATATGGCAGAGTGGCTGCTTGCTTCATTCTGTTGAAAATCAGCCAAGCCATATCTAATTACGGAGTGAAGTGTTATGTTGTTGTATGGTTTTATTTGTGGAATTCTTGATTTATCAATGATATACGTTCCTATGTAATGAACTCTGTAAGTACAGTAATTATGTATGGTAACGTATGATTCAAATCTTTACTTTTAATTAGAGAATAAGAAGTTGAGAAGGCAAACTTTACCAAGATGGAAACTTGTTTTCCAGATTGCTCCCTAATAAAGTTAGGTCAGCTATATTTGCATTACTGTAATTTAAAGAATATTGCCATTTTCCTGATCTTTGATTTGTTAGATGGCAGCCGTCATTAAAACACACATTTTGCTTAAAAACGGATTTCTGTGAGTTAGAACTTGAATCAAGACTATTTTTTGTCAGTATGTGTTTTGTTTCCAACGTGTATGTATGTGCAAAGAATTTAAACTGCGATTTTATTTGATTTTAGAATACCATCCAAGCTTACTCAATTTATCAGATGAATACCAGCTGGTGCGACTGACAGCCAAAACTAGAAAAATAACCTCATTTAAAGATGGAAATCCCTATTCATGAGACTAGTTCGGAGCTTTTCTTTCCAGCAGGACTGGTTGAGCAACATGTTCTGATCATTGGTGTAGTATATGATTTTCAAAGACAGATGGTCATTGTGTTTAATGTCTGTGTATTAATGTTCTGTTGATAAAAGTATGAGTAAGTTGTTAATTTCTCTGGGAAAATATAATTAAACTGTCGGGATCAGGGTCCATGTGACCTATATTACATTTGGGTTTGAGGCTTCAAATTCAATTAGCTTTGCGAAATTGCTGTGAATTTTTACCTGCTCAAATGCAACATCTGCTTGCTTAGATTATGGGGAAAAAAGATTGCTTTGTTTGCTCTAGGACGAGTAGAAAACTAGTCTTATATTTCATTGTTAACTGGAAGTTTGCTCAATACTGATGTTAAATATTTTCAAATCCAGAATGGGTGATACTCATCTCGAGATACCTCAACAGGCTTCTCAAACTTGTTCCTGTGAAATCAACCCTCCTAGTACCATTTCCTACCCTACTTCTTTACTGCTCTAGTCAAGTGGCTGTGGAAGGCAGGTTTGCTGTTTTGTTTCTTAAAGCTTTAAGTCCTTTCTGTTGTGGATTTTAGCTTGACAGGAAACCATTGCAGCTGGAACGGGTTCCCGAACCTGAAAGCGTTCGTTCCTTTTGTGGGTACTTGTCTTCTGGGTTACAGCAAGGGGAGGGTGCTTAGTTCTGTCAGCTACGTGTTGACAATATTGTGATTCTTTTTCATAAACTGTTCTTCTTACCTGTTCCAGTAATTCTTCGGTTAACTAGGAGCCCTTCTTTAGGGTAGTCAATCTAGCTAGTGTTTATTTTATGTCTTTTTAGAGGTATTGCGTACCAGAGCGTGCATATTTAAAAATTGAGTTTAAATTATGACCATATACTTATGTGTTTAACAGAAGATAAGAAAAGCTCTTCTTAAGAAATCACTTGAAGCTAGATGTGAAGAATGTTAGAGGTAGGGTGAATGTGTATCTTTTTGCTGTTTACACTTTGGTGGTTTTTTAGTGTGTTCTTCTGCGGAAGAATTCAGTTCAGTTCTTACCTACACAGGTATAACCAAGAAAGAAGGCTGCGAGTCTGCAGATTGACTGTTTTATGCCTGTATTACTTCATTTACTCATCTGCTGAGCATGCTAAACCATAATTCTTGTATTTCTTAACTTTCGGTTTACTTGGCTTTGTGACATTATTAGTAACTTGTACTTTTAAATAGCATTTCTTTGTTTTCTTATTTTGGCAATTACGTCATGTCCTTTCATTCACTGCTGCCTGAGCAGCTTCGTCCACAGTGTGTTCATTCAGAAATTGTCTGAAGCAGTGAAAAGGTCCCAAATGCAGGGAATTATCAAAACCTGTTGAAAGGGGATGATTGCTGTTACACTGGATGAAGTTCAATGAAGCAATGGATATACTGGGACAGTAAACATACTATGGGAAATGTATAGCTGAGTTGGAAGTCGCTTCCTGGCTATTCCTAGTTGGCTTTTATGGGCAAAATTCCCAATTGACAGTAATTGGCTTCTTCCCTGATGGCCAAAGGCAGAATGAGTATGAAGACCGGACCACTTTTTGCAGTTGGTGGTGGCTGGGTGGTTTATCTGTGACTGTGCCCATTTTACAGATACCCCACCTTGTGCTAGTGGGGCGCAAACAATAGTAATTTCTATTGGTTTTGGAGAAGAGTTAAGAAGTAGGACTGTTATCTTCTCTTTGTGAAGTCCAAGAGAAATGGCTTGGGAAAACTATATTGATATAATAATAAAAAAAGGTAATTTTTTAAAATATATTATGATTTGCAGCCATACTACAGGACTCTAAGAATATATGGAGAAATCCTGGCTGTGTGTTGAAACGCACCATAGTTGTGATTTATGTGTTTAATCAAGAGGGAATAATTCTAAAGTGGACCCCCCCAAAACTGTATATTAGTCTCTAAATATATTTGTTGTGATACAACATGTCAGAATTCATAACTTTCATAGAGTTAAATAGTGAAATTTACAAATATAATTAGAGGGTTAAAGGCATTTAAAGAATAAAAGTACTTTAATGACATTCAGTTTTTATTGACAACCCACTAATATCTGCTGCATTCACATAAAGATTTCTAATGTAATAATCTGAGCAGATGAAAGCTCTGCTATTTAAAAGCTCAATGCAGAGCATATTCATCAAATATGTTCTCTGAATACAGATGGAAAGTTATTGAGCAAATTATGGGTAGTCAGCACCCATCTACAGCCCACACCACACAAGCCATATTCTGCTCTTTGTTTTACAGGGGATCATATTAAGAGAGATGTATTAAAAAGATAGATGGCAGCAAACCAAAACATTTACAAGGAGTTATTTTTAGTTATTACAAAACTCCGTGCATGCCTTCAGTTTTCCAAAAATTGTAACATTGCTGCTTTTCAAAGAAAAAAATTCTCTGCATTCATTTACTGGAGGTGTTTGCAAGTTTTTCACCAGTTAAAAGAATTGTGGAGAATGCCAAATAAATGTTTTTGAAGATCCTTTCTTCTTCGGATTCTTTAAGGTTCTAAGGAACATGGGGTTTTTTTGTGAAGTAATGCCTAATAAAAGTCTTCCTTGATCTGAACATGTTTGGGCTTGGCCTCCCTACAGGCTCAGTTAAAATTGGTTCCATAACCGTGGTCTTTTGCTATATGTGGTTGGACACTCACTTAGAAGATTTCAGCTGGTTCTTTGTAACGATGCAGTTCCTCCAGGATTCAAATGCTGGGGCAGTTGGGTGGTCCAGAGCGGGAGCAGGAGACAGCTCTGGTTTTAGAGCCGCATTTGCATCTTGTCCTTGTCTGACTGATTGAAACAGCCACGATCCCGGTGAGCATCGTAGGCTGGTTACTAGCTGTTCAGTTATTTTTCCACAGAAGTGAAAAATTGAAAGCAGGGAGGTAATTGGCAACCTTGAGAAATAAGATAGGATTGCTTCATGAATTTATGGAATGTCTTACAGTTTTATATATACAAAATTATTCATATAAGACCATCTGAGAAGTTTCTGTTAAGGTTCTGGAGAGCTGTGTGAATTACAAGTGAAACTGTCAATTACTTTCCAGTATCCTCTTGCAGTAGAATGAAAAAAAAACCCACTGAAATAGTTGAATATTATTGTACAGTGCTTTAAACTTGCAAACTTAAGGTGGCCTCAGTTTACTGTGATTTTTTTGTGTGTGTGTTTGTTTGATGATGAATGAGATGTGTCTGTATTTCCTTCCACTTGCTGTTTCTCAGATGAGATTCCTCAAAGAATAGATGGGTAATGCAGTATCTTCAGCACAAATAAACACACATCCTGGTACTAAAATAGCTACTCTGGGCTTTTTCAGTAAGTAGCAAGATCCATTTCTCGTGGCTCTTTGTTGATGAACTTGTTATAAGAACGTGATGACAGAGCAAAGGGGCAAGGACCGAACTCTTGATTTAGGGCTGAATCCCTTATGGGAGTTGTTTATGTAAGTTTATGTAAGGAGCGGGTTTTAAAAAAAGAAACCACTACGGGGAGGCTGCAGGATTTTAGCAGAAAGGCTTGCTGGGCTGCCGGAAAATATTTGGCAGTACCATATTATCTTTTAAATGGTGTACTGGATGGTGTGTGTCAAAGGAAAGCGTTGTCTGCTTTTCTTCTCTCCCATTTCAAAAGTGGTGAGAGGGAAGACTCAAGTGGCCAGAATTAGTATTGATTAAGAGAGATTTAAAAGCATGAGCATAACTTTTTAATTGCGATAATAAAGAATGGGGGCTGTCTCATAGCTTATCCAGTAATACTCTGGAAAAGTTGTGGGTTTGTTCCTGGTATGAGATGATTACAGTTCTGTGCCTGCAGCTGGACAGCACGGGATGCAGTAGTGTGTTGAGAAGAGGCTTCTAAATTATGTTGGGGTTTTTTTTTATGTCTTTCAGGACTTTCTGTGAATGGAGGAAGAGACATTTTACTAGAGATTTAACTTGTCTAAAGGTATCAAGGTAAGATAATTTTTTTTCCCACTGTCCCACATCTTCTTTGCCATAGTTATTTGTTTAAATAGAATTGAAGTTGTCCTCTGTTGTTTCTCTGTTAATCTGTGATCACCTTGAAATGGAACATGGAGCATGGGCACTGTCTTCCTATAGCAGTTTTACCAAGTCTTAACCTGATTGTTTCTGTATTTGGAGAAAAAGCTATAATAGCTTTCACATTCTCTATCTTTTCCTCCTGGAGATGATCAACAGGAAAACTGATGTAATAAGAATATTTCTTTATGTAGGGTTCTAAGTTATTTGAGTTCATTCTAACTGCTAATTAAAGTATTTATACTTTTTGTGTAGACAAATGTACGAGTGACGCAGCATTCTATACAAATATACTTTGGTGTTTCAATTTTCAAGTTGTTTTTTGTAAAATCCAAAATTTTCTGTGTTCTGAGATCTCCAGTGGATTGAACTTCAGTTCCAGATTGAATATTCTTGAGACTTGAGAGTCTCAAGACTCTCAAGAGGTTTGCAGAACCTTAATTTGGTCTGGATTTAAGTATGTATTTTTTGATCATTTAATAATTATGAAAATAATTCAATTTTCCTTTAAGTGCTGTAACATTTCCTGCCACTTTATACATTGCTTAGTTTTTTATTTTCATTTTGTGTCATGCTGCTCTGTCTTCAAAATTAACTCAAGATGGATGGGAGCCTCAAACAGCACGTGCAGTGTGGAGCTGGTGGTTTTTTGAGTGATGGGTTTTTGGCTGCTCCGTGTCACAGCTAAAAGTTCAAGTGCAAGTGGTTCCTGATGGAAAAACTCGCTGTGCTTCAATCTTCTGGTGATTTGGGGCAGAATCAGGACTGTTGGTCCTGACAGAACGAGGTTTGGTGGTTCCAGCTGTAGAAAGTGCCCTCAAATTTCTTCCAAGGCAGATGGTGTAAGGAGACTCAGCTTCTGCAGAACAGTGCCACGTTTTATTTCAAGCTTAAACACCTAATTCAAATGGTTGTTGATGGAGGCAGCTACTAATAATATTTACAACCAAACCATTGATTTTGACTGTTATGGGCAACACAGAAGACACTAAAAATGCCGCAGATGGGTTGATGAAGGTGAGGTGATCGTATTCCTAACTTTTACTCAGTTGTCATTTTTCTCTGGGGCAGCATAATTGACATTGTATGTGGAGAACGTAAGTGTCCCTTATGAATTCAGTCTGTACCATTAATCTAGAATTAGAAACCAGGTTATGCAAAATGATAAAGTCCTGTTCAAAATTAAATTTCCTTAATTTCAAGGTCACCACATTTTCATGTTCAAGAGAGAACTGGTTCTGACTTTTGACTTTCTTTTAGTGAATGCATTCTTTCAGGAGTGTTTCTGATCTCATTTTAAACAGCTATTTAGGTTTCTTTTTGGTGTTAAATTCCAACAGTTAAATAAAAAGTGTTGTTGGAGAGATTTTTTTGCCGCAGAAGAATAAATCCAAACCTTGACCAACAAGTTAAGGTTGCAAAGTATATTAGTATTCTGTGATCAGTGAGTTTCTCTTACCAGAGCTGTTGTTGCTTGAGAGTGGTAAGGTTATCTAGATGCAGAGTGAATCATAGAGTGTCTGTCAGTGGCGTCTCTCTTCTAGCAGTCATGCTTTTATTCTTCATCCTTCTTACTAGCAGTATGCCTATATGCTAGACAAAATGAAACACAAACGTCTCCTGGTAACGGAGGTGAGGGAACTCAAGCCTACACAGAGTACATCTGTGCTGAATGATGAGTTCCACCTTTCTGCTGATGTCCCCCTACTGCTGCCTTCCAGCTCCAGAAGGAAATAGCTGCTTTAGTCCAACACTGCCGAGCTAATTAGCCCTCTGGAAGTGCCGTTTTCCAAGCATAGTACCAAAATGAGCTGTCCCTCAGAGTAAGTCCTCTGGGTTTCCGTAATAATACAGGACTTGTCTCATTCCTCTCGGGTTCGAACTGTATAAAAGCTCCCTCTGAACACAGGCACCACAAACTTTAAGTGAACGTAATCACCACAGACTCATCAAGAAGCATGTTTGGTGGCACTCACCTTAGGGCTGTTGTTGGGAGCTCCACATACATGGGAATATTGCCGTGCTGTGCTCTCACAATTACTTCTCAACTGGAGGCTGCCTTATTTTACTAAAACAAAAGCAGAGGTTGAAGCTGACTTCCTGCTTCCTTGTGAAACAGCGTCACGCTGACCTGCTGCACGCTTGTCCAGTGGGAATGCTGGTAGTTATGTTTATGTATTTATTTTTACATATCTCCATCAAGGATAGTTGGAGAAGCACAGACAGTAGGGGCATATCTAGCTGGTCACAGGAGGAGAGAAAAGTGGGGGCTCTTGATTTACAGATGTTTATGGCCAGATCTAGGAAAGGTAGGCAAGAGATCTCCAAGTATTTTGAACGAGGAGGGGCCAGAGGGGATGGACAGATAGACCTTCATGTCAAGCCCCCCCCCCATCATACCAATTAGTGGTCTGGCTTTCATGAGGGAACATGAAATGATTAATTTTTGTTCATGTTCAGTTGTTCTAAATCCTATTATTTTAGAGAACTTTGTCTAATAAACTCTTAATTGCTTAAAAGCCTGTAATTGGTGGGGTTTAGTCCTTTTAATTCCTTTTTTCAAATAATCCTAGAAGTTCTTGGCACTTTTGCTAGGTTACAACAATGCTTTTTTCATTCTTGAATTTCCTGGAAATATTTAATCTGTAAATTCTGTTCCTGTGTTTTTAAATGTGCACAGACCGAGCTTATAAATGTACATTTCCTTTGACTTCAGAGTTGTTATAATCAGTTATTCCCATTCCTGTGGTGAGTCAGAGCTGTTACGTGAGGCAGAGAGTTTGTGCATTTGATCCTCGTGAAATTTGTGGAGCTTCTGACATCCATGGACAATTCCCAGTTCTGCTGTGTCGCAGCCTCACCGTCCTGTGAACGTCGGAGCCGCTTAAATGCGCTCATCTGGGCTGCCATTCCTCGTCATTAGAGTGTCTCTCAGAGCATCCCCTTGAATTTCAGGGCAATTTAGAGTAAGAGCGTAGGTTAAACTTTGAATAATTTATTTGTGGAGCATGGGAAGCTTCAGTCTAGTAGCTGTTAGGAGCAAATTTCTCAGAACAGAGTTCTGCGTACAATGCAGGTTGTACATGGAGTAAGTGCTTGGAAGCCTGCCTCAGGTTATGTTGTGTGTCTCCCTTTCGTTTTTCAATTTCTTTCACCTTGTGATAATTAGCTTTATAAATCTGTCACTTGTTTTAAAAAAGTCCTTGTTACTTCCTCTTTTCCGAAGTTTGAGCGCTTTGAAAATGGTTCACTAATTTGTGAAAGGTTAGATTTTTTTTTTTCTTCAATAATGTTAATTTAGTCTTTACATGTTGTTAAATCCTGAAAAGTAATATTCAGAAAGGTATCTTATTTGGTGTCTTAGTACAATCTACTTACTATACACACTTCCTAACTTCTAAGGTAGGGTGTTCAGCTTCCCTCAGGAAAGGAGAGAATCTGGTGCTACCAGGAACTTTTACAATAGAGTATTTTGAGTAACAAGCTTTTCTGGTATTTTGCATAACGGAGTGTGTGTTTTCTGTCAGAGGACTTTCTCCTTTTTCAGAAAAATACATAAGAAATTACCCTTTTTAATTCCCGATAGGAATGACAGAAATAAGATTTTTAAGGGAAGATGTACTAAAGAAATGTGATACCTTGGGGTCTTCTGAGATGGAGAGAAGCAGATGAGTAAAAGTGTAAGGACTGAGATACCGACTAATCATTTTCCTACTTGGCAATACACAATATTGTCATGGTATTTGTCAGCAGTAGGAGTTAAGGCTTATCTATTGAGTTTGTTTTTAAAACTTTGTCATGATCTTCTGGGTATGTTCCTTTGACTTGGTGCTGTCACGTCCTGATTCCAGTTTACTGATAAACTCGAGAGAAATGAGGTACGAGCGCCTGCCTTCAACACTGACCAGAAGTGGTTTGTCCCAGTGGGACTGGACCCTAAGCAATACCATAGTGCTCCCAGCTACAGCCTGGCACAGCATTGCCTGGAGGCCATCGGGTGCCCCAAGATTGACACTTACGCTCTTCTGTCACTGAGACACGACCTGATTTCTCATTGACAAACGTGTCCTGACAGAAATTTGCAAAAACTTCTTATATCTGTCAGTCTATAGATACGATGTTTTGAGAATTTTTGACTAGATAGTGTCCGTAAACTTCTGCTGAATATTATGGAGGTTCTGGGAGTAAATTCTGTCTTAATTTGCTTCAGTAGGAGCTGCTGCCCGAGCTGGACAGTGAGAGAAAGGGATCGCATGGTCTGGCACGGAGGTGTTCTTGTTTACAGGCTTTTACTTCACTTACTTTTCAACTACAAATTAACATACAAAGAGGCAGCTGACAGAAGTGTTGAACCACCTCCAGTTTGGAAGTATGGCCTTTCAAATATTTTTTTTAAATTGTCCTTTTCACACATTCAGTTAAAGCTCTGTGGTGACTGTGCTCTGACTGCTCCCTTTGACCGTCATGCAGCCTGTTGGGCGTTCTCCTGACTCAGATTTCAAGAAGAAAAATTGTGAACATGTATGAAGAAATCTTTCTTTTAAAACATTTGAAAGACCAAAATGTTTGCAGTTATTTTACTTTCTAGAAACAACTTGTGAAATGCTTGTCCTTGTACGTAGGTATTTTCGTTATGGAGGCAAGGGAGGAATGGAAAACTTAGGGGGGAAATAAAATCCTTAAGAAATGTGCATTGTACATAGGACTTAGATTGCATGCCCTTAATATTTTTTTTTGTTAGAAACTTTTCATTATTGGAAACAAAATAGATTAGAGTTCTACTCTGAAAAGTCTATATTTAATAACTTCTAATGCTGACTTGCACAAAACGTGACAGCAGTGGCCAAGCAATGTCTGTACGTCTCATTGGACATCAAACAGTTTTTTGAAAAAGAGCTTAGTTGTTACAGAAAAAATAATTTTATTTGTAGTGATGTGATCATAGAAGAGGAAAATGCTGGGATCTAGCTGTTTTAGTGATGGTATATGGGGCAAAGATAATTTGATCTCATTTTGAAGTTCCGTGTCTGACAGGCAATATCCTTCCCTATGAGATGTTTAAAAAGGAGCAAGAATGACTTCTGTGGGCTGTAATAGTGGGTAGCCACCCAGACCATGAAGTATTTCTTGCAGCCTGTCTACAAACTCTGTCTTTACATTAAGAAAACAAAGAATTAGGCCTTAGTCATCCAGGTGCTTTTAATAAGACTTGTTCAAGCTCAGCACTATGGTGTAAAGTTGCAGCTTGTGGCATTCACAGTCTCCTTTACCTTTCTGTTTTTTTTCTCGTTCTATTTCTACTACTGCTTCCTCGTGCTCCAGAAACTCTTTTTGTTTGTGTATTTCACTGAAATCTAGCTGTGTTAGAAGAGAAAACAGCATGTGGCAGAGTCTGTCTATACATAAAACAGAAGATCCCCAAGCTGTTTTTTAAGAAAAGGCTACTTTTGAGAAGTGCTATTGATGCTATAAAACAGAGTTACAGAGATAGTACCTTTTTATTTGCCTGCTGATACTGTTTGGAGACTTTTGCTCACGTAATACCTTCATTAGATTTGGTAAAGTTACAAATAACAAGCTAAATGACAAAGAAAGTGTGGTAGCTCTTGGCTGCTGGGTTTGATGGTGGAAGTCTCCCCATGGCTGTGGGAGCGTGAAGGATCCCCATCAGCATCCTGTGTCTTTAGCTTCTGCTGGCACAGCTGCTGGTGAGGCTGGGGAGGAGAATTAGCCTGGGCTATAAGATGTACTGGGAGTTCGTTGGGGGTGTGAAAAAATGCCTGATCCAGCTGCCCCTAATGCTGTAATACCACTTGCTATCTAATCCTTCTAATTCCACGAACTAATATGACCAGCAGAATTTTTAATTTAGACTGCTTATTCTTATATATTATTTCTGGCTTAATATCAGCTAAATGGAGGAAGAGCTGTGACCACGTTTGCTCAAAGCCACAAAATAATGTGCTTGTGCATGCAAAAGAAAAACGGCAGTTGATTTCTGTTACTCTGTATTGTGAAAACCTCAACTAATCAGGATATACATTTAGTACTTAGAGTACAACAGTAAGACACAATGAGAAACCACACCATGAGTTGATCCTACACCAGGTCTATTACTGAAAGGTCTTTCTTTCCATCTCCCCCCTGTGCAGGGCATTGAAGACCTAGCAGTCCTCTGAGAGGTCAAGGTGAGCTCTGAGAACATGGAATTAGTCCCTGAGACATCCCATGGCTGGTAACTCGGGGTCTTAATGCAAGACATGAATTCTTTCTCTACTCCATGGTTCTTCAGAGCAAATTCACAGCATGCCCTAATGCAGAGACTCCCAGTTCAGCCCCAGTGGCAGCACAGTGGTTTCTGTCAGGGTTTGCCAGATGAAGGCTACAGGTAAACATCGTTAGCAAACTGTCGTCCTCACCTTTGGCACTGTTCAGGCTCAGTCCAGTTGGCTCCTTTGGCATAATTAAGTTTAATTAGGTTATACCTCAGCACTGATGGCACAGCTCCACTTGGTTCTATTCTTGGCACAAGCTGACGTGAGGATAGTCCCTAAACCTCCTTCTTAATTTGTAGAGACTTTGGAGTTTTGGGCTGTCCACTGCTGCCATCAGAGTTTGGTTCTGAGGAAGATGCCACTGTAAAGAGTGATCGTCCTTCCAAGCCTAGATGGGGCTCAGAAGGGAGACCTGGAGAGTAGCTTTTTAAATAAACAAATAAGAGAAAAAGAAAATACCCTACACTTTTCTGTAGTGAGATTTTAGCAGGATCTTTCTCCTCTACCCTCCTCTGACCAAACGCTGTAAGATTGGTATTTATTTACCATCTTCCTACCTAGATCTGAAATAGCAAGCTGAGCACTTTACAGTCCCCTTCTGCCCTTCCCCCTGCATGGCCTAACTAGTATTCTTAACGCCACAGGTAGGAGATGGAAAAAAGGACATTATTCCTGGCTGGTGACAGTCAGTCTGCTGTTACTGGCATCAGCAGAGGTGGTGATTCTGATTTGCTTCAGGGTGAAGAGAATCAAACCCGTAACTGCAGTCTCCTGGTCGCAGGTGGTGTCGCTGCCTAATTCATGGGAGTATGAGTTTCTGGGGAATGCTTCCAACACCCTGCCCTGGCGTGTGGCACAGTGGTCACCGCGCTCAGGTAGTTAGGGCAGGTGGGTTAGGTCTGGGCAGAGGAGCTCCGTGGGGGCTGCGTTACCTGCTACAGAAGGGGTAAATTCGTTATCAGCCTCCCCTTTGCTCTGTCCTTCGCTCTTCCAGCTTCTCTTCCAGACGTACCTCAGCTCACTTGAGGAAACAGTTGTGTATTCTCGTGAGCGTGATACGTTAGTGTGACTCGTTACTAACCCGGATAGCTGGGGAAACTATTTCTCCTTATTTTTACATATTACTATCATAGAGCACCAAGAAACTACCTCTCCTCCTTTTGCCTGCCTTGGAAAAATGTTGCTAAGTCATAGTTATAATCTTCTGTTCATAAACTTTTAGGAAAAAATTAACTTGATTGTGGCTATGACACTTGGCTTAATACAAGAACCACTTGAGTCTGCTTTTTCTAAAAAAAAATAAAAAATAAAAAATAATAAATTGCTCAATCAGATGTACACATTGTTATGAGCATCGTGGGCAGTATTGTAGAGGAGGAGAAGGTGAGTCGCATTCAGACTCGAGCAGTTCCCCTCACAGTAGCAGGAGGTGTTTACTGCCGCCTTGTCTTGCTCAAAGCCTAGATAATGCTTTGGATCAGTGGGATGTTGGAGGGATTATAACATTATCATGTTCCAAAATAAATAACACTTTGGTTGCCTCCTCTTTACGTTTACTGTCTACTTCATATTTTCCCCTTCTGGTGTTGCAAAGGTTGTTGTATATGGAATTAATTAATAACAGATTGGAAGAGAGGAAGGATATGTGAATCCAGAAGTTTTCCTTCTGTGCTGGGAGCTGAAACATAACAGCCATCTAAAGAAACTAAATAAACAGAATTCAAATTTAAGGCTAGTGTTTGTGCCCAGATGGAATTTTTTTGTAACCATGTAGCAGTCGGATGCTCCAAAGAGGGGCCAGAGCTTTAGAAGCCCTGGGAATGAGCCTCAATAATCGCTCGTTATACTTCGAGGTCGTTATCCAAGCCCTCAGAAAGATGCTCAAGGTGACGCTCAAGCAATTCCTAGATGCAAAAGAAACACCGGTGTTGTATTTTCTGTTTAGTATTCATGCCTGCACACATACATACATGCAGACAAACACGCCCCCAAATCTGTTTGTGGAATCTAATAAGTGAATGGGAAGTTCTGAAGTCGGGAAGGGCTGAAGTTAATGTCATCCCTGTGTGCTTACGGGCGTTTGCTACGTGGGTGCTCTAGCTTACTGCCCTGAAATGCTGGTATCTCTCACTGAGTCATATTGAAAGGACTTTAGTGGTTTTAAATACACACATAAAGCTCTTTGAACTGGGTGTTATTGTATTAATATTCTTGACGGTATTAGATAAACGTGAAGAATCTCAAGATCACATTACTCGAGCATCCTCCAAGAAGAACGTAATGCTGTTGCAGGACAAAAATTCATGATACATTTCTGTAAGATGAATGTGTTACCTGTAACTATGGAATATTATGTGTACAATAGAAGGAAGGTTGTGGTTTATTATGTGTCCTGATCAAAGACTCTTTACTATTCTTTTGGTCTAGTTAGGAGCTGCTTTTGTTGTTGCTGTTTTGATGGTTTGCCTACTTTAATAAGAGGATGTTCCACCAGAACAAGCTGTCAGTGTGTCTGGTGAACCCAGAAGCTCATCCTTTTATCTTCAACAGCACAGAGACAACTTATTTTTTTTTCTTCTGAGACATACAGAGCAAGGAAAATATATGGATAATGTTTCTGTTTGATTTTTTTGCATCAGTTAACTCTGGGTTTGGGTGGTTTTCCTCCTCATGACAATTTATTCTGCTCTCAGAAGAATTTGACAGTCAACTAGCCCAGGAGCTGAAGACAACAGCTTTTGTAGTTTGGGGGTTGTTGTCAGCAGGGTTGACTTTTTCTGAGCAACATGAAGGGAAGGAGCCCCTGCTGATGGGTTTGGCTTTAATAGGAATGGGAAATGGAGCCAGAGTTTGCTGAACACTGTGTCTTGCCCAGTTTAGGTTGATAATAATTTGGTGAAGTGGTTTGACAAAAGAGGTAGGTCGTGCCGGCTGTGCCAGAATTGTCTTCTCCTGGAAACAGCCTGGATGAATGAGAGCAAACGGAACGGTAGGTTTTATGTGGGTGTTGATTTCTATTGTTGGGAAACGTATTGGCAAAATGGCTTTTCATCCTTCTGAGTTGTTAGCTTGCTTTTAGGACCTCCTTACCGCTTCTCTGTAATGTTCTCCTGTTGAGCAGACGGGGGTGTTGATGTTACCTCTGTTGTTGTTCTGCTTTTGCACAGTCTTTGGGGTACGCGCAGTGGAACAGGATCGCCATGTTTCGAAACAGTCTCAAGATGCTTCTTACGGGAGGGAAGTCAAACCGCAAAAACAGGTCCAGTGGTAAGTAAACATCAGCTCCTCGTGCATGGGGTTTATTTACAGTTTCTGAGAGTATTCCTTTTATGTGTGTTTTGGTCTTGCTGGGTTTTTCTTCTTCTTAATGAATAGATGTACTCAGCTGATCGCCTTATAGACTCCAAACATCATCATAGGGCATTTTAATATTGGTGCTGTGATTTAATATTTGAAAGTACATGTATATTTATTTTAAAATATATGTAAACCACAATCTGTTTTTATTGGGGAGATAAGATGTAGAGGAAAACAAACAGTAGTTACACATAATCCTGTAGTAAACTAATATTAAGGTTCAGGTTTCAATTATGGGAATTAAGAAAATAATTTTTTTTCCTCAAAAACGACTGTGTAAACTTGTAGCAGTGAAATCTTATTCATTCCAGACAATACTTGTGATAGCAGGAGCAGTTGTTTTTATTTTTATTTTTTAAACACAAGGGGGAGAGATGAAATTAAGGAGAAGCCACCCAGATTTAGTCACCATTTCCGTTAGTCTCCTTTTTCCACCGTGCCAGGACAGGAGTTCACAGTCGGCAGGGGCTGGGAGGGCTGGGCCCGTTTGATCCGGGGGGGGTTGGGAGAGATTGGGATTGCGAAGCGAAACATTACAAAAACTATTGATGTGCTTTAAAAACATTTTTATTTAACTTTGGTGTTTATTTCCAAAAATGGAATGCTGGCAGTGTAAGAGATTTTAATTAGATCTTTCATTTTGCTTTTTAAAACCATCTGGCAGCACGTTCTGAATATTTTGGGATCCAGTGTTTATTTGTGCGTGTGCGCCTGTGTACGTAGTGCGTATGTATATGCCATGGGAAACCAGGAGTGGAGATGCAGATACAGTGGTGATAAATGCAATGGAAAAAACCAGCTTCTCTTCTTTGTGTTGAAGCAAGTTAATATGTATTTCTCGCAGTGCCAGAATTCCCCCCTCCCTCTTTTAATATCTTTCTACCCCAGCTTTTTTGGGGGGGAATTGTGTTTTTCAACCTTCGCTGTGTCCTGAAGGTGCCTTGTAGCAGCGCCGACTTCTTTTTGGTCTGTAGACATCGGTAACCTGTTAGAGCTCGGTTTCTGGTGAGAATCCCAGTTTGGGGTGGTTGATCCTAAAGATATTTCTCGTGGAAAGTCAAAGTGGAGCATCGTGGTGTTGGGTTCCTTGCACTGGTTGCTGTAATTAGTGTCTATCTCCTATAGCGGGAAAAATGTCTGTTTTGCAAAGACACCCTTAGTAATTCCAGCCCGAGGTCGTGGCTGTCACTGGCTGCTTTTATGGAGGAGACTTTCTTTCCTGCTGAGCTCCTCAGGCTTTGGCTGCGGGAGTGGGGAAGCTGGGGAAGGTGCCTGCATGAAAGGACACGCAGGTTTTGGGAAGACACACGAGCAGGTGGCTCCGGCCTCCTATGATTTTGTGTCTCTGTGAAGTACCCCGTTTACAGTTTAAAGTCCCAAAAATACACGTCTCTGATGATACTCCCAACGTTTGGAAAACTGTACATAGACAAATAATCTTAAATTGTGGTTTCTGTACAAAGCCGTATCTTTGTCAGATGTTCCGTTATCAGTCCCTAGTATTCCTTGTGGCTTATCTCCCAAAGCAATACGAAGGATCTTGTATATGCAGAGCTTTGCAAATACGTGTTTCTTATTTTGTGAATGAAAAATGTCAGTTCTGAAATAATGAGATTTGATACGGCCGGATTTCTGTCTGAGCAAACCAGAAATGGGTTGTCTTGAAAAACAATATGATAGTATTTAATAGATGAGGTTTCCTCTAAAGCCTAACGACTATACTGTATGTTTAATAGAATTTCTCACACTTCTGCCTTTGAAATAAATTGCTTTATTGAGAAGTTGTGTTTGGCATTTTTCAGGGGAGGAGAGGGAATAAGAAAAGGAGATTATAAGGTTTGTGATATTAACAGTGTCTAAATGGAAAGCATCCCTCCACTGGAAAATAATGTTTCAGATGAGCGTTAGTCTATCAAAATGTAACATGACATTAGATGAATTCATTGCTGCCTAGATTTTTTAAATAAATATATTTAATTCTGTGTTTCTTACTGCATTGCAAAGGAAAAAAAATAATCAATAAATCACTTGAATTGCTGTTGCCTTTCCTGTTGGGATTTTGTGGAGGCAGAGGTGGGACTCTAAGGGGCTCTGGATTTTTTTTGTTTCAGCCAAGTGCTTAAAAAATATTAGGTATTTATTTAAATTGTGTTCCTCATGAACATAATGATTTCAGTTGTGAAATGTTGAAAATGAAGTTTCCCAGGTGGTTTTGGTGCTGTGATTTGCCCGGTGGCCTCAGAAGGCGCATCCCCGTGGGGCGGTGGGACGTGGAGGGCAGACGGGGAGCGGGAGCTGCCCCGGCAGCGGAGGCAGATGTCTGCGGAACAACCTGTGTTCGCCGGGAAATGCTGACATCGAGCTACACCCGTCCCTGGGAGCTGGGAACAAACTCAGAGTCAAAAGTTCCACGTTGTGAAGGTCATCTGGTAGAGGTTTCGGGTCTGCTGTTGATTCACCTCCCATGTAACGACTTTAAACTCCGTCGGTGGGTGACAGCCCAGGGGGGTCTCTGGAGCGTGTGGGTTTGGGTGAAATCGCAGTGTGTGTCTCCCACCTCCCGGCGCTGCGGGCACTGCGCCTTCCAGGGCGGGAGGAGACCTCTGACGCGGGGTTAAAGGTGCTGTGGCTTTTTCTCGGGGAATCCAAGTGAGCGCACTGGCCTTTGAAATTCCTGCTCTTCGCAGTGTCTTTCATTTGCAGTAACGCAGTTAGCAAACAGGGTCAGGGAAGTCAAGCTAACAATCCCTGGATGTTGTGATGTGGTTTTGATAATTCTTCATGATTAAAAGAACACTGGTAGTGGTAACAGTAAATGCCTTCTTATTATTCCTCCTTCAGAAACTGCTGAGCAACTTCTCTGAAGAGCTGTGGTTAAAATTTATTTTGACTCAGCTGGGGTGGGTTTTTTTCCTTTGCTACTCTTTATGGTATTGTGGTTCAGTAACACAAAATATTTATAAAAGAAGAATACCAATTACGTGCGTATGAATGTACAGTTACATGCAGTAATGCCAATTAAAATAAATTAATTTCTACTGCAGCATCGGATTGTGTAATCTCCTGTGGTTAATTTTGTGTGTGTGTACTTTCAGAACTGCACTGATAGGATTTCATAGTACCGTACTGTATGCAGTGCAGCCCTCTGCATGGGTATTTGTGCACATATTTAATCCCTTGCTTTAACAAAAATTCTCTTGTGACTCAAGGGCACTCAAGATATTTTACAGCAATGCCTTGAGGACACATTATGACTGCAGTAGTGTTTTGATTAGGCTGTATTTTCTTCTGTCGTAAATGGATATTCCACAAAGCTACCAGACAACAGCGTCTGCGAAGCCGAAACGTGATCTGAATATAGTTAAATATTACCTCTATTTTTCTATTCTAAATTAATTTACAAAGATATGCAGACATGTACATTTTCTGACTCGCAGGTTTGTATCCAGGGCAAAATTGATGTATGATATGTTTGTTTTAAAGCATAACAGGGCTGTGCTTTGCTCCATCCTGTTGCTCCTTCTGGGTGAAGATGCAGCACGATGGCTGTGGCCAGAAGCCCTCTGGCCAGGGCCAGCAGTGGCACTAAAGCCCATGGTAGCCATTCCCACCTGCTGCTGCTTGTCAGCAAGGTTTTTCAGACTTCTTCCCCCTAATTCAGCCCTTTCCAGGGCAATTCTGTTCCGTTCTCGGAATCCAGAGACTACGAGGTACTCTACTGTTTCTATGTGTTTTATCAAGGACCTCTCTCTTACTTCTCTGGAGTTTGCTTGATTATTCTAACCATTCATTGATTTGGGTATGTATTTAATTAGTTTACATCAGATCAGTCCACTAATATATTCATTCCAGTATCGTGTTAGTGAAATAAGCCTGTGTAATGGATCCAATCTTTCCACCTATTATAATTATCCTTGTTTCTTTTCCAAGCAGATGGACTATTTCCTTCTTATATTCTCACATTAAATTAATACTACTGTAAGAGTTCAGATACCTTTTAGAACTTAATAAAATTCAGCTGCAAAGCTGCACGTTTTACTTGGTTTTATGTTTCTCTTCACTTTGAGGTGTGAGTCCAGAAATTTGTGCCTTTTATTTCTGGCAGAGGCCGCAGCAGATTCTTAAAGTACTCTTGTCTTTTTTTCATGTTAAATTTATCTGAGGCATGTAATCCTTTATAAAGTAGCCCAAAGGGTCTGCTTTTTTCTTCTGCTGAGTTAGTTAGGAATTCTATCTTTCTTGTTCTTAACTGATAGAAGGCACACAATTTTTATCTCGAGCTTACCAGCCAGGAGCCTGCCTGTCGTTCACAATATTTTTGGTGTAGGGCTTTTAAAACCTGTTCTTCTTCCCTGGTTCACGGGAGAGCCAATTACTTGTAACTTCCAATGTATTTATAGAGCCTTTTGGAACCTGCCACTTTATATTTTAATTCCAGAGCTAAAAGAGCCCCTGTCAAGTGCTCTTCTCTTTTGGTTCTTGCCTTTCTAAGATCAAAAGCGTTTCTATGAAGGTCTCATCACTGCTTTGCCAGAACTCCATGCAGTTTCTTCTCTATCTCATCTCTTTTGGAAGTCTAAGCATAATTTTTACCCCAAAAGAGTTTTAGAGGGTCACAGTTGTGTTTTAGATTTCATTTCTGAAAGAAATTGCTGAGTGATGAGATCCAGGTGGTGGGTCCTGCAGATGTTGGGCTAACTTAATTTAAGAGGGTATTAGAAATGAGATATTCAAGGACCCATCAGACTTCCAGAATGTATTGTGGTACCGAATAGCAAATGTGTCCATATGTTTGAGGTGTTCCATCCAAATAATAATTCAGAACACTTTTTTCCAAAAAAGTTTGATAGTTTTTCATAAATCCATTTTTAAACAAGTCTCAAGTATGTTGACAAATCCATAGCTGCTCTCACCGCAGTGAAGTCCTGTCCTTGAGTTTATTAAGAATGAACTGACCCTTCCTGAAAGTTTGTTTTTCATTTATATAATTCAGTGTGTTTCTTCTTAAGAAGGAAATCTATCAGGCAGATAAGTGTGCACACATGCACGCATTTATCTTCTTAGTGAGGCATATTTATTTGGTCAGAATGTTTCTTGTTCATACACCGAGCTCTCTTCCCAGGCCGATAAAAGATATTTGGACAATAAAGCTTTTGCTTCTCTACTGTGCAGCTCTCTTAGAATTTTAGCAGCTTATTATTCTAATATGTGTTTCTTTATATCTGATCCACAAATACTTTTTTTTTTTTAAATTTTAATAACACCACAGATGTTAACCTAACTTGCTTTATAGCTCATAAATAATTCTTACTTGACAGGTCTGTTGAGTCCTCCGCTGTGCTTATAATTTTTTCATTAACTGACTCAACCGTTCCGCTGGAGTTTATCAACCTGTATTGTTCTGTGCTGCTGTGTGTGAGTGGATGGGGGATAATCCAGCTCTGTCAGCCTGAGCCTTGCCAATATTTTCCCAAGTTTGAACATCACCAGCTGTAACAACAAGCCTGTTGACTAAGGCTGCCTCCGTCCGGTGATGAGTAACCACCAGTGGATGTCCTCACCCCACCTCTTGTGTTCCCAGAGCCCTAAAAGTGACACTATCACCTGAAGCACCGTTCAGGGGGGTTTGTTTCCACATCCTCTGTGTGGCTTTTTCCACCCTCTTGAGATTTAATTGATTGTTTTATCCTTGGTCTTTTTTGCTTCCATCAAATACAGACGTACATGCTAATGTTTTTCTCGAGAGGAGTTCTCGGTCCTTTCTGAGCATTTCCTGATTGTTCTCTCGTGGTGCTATGTGGCATTCTTAAATGATTTGCATATGCAAAGGTTTTCAGAGCCATATTTTTGGCCTTCCTCCTTGCCTCGACCCTCCTCTTCTAACTTCCCATATTGTGATGCACTTATCAAAATGATTTTTTCTTTGCCCCTGTTTTCAAATTTTACAACATGCCTTTCCTCCATTTTCCTCAGTGTTTCAGCCCACCAGATTATTACACTGGTTCTGGAATCTGGAATAGTTCTGCTTCGTATTCTTTCTTTGAGGAAGGTCATCTTGAATGCTCGTAATCTTGTAGTTCTCCTTCCCAGTATTCCTAATTTTGGCTTCATTTTTTGTGAGGGAATTGCGAGAATGCTGTGTTTCCTAATGTCTGATTATTTTCTTTTTGTCTTCAATGATAAAGCAGCATCTCTGTTTTTGAAATGCTTTATTTTGGGCTCTTTACTATGAGGTTTAAGTTTTGGAGACTTCTAAATCCTTTTTCCTCCCTTACCTTGTGCTGTTCTTCGATACGTAGCATTGTTTGAAAGGCAGGCCCTCTGTATCCTGTGTTTAGTGTTTCGATACAGGTGCAGTTCTTATTTAGTTCCTCCCTTTTCATTAAATTATCCAGTGTCAGAGCTTGAAGTGTTTTTTCCTCCCCCAAAACAAAATGAATGAAAGAATCTTCAGACGCTGTCCCATTTGTTCAAAAAGGTTAAATTGTAAAATTAAGTTTGCAGGCTTGGGAAGGTGAAAGAAAAATGTTTGATATATTTCTTCTCTGCTGATCGCAGTTATTTGTTTCAAATAGCTAAAAAGGAGAGGAAGGCAAGCTCTGAGTATTTGAGAGGCTTGTCTCCTTTGTGCTGCTGGGAACTAGTGCTTTTTCTGCTGCCGTTTCCCTGTTTTGTATTTCCCTCAGTGCACCCACAGTCATCCTTCTCCCTCAGTCATCTACGTATTATTTTTCAGATGTATTCCTACTTGCTGGTTTTTATCCAAGATTTATCTCTAGGTCACTGAGCCCATTCTCAAGTTCTTCTCTATCAGCTTTAATCCTTCTCAAACCTTTCCCTTCGTTAGCGATTCTACAGATCTGATTGCTGAGATTAATTCACCGAGGTCCCTTCTAATAGCGGGGGCTGATTTCTCTTCCCGCTTCCATTGCGGCAGCCATCTCCCCTTCTGCTCTCCTCATCCGTTGTTCTGAGCTCCTTAACCTCCAGAGAGTTTCTTCTGGGGGAGAGAAGAGGGCTTTTTAAACCTGTCCTTTATGTGGGCATCCGTTCTGCAAAGGAGATTGATATTTTATTATTTTTTTTTTTAAAGTAGAGGGGTGAGGGGTGGGAATATTTGCAGGTTGTGCCTTTTCCCCCCTAGAGCTCCACCGACACCGCGCCATGGACCAGCTTCTCTCGCTCCCACCTTAACCCAAAAGCTGTCACCATCCAGGCTTGGTCTGGAGCTCTGGGAAACCACAGTATCAACCATCAGCCTTTGTGGATTTTACTGCACAAGCGGTAACCAAATCAGAAGCATCACTTCTGGTATTAAATCCAGCAGAATTTTTTGGGCTAAGGAAAGAAATAGATCAGGATGCTATTACAGTCAGACTGTAGCCACACAGGTGTGTAAGGGGAACAGAATAAAATGAGGATATTCTGTGTAATTTTGGATACGTCCGTGATTTTGTGGTGTTTTTCTCGTCCCAGTGGGTGTGTGGTACCCACCTGTAGCTGCCTTGCTCTGCTGGCACCAGTAGAGGGAGTCGAAGTTTTCTGACAAATCATATATCAAAAGCCGTGCTGAAATGCTCCGTGCTGGTATGGGGAGGAGATAAAGTTACATTTTTCCATGTTAAATGACCTTGCCTTCTCTTACTCCTCAAAGAAAGAAGCTTTCTCATACGCAATTCAAGAAGAATATGCACACTAGCTTTAAGAGAAAAGAACAAAACCAGTTTGAGGGATTTGTTAAGCCCTCAAAGTTCCACTGGGAAAGTGGAACGTCCTTTCCAGGATGTCTGAGGTAACCTTAATAATTACCATATCTATAATTGTTTTTAAAGTACAAACAAGTCAATTAAGAACAAGGGTTTATATCTGCAAATCCAGCTATTTCATATATCAAATCAGTAATGTCTGATGACTGATTTTTGGCTTTCTCTGCTGGAACAAGCTGAGCCCCAGTTCTTGGGAAAGCAACAGACGTGGGTTCTGTAACTTAAAGGATGATTTATACAAAATGAATAACCTAATCTGTAAAAATGGATATTTTTTTTTTTAATACAAGCCAAATAAAAGTACTGTTTTTCACAATTCTGGAAACTCAAAGCGTTGACTGTTTATAAATAAATTGTTTTAGAAATATTCAATACTTGCATGTTGATTTTGCCGTTTTACCCTATTATGCTGACGATATAATGTCTGTTTTCTTGTACTTGATGTGGCACAAAAATAAGTAAACATCTTAATGTGCAGGAAAGATAATTAAAATGGAGAAAAGTTCAAGCTAAATATCAGGCTTTGTATTTTTGTTCTTATTGAATGTTGAAACTGTAATTTCTGTTCGCAGTGAAATTCTGCCTGCAAGGATTTCAAATTAATCGATGCCAATCATAGAAAGCCGTAGGTAATTTCCTTTCCTAATTAGCTGGTGAATTCTCACATCACGTGGCTTGGCATAATTTCAGGAAGATTTTCCAGGCAATAAATGACACCGCGGATGAGCTGGGCAGGTCTCTCTCCCGCTGTGTAACGTGCGAGGGTGCGACTCCCGCGGCGGGCGAGTTCAGTTCATCTCATGAACTGAATGATGATGAATTCAGCTCTTTGGGAAGCCTTCTTTCAAGGTGGCTTTTCACAACTTTCAGTGCTAAATTCAGCCTTTTTTGGAGTCTACATATAAAGAGATTTGCGAAAGGCTTATAGTTCAGTGTCATTTCCCTGATGAACTTGTTGGAACAGGTTCAATGAGGCCACAGGAGAACAATCTTTTAGCAAAAATACATATTTTTTTACACAGTGTAGGTAATACAGAGAATATAAAGTACAAACTTTGAGTGGCAGAGCACGTGGCGCAGATGCTACAGTGCTGAAGTCGTGGGGTTCATATTTGTTTGGGGAGGGAGAAGGAAGGTTTTTCTCAGTGTCCTTTGAATATTATAAAATAGTGTGGAAGGAAGAAATACGTGTTGCTGTGTGGGAGAGAGGGAGTCTGTTCCCAGTTCTATTGGAAAATCTCAGAATGCAAAATAAGCCTCTCGTCCTATAATTTCATTTTGTGTTTAAGCTCCTAAATGTGATGATAAAAGTCAAGATGAGATTGTAATTGGATGGCAGAAGGTTTTATTAGGTTGTTACTTTATTAAATTTCTTTTTCAATATCTTTGATTTTTCAGGTATCCAGTTATAAAGTAAGGAGGAAAATACAGAAAAAGATTGATGAGGTGTGGTGACAGTCAGGAGAGTTGTAGTTACTCCAGTGCTTCTTCCAGAGCGATATGTCTGTGTGTCAGAGACAGCTTTGAGAGGAGACACGAACATACCCCTTGACAGGCTGAGGTAACGTCCCAAGGTGGTTCTAGCTTGGCAGGGTCTGAAATGGGAACCTGGAAGAGCTGCTGTTGTGACAGCGGTTGAAGCAGCTTCAGCAAAGGTACATCCGATCATCGTGAGGAAGTTTCTGGGACTGTACAGTACTGCTGAGCTCTGGTTTTGCTTCAGTTTTAATTTTGGTATTTAATCACAGTTAAAAAACAATCTGCAGTCTCCTGACCTTTCGCAAGAAGGAAGGAGTCTCATGAAACAAGATCAGGGACTACTCACTGGTTCTGTGCTCCACGGGCAAAACATCGACAGAGGCTGAGAGAGTTGGGGGGTTCAGCCTGGAGAAGAGAAAGTTCCGGGGAGACCTTGGAGCCCCTTCCAGTCCCTAAAGGGGCTCCAGGAGAGATGGGGAGGGACTTCTTACAAGGGCATATAGTGACAGGACAAGGCATAATGGCTTCAAACTGAAAGAGGGGAGATGGAGCTGAGATGTGGGGAAGAAGTTCTTTGGTGTGAGGGTGGTGAGAGCCTGGCCCAG
>JAOXNO010000012.1:2784867-2800642 GCA_028565335.1 Limnodromus scolopaceus
AATAGGTAGCTCTTGTTGTAGTGCTCAAGAAAAGCGTATGTTGTATACAGTGTTAATTGTTGTTAGTTAATTACATTGTAACATATTCAGTCAATTGGAATAATTAGTATATCTGTCATGCTTTTCATTTGAAGCTGAAAAGGCTTGTGGTTGCTCAAGGTCCCAGACAGCCTTGTTAGAGTATGCAAGTATTTTATAATTTGCAGATGGAGAGCGAAAGCGCGTCGAGGCTGTGATGACAAGGAGGGAACTGGGAAGACGGTCACCGCGGGGGCATCCTCGCTCCCATCCCCTTCCCTCCGTGCCACCAGGCGTGCGCTGCCAAAGATCTCAAAAGGGGATTCCCACCTGGTAATGAGTTCTAAAAAATGAACCCCTGTACTGTCTGTAGAGCTGCTCTTTGCCTTTTGAAATATGGATTCTTCTCCCAAGTCACAGGCGACAGGACAAGAGGAAACCACCTCAAGTTGCACCAGGGGAGGTTCAGGTTGGCTATTAGGAAGAATTTTAACTGTGAAAGGGTTATCAAGCCTTGGAATGGGCTGCCCAGGGAAGGGGTTGAGTCACCATCCCTGGAGGTGTTCAAAAGACGGGTTGAGATGGTGCTAGGGGACATGGTTTAGTGATGTTTTTTTTTTTATAGTTAGGTTGATGGTTGGACTAGATGATCTTGAAGGTCCCTTCCAACCTAGATGTTTCTATTATTCTATATTCTGGTTATTTTTATGTTTTCCTCTTTCCCCGATGACAGGTAACCACTGTGATGTAACCATTCCTAACTCGTTCTGTTCCTGTGTGCTACCACCAGGTTCTATTCTGTGCCAGTGCAGTTGGAAAGTAAGACCTCCGTATCCCAAAATACAGGAGACCACATCTTTCAATGGTTAGAATATTTTGTTCCGCTGCAAGAAAGGAAACAATTTGTGCTTGAATGTAAACAAAAACATGTTTATTTGTTTTCATATCTTTCTGTTTAACTTCCAGCTCTAGATTATGCCTCATAGGAGCTGCTGGGTTTCTGAGTAAGGATAATTGAAGCTGTTTCCCCGCCATGGAAGCTCCTCTGGGCATTGTGTCGGAGGCACGTTTATGATGAGTTGGTTGGGGAGAGCCTGAGGCATTTTTGGGCAGCGTGGGAGAGCGCCTGCCTGTGTGTCGGAGCGGCTGGGGGGGTCCATGAGAGGTGGCAAGGCTTGGGAGAAATGGTGCTGCGGGCAGGGCGAGAGCAGGGTGTCCGGGAGGGGAGGCTTTCTGCTCCCCAGCAAGGTTGTGAAGGTGGGTTTCCGTGTTGTGAAGATGGATTTCCATGTGGTGAAGGTGGGTTTCTGTGTGGTCAAGATGGATTTCTGTGTGGCGAAGGTGGGTTTCCATGTTGTGAAGATGGATTTCCATGTGGTGAAGGTGGGTTTCTGTGTGGTCAAGATGGATTTCTGTGTGGTGAAGGTGGGTTTCCGTGTTGTGAAGATGGATTTCCGTGTGGCGAAGGTGGGTTTCTGTGTGGTCAAGATGGATTTCCGTGTGGCAAAGGTGGGTTTCCGTGTTGTGAAGATGGATTTCCATGTTACGAAGATGGGTTTCTATTTCCCCTGGCTGAAATAGCATAGGGATGGTCTCAGCAATAAGTGAGAACCTGCATTTTGGAGATGGTCCCATCTCTCTTTGGACTTCAGTCGGGTTGATGCAATATCTGGCTCTTAACAGCTCCAGAGTGACTTCTCCAACTGGCTGGTTCTTCCCAAACGCCCAATTATGGGCATCTTTAGCAAAGTTTCTTGTAAGATAACACTTGGTCACTCCACCAAGCTACAAACTCTAGTTAGATGACAAATACCTTGCTATGGACCAAACCTCTACTGGGGCAGTAGTGGGAGCAGCGAGGAACGGGGCACGAGTGCTGACATCTTGGCTGAGGTGGTTTCTGTCTGTAGCAGTTTCCCAGATGGAGTTGTCTGCGCTGCAGACGTTGGGAGTCTGGATTCCAAGGTGTGTGCCTTGGGTTGGAGTTACATTTTTGTGGTGTGATATCATGCAGATTCGCTAATGAAGGTCCTGTCATTTGGGAAAGAGAAATGCTTGGGAAAGACCCCTTGGGCTTCCAGAAATTTCCCAGGCGGCGGTGGTGGGTTGCAGTTTGCTTTGAAGAAAATAAAACTCCAGGGGAAGAAGGTCCAGGTTAATGGTCTGTGGAGGCAACGTGCCTCATGTACCTGTCACCCTCCTTTATCTTCTGGGTGTCGTGGTTTGTCAGCAAAAGGTCTTCATCTACGTGTCGGAACAAAAAGAAAAGTTAGAAGTAAAATGCAAAGTGATGCCGTAATAGTATTTTCCTTGATGGAGCTCTGAGTGAGGTATCGGGTCCTCTGATTTTGCGAGTGGAGCAGATATTGTGTCTGAAATAAATCTTACCATTGACTGCGTTTTCCATCTGGTGTATAAGGATAAATTTAAAATTTCTTCCGAAACAATTAACAAAATGCTGTTTTGATTATCTGCTCACCAATTCTGAGAAAAACATACTTTCTATCATCAAATCAATATTGCGTCCCATTATTAAACCTATTTATTGTCTTGTAAAATAGATAACGGTTACATTTAGTGGCGCGCCAGTGAAGTTATTTCTGACCCTGGTGGTTTGAGCAGCTTTCCCCGAGCCATCCGTCGCGGTTCCTGGGCTTTTATTGAGTGGGTGGATAAAATTCCATCTCTGGTATCGCATCTGTATTCCCTTACAAGGACTTCTGAGGAAGTTGTAACCGTGGGCTCTTTTCTCTGCTCATCCTGGGTGGTTCTCTATTGCCCCCGTAGGAGCTTGAAACATAATTTCAGAAAAATAATTATAAGTTGATGCACGTAGATTGCTGCAAATTAGTACCTTTCTGATGCAGTGACAGTAAACATTACATTCAGCTGATTACTTCCTACACTGCCCCATTAACTTTTATGTAGTTTCCAAAAAGACCAGCTTTACATTTATTTAAATGATTAAAATAGTGAACAAGTGAGGCTACTTCTATCCCTTTTAGTAACGAGGTTGAAAAATTGGTCGTCAAAACAGTTTTGGGGAAGGACTGAAAATTTGAACAGTAAATCTAAACAAAATTACTCAGCTAAAACGCAGTGAATTGAGATGGGTGATTTGGGTTCTTTGGCTGAACTTTTAGAAGCGCTGATGTGATTTAACCCAAATGTCACCGGCAGCGAATGGAACGCGGGGAGTCTGAAAAGGTTCAATTCTTTTGAAAAATGACTCCACTAAACTAATTTTCTATTGCATTTGCATCCTGTCGTTTTTCTTTGTCCTGTTTTTAAATGAGGGTTTTTTTTTTTCTTTCTTAAGGAAAACTATTACAGTGTATTTCTGGTCTGTTTCGGGATGTCTGCATTAGGGAAACTAAGAGTTAGAGAGGTGGAGGTCAGTCCCTTCTCCCAGGGAACAGGCGACAGGACAAGAGGAAACGGCCTCAAGTTGCACCAGGGGAGGTTCAGATTGGATATTAGGAAAAATTTTGGCACTGAAAGGGTTCTTAAGCCTTGGAATGGGCTGCCCAGGGAAGGGGTTGAGGCACCATCCCTGGAGGTGTTCAGAAGATGGGTTGACATAGTGCTTAGAGACGTGGTTTAGTGATGGGTTTTATCACGGTTAGGTTGGAGGTTAGACTCGATGATCTGAAAGGTCCCTTCCAACCCAGACAATCCTATGATTCTATGACAGTGAATTTTAAGTTTTATTCTATCTAAAAGATGATGAATGTTTCCGACTTTTTTAAATAAAAAGGTTGTGGATGAAAATAGAAAGAAGTCACTGAAATCTTCAATGCAAAAATTCGTGCTTCTGATGTACATTTTTAAACAGCCAGTCCTGAGATGATGACTCAAGTAGGGGTAGATTGACTTCTGCCTGGTCGTTCGTGTTCACCCTGTTGTGCAGAGTCCCCGAACGGCTGCTTTTGCCCTTTCTCACAGCCGTTTGGACAAATTAAGGGAGGATGTTTGCTCTGCAGATGGCTTTCTGCTCCCGAGATTGTTCCTTAATGAGCTCGGATCCAGTGCAGGTACTGAGGGGAGCTGGCCTTTGTTTATAAATTTAGATAATGTACTTATTAATGCCATTTTAAAGTGCACGAAGTATAAAGCGCTCACATCTTTTTATAGTTACGGATAAAATCTGTAATGTGATTTCATGAGGTTTAATGGAATAACCAAGGCAGCGTGTGCGCTCGGGTTCTGGTCTTTAGGTGTATTAACAAAGTGGCGATAACACTGGGTTTCTGCACTCCATCCTGCCCCGTTACAGCCAGGGCTCCAGAAATAATTTATTCATAATGTTGAACATTTTATGATATTCAAGGTTATTTTCAAACCAGGGACACGTACCTTACGATTTCCTTGCTGCTCATGTGGCCAGGGGGACTACATTTAACATGTAACGAGGTAAACCCCCTTATCTGTGTTAAATTTATGTTAATTTTCTGCTTCAGCTAAAGTATTTCAAACACGGCATTTCCATGTTCTTAAGTACTAGCATTTTGTTTGGAAAAAAAAGGAAAAAAAGTCAATTCATGACCCACGGATTAACAATTACCAAATGTAATATTGTATTTATGGAAACATTTGTGACTTCTCCTGTTGCTTTGCATTAGGAACTGTACACAGCTGGAAAGCTCTTCTTGTTTTCTCTGGTGGTTTTGGGGGTTTATTGTTGGGTTTTTTTTAATTTGTTTGGTTTTGTGTCAGGGCAGTGATGAAATTGAGCTGGGCTTTTTCCTTTTTGAGATTTTTAAACTGCACCGCTGAGCTTACCTCTCAAAATACCTGCTTGTGTGTGTTCTCTCGGCCACTGAATGAGGGTCTGTTCATCTGGGGGGTGTAAAAGTGGCGGGATTTGAAGTAGTTTATATCAGGTTATCTTTAACATTAATTGCAGAAAAATAATTCTGCACAGAAATGGTATCTTTTGTGCGTCTTCTGTGACTTGTGGGAACTCCCAAAGTTGTGCATAAGGGATTCGCTCTGAAGGCGGTTGGTGAGCTCAGTTTTAAGGGTACAGCAATTAATAACCCAGGTCTGTCCTGTCGTTCCATCAGTGCAGATCTTCCACCCTCAACACCCCCCCGCCCCACACTCCCACAGGGGAGTCATTTTCATGGGGTAGGTGCTTTATTCTGTTAGTCAATTAATGCAGCTTTTAATGATTTTTATCAGGATAATAATAATTTTTATAATAACACTAATGATAGCACAATAATAATTTTCATATTTGTTTTCTGAAGCAGAACGCCCCCTCACAAACGGAATAATCAGAATTTGGGGTTAAAAACATTCTGAAGTCCCAGACTGTGTCTGCTCTCCCCCTTTGCTCCGGGGGGGTCCGGTTGCCCCTTCCCAGGCTCCGCTCCCCCGGGGTGGCCGTTGGCACATGCCATTGCTCAGCCCTGCTGGTCCCTGGGGACCGCCAAGACCTCTCCTCCATCCTCCCTCCTCCGCCCATCCTGAGCTCCCTCACTGCACACGTGGATCCGGCGTGCTCTCACCCCCTGCCGCACTGGGATTTTTATTTATTTTATTATTTTTTTTCCCCCCATTTGTCTGCGTTTCGGGAGCCTGATGTCGGTCGGGAGCCACACCGCCCTGCGTTGCTCCGAGCACAGGGATGCCGGGCTGGGCTGGGATCGGATCCCTTCCTAACTGCTGGACTGCCTTTGTGTGAGTCTTCTGCCTTTTCCAAATCCGATTTCGGTACGGTGCAGAATGAAAAATATTGATTTAGAAGCCGTTGTAGCGGAGCCGCGGCACGTCTGATGCAGTCGGTCCTTGCAGCAGATTTCCCAGCATGCGTGAAGCAGCCTGACCCACCCTCGTGTTTTTCTGCCTTAAAAAACTGCTTTGTCAGATGGAAGAGCTGGGAAGGCGTTTGGTCACGTCGCGTCTTTCAGACCCTGGTGTCATTAAAGGGGGGAGCGGGGGTACGGGGCTGCTGGCTCCTGATTTTATTGAAGAAGTTGCTGTTGTCCCTGCGGTTCCCGCGGGCACCTGGCAGTGAGGTGCGGAGATTCGCTGCCGCCGGGGCTGCGGCTGCAGCGCTGCTCCTTTGCAGACCCTGCAGGGCTTTCTGCAGCGGAACTCACTCGGTAGGATTCCCCAAACCCTCGGGATTTTCTTTTCCCTTCGGGAGCCGTCCGTGCATCGGAGAGGATTTGTTGTGTCCTTGGTTTTACACGGAGAACTGGTGGAATAAAGGAGTTGGGGAGGGGGGGAGACAAGCAGGCGAGGAGGGACGGGAAGCAGGCGTTTCTCAGACCATTTATAGTAGGAGAGACTGCTTTTCTGAAGCTGCTATGTGATTATTTGGAGATTACTTAATCCCTGGGTAACTGAGAGAAAGAATTAATAGCTGTTACTGTTTGCTGGATGTTTGATCACCCGCTCGGACGGGGCGCTCTGGATTTCTGGGGTGTGAGCTGCTGATGAGACAGCATCTTCCTGAAATGAAAACAATGGGTAAATCTTAATGGAGTTGCTTAACACTGAGATATTTAAAAATAAAAAAATCAAAGAAGTTTTCTTCCCTCTGCTTGCTAGATACAAGAGAATATTGATCCCCAAGCCAATATTTTACTGTCATTCACTCCCCTTTTGGCATTTGCAAAAAATAACTATTTTCAGTTTCTCATGGCAACTTGTGTAGAATCTCCTTAACCAGGTTTATCTCGGTCTGTTCTGATCTTTATTTTAAATTAACACAGATAGCTGTTTTCTAGCAACGATTTCACAACCCATTTACTTTTGGTGACCCCTTTTTTTCAGATGTTGCATCTGAGGCTTTGTCAATAACTCTGGTGTTTCACCACGGTGACAATCGTTACAGCAACTGAGTTGATTGCGCTTCCCTGGGTGATCCTGTGGGCAAACTGTTGTCCAAAGAGTAGGTCGTGCCTCCAAATAATAGGTGTTGCTAAAGGATGTACTAACAACTACCTAAAATCATGCATAAATAAAATAACTAACCGTATTGTTGGAACGCCGGAGCCCTGATAAGCACACGGGGGTGAACACTGTCAGGGCTGTAAACTCGAGCACTCGGAAGTTCAAAAACGTGGGAATTAATGTCCCCTTAGCAACAGTAATTTGCCCCTTTTTTTTTTTTCATGTGTATGAAGATAACTCTTTAATTATGTATGGTATTGTTCCCTAGTAACCTTGCTCCTCCACTGCAGGGGATGGAGTGTGCTCAAAATTTTGATTTGTAGCGAGGAGAGGAAAAAAATTAAACAGTTTGATCGTTCAACTCTCAACTGGAGCCTGGTCCTTACCTCCCTGCAGTCCTCTGCCTGTTCACCCTACGTCTCTCATTCTGTGGGTACCAGTCTTCTCCACTACCTGCCTTTCATTTGTTTGTGGGGTTTTTGTATGTTTATTGCAAGTATTCATCATTTCACACTTCGTGCCTGCGAGGGAGAAGGTGCCCGCTCTGCCCTGGAGCTCCCTGGGGGAGGATCCGTGTTTGCTGCTGCCTGTATTTGAAGGTGTGGGGCAGATGGAAGGGTCGGTGACACCTCCCACCACACCAGGTTGCTCCAAGCCCCCTCCAACCTGGCCTTGAGCCCCTCCAGGGATGGGGCAGCCACAGCTTCTCTGGGCAATCTTTACACTGTTTGTATTTATTCTCAAAAGACTCCTCATTAGAAGCCACTCGAACAGTCTCGTGGATGCCCGTTGAGGTTGTGCTGGGCTTCACCCATCCTGCAGCCTTTGCTGCAGCGGCAACAACAACGAGGGAGCTCAGTCGCCTGCCGACTAATGGCATGATAGATGCTGAGTCAGCAGATTGCTTTTTTTTCCTTCCCCATCCTCCTCAGCTGATTCAGAAAGATAATTTGCTGTGATGTTTCTCTTCCCGTTATGATACCGTGTAACTTGCAAATCACCTGGGAGATCTGTACCGGAGTCTGGCTCCTGTGCAGCAGGTCCCCATCTCAGACCTGGTGGCTTTGGAAGGCGGTGTCCCCATTCGCATCCCTGAGAGAGCAGGACACCCCGGGTCTGCCCAGCATCACCCAGCATCAGCTGAACACGTGTTCTCAGCACAGGAGGGCTGGGTTTGTCGTGTCCAAGTGACCATGCAGGAGAGATCCTGTCCTTCAAGTCATCCTTAAACAGGTTAATTCCTACCTAGGCATGACGATTTATTCCGTTGTAGAAAATCCAAGTAGGATTTAGATTTCTGGTTAAGCTGTTGGGTACAAGCCTTCTGTCTTTCAAAGAGCAGCTTGCCTTTCCTCCCTACCAACAGTGGTGTCATGGAAAACCCTTGTTGCTCAGGGGGAGACCCAGATTTTGGAAGAGCTGCAAACCAGCTGTGATGAAACGTGGATCGATGCTTTGGCTCCGGTCTCCCTGGGGCACCTCCTGTCGCAACAGCCACTCTCCTGTTGGCGGTCCCCAGTCCCACACTGGGAATGGTGGCTTTTGCTGCTGGGAGAGAGAGAATGAGGTCCCCGGAGAATGAGCTTTTATTTTTCACCAATTTTCTGAATGCAGGAGGAGTGGGGCTGGGGCTGAACTAAAGCAAACCCGTGCTGGGGATGGGTGGGCAACCTGTGTTTTATTGAAAAGAGCCCAGTTATGTAAAAATAAAAAAAAAAAAAAAGGGAAGTTGAGCACAGGTTCATACTTGAGCACAGGTTCATACTTGGTCTGTTCCTTCATCCCCAGAACTCATCCCACCCAGCAGCACTGGAGGGGTCAGGCAGCCCTTACTGTAATATTAGGTTTTAAACCAAATTTACTCCTTAAAGTCCTTCATTAATTTTCTCCCCTAACTTACAAAACTCTTCCATCTCTGTCAGGCATGTATTGGAGTCTTTTGGGGTATTATGTAGTTCTTTGAGATGAATAAGGACATTTTAAAGTTAATTTGGAACATCTGTTTATGATAGGGAAACTGTAGTATTAGCGTAAGGAAATATTGGCTGCCTTTAACGGAACCGAGAGTTAAGCTGTTGTCTAAATCTCACTGCAAAAAGTCACTCTATGAATTCAAGAAAAACTTAGAAATCATTTTTTTTTCACGTTTCACGTCACCAAACATTTATTTGTTTTACCATAGTTTTAAAAACAAAAATTGCATTTTTGCAAGACTTTGAAGTCTTATTTTAAAGATTTTTTAAAAAATAGAATTTAACCTAACTGTGCTGCATCTTCCCGTCCCTGGGGACCTCCTGGGTTGCTCTCAGGGCAGGAGGGGCCATTGATCCATCTCTACCAGGTCACCGGCCCTTTGCATGTGTGACCTCCTCCAAGGTCACATCTCCTCTGCCAAACCCAGTCCAGCCCAGCCTCTCGCCAGCTCCGTACTGGGGGAAGGTTTGCCAGGACCCGCCAGTGGATTATCTGGGGATTATCTGGGCCGTCCCGGTGTCGCTCACAATAACCCTGCAAGAAACATACATTGAGTTAGTCTTTTGATGACGATTCTGTGGCTTTTGATAAATACAGGGTTTTACTCCTGATTTTAATCTGCGACTTTCTTTTTGTAACCCTAGACTTTTTGAAACTTGCCATCCTTATAATTACTGCCTCTTGTGTATTTATGTTTGGAACTCCAAAGCTCTTTCTGTTGTCTTCATAACTTTGAGGTTGTCCGTGTGGGCTTGTAGCCGAGTGCCCTTTAGCAGCGCTGATTGTATCTGTGTGCGAAGCACTGTCCAAACCCAGCAGTGCTGTATTACAAGTCAAAATACAGAGATAATCATCTGTTAATCCTCCATTAGATGAATACTTTTCTGCGCCGGCCGGACTGTAGGAGGACTCGGTGTAACTGACCCCAAGAGGGTATCTCCGGGCTGATAAAAGCTCCTTGAATAAGTCAAAATCGCAGTTGTATTTGCCATGTCACCTCCTTCTTGCAACCAGAACAGAAAAGCGAGCAGGGAAAATGTCGTGGTCTGTGGCCTCCCTGTCACCTGGCTGGCGCGATGGCTTCTCGGGGCACGGGCAGTTGACATCAAATATGGGATTTTTAGGTTGCTGCAGCTGGCGTTGGGAGGGTGACCGTTACGTGCAGCTGTTGTATGAGCAGGAAAAACTGCAAAGGTGACAGAAAACTGTATTACTGGCCCCATTCGAGGTGCCTCAGCATGGCTTTGTGGGAACCGCGAGCTGGAAGCGTTTTGCCAGAGGAAGAGGAAGCAAAAATCCCCTCCGTAGCCTGGGCTGTGGTCGGGGTTTTGGGGGTGTCAGCAGGCTTACGTTCTTGGTCACCTTCTCGGTCCTGCGGTTGTGCTCAATACACAACTTGCCCTTCAAGCCAGAGAAGCAGATGCAACTCAGGGGTAATAGGAGTTGATAAAGTCAAATTCCTTTATGGCAAAAGGCCCACCCAGCAGATAAGTTAAGGGATGTATAGATATATAGAGTTACAAACAGTGCAGCTGCTTTTAGTATAATCAAAGAGTACAAATGCTAAAATCAGCTGTGGAGTTTTTAACCAACTATTTAAGAATTCAGTTGTTTCAAAACTGCTTTTATAGGTTATAAAAGGCTCCTTCCCCCCGCCGTGAGGTGTGATAACCCCTGAAATCCATCCTGCATTTTAAATGCTCTGGCTTTTTCCCACCCTG
The DNA here is from genome assembly GCA_028565335.1 of Limnodromus scolopaceus. NCBI lineage: Eukaryota > Metazoa > Chordata > Aves > Charadriiformes > Scolopacidae > Limnodromus > Limnodromus scolopaceus. Next base: position 2,795,487 of record JAOXNO010000012.1, read on the forward strand.
CGTAGCTGGGCTTCTTCCTGCTCTCAGCTTGCACAAACCCCGGGTGCTCGAGCATCTCTATTGATGTGCGTATCTGTTGTTTCTAATCTGGTCAGTTGATCAATGAAGACCAGCGTGTAATTAATTGTAGAATATTGTACACAATGTCCCACTCTGCATTTATCCAGATGGATTTGTTAGTTGTTAACTCTAGCTGCTTTCCTAAACAGTTTCAAGAGGATATAATGAGAGTGGTTTTGTTCTTCCCAGCCTTCCTGTTTTTTAGCTGACAATTTTAAAGAGAAACAATTTCAAAGAATATTCCTTTTTCTTTTTGAACCTGGATCTCTCTCATCATACGCTTAATATTTTTTATATTTTGATATAATCTAATGGTGCAAAGTGAAGGAACTAATTGACGATGCACAGTTTGGTTACTATGTCATTCAAATATCTGTGGGGTCAGTAGGAGAAATTAAAAGCCTGCTTTGTATCCTGAGGAGCTCCCAGATTTCCCTTGCAGGGAGCTGGGGAGAAGCTGGAAGGGTCAGCAGAAGAGTTTGCCCCCGTTTCAGGCTGCAGGAGGGACTTTTTGTTCCGCTGCCCTACGAGATAGGTGATGGGGCTCAAGGAAAAGTTGCATCTGCCTGACCTGTCCACGATGATGTTCTACTTCTGCTGTTTTGGTTCTCATGCAGATGGAGGGAACGAGGAGCCACCAGACCGAAGACAGGCAAGTGTAGACTCCCGCCAGAGCCGATCTGGGCAAGGTAAACCTTAGTGTTGTTCTGCTGCAGTGACTCGTTTCTCGTTTGTTCGCCTTTAATATCTACATTTTGTGGTTTTTTTCGTCAGAGTGTGTCATCTTACGGAGTTTTGTAACCATCATTGTTGTCCGCAGAGCTACAGATTTACTCATGCTCACACACCAGACTGGCGTTCTATAGCCTGAAGGAGTTGGGGGGAACTCAAGGTGCAGCCCGTGGAGTGTACGGTGTCTGCGTTCAGCAGACAGGGGGTGGTTGTTGGAGCTGGTGGTGTGAGAATTCTTCAGCACACACCAGTGCAAACCAGTGGGCCACTGGCATTCGGCCACTGCTTGCCCTCCCCGCTGACTGCAAAGGGGAGAACTGGCTGGTTCTCAATGTCCAGGTCATCCTTCGCCCCAAAGCCCCGTGGTGGGACAGAGATGGGGCCGGTGCGTTCCTGCCCTGGGGCTGACCGGCCACGTGGGGTGGGTTTTGCTTTGTTTCATCCTACGGGAACAGGGCAAAAGGTCCTAGGAAGAGAGTAGTAAAAATAGTTCTTATATTATCCAAATAGTGATTCTTTTGTTGAGCATCCATCATTCACAGTAAGTTGGTGGTTAAAGCCAGCACCAGAGCCCGGTAAGGAGGATTTCTGTCACTGACAGCGGAGCGCTCAGATCTGCGCTGGCTGACGGCTCCTTTGAAGTCTCTTACTTAAAGTTTTAAGCATTTGCTCATTTGTGAGGGATGTGAAAATGCTGATGTTTTTTTCACCCAGCTCTTGAAGTGCTTTTTTTGGAGGTGTGGCTCTAGTAGGTGCTGCGTGCATTCACTTATTTTCTATTTTGGATTGCAGCAATAATTTTCCTTTCATTTAGGTTGAAGCCTGTTGTTGTCATGGTGTCCTAATGACTTATTATGGAGACATTTTCTCCAGAGCATTGTTCTTTTTTTGGCAGAGTTCCAGGGTTGCCCGGGCGAAATCACTGCGAGTGATTGAAGCCTTGCGATCGGAATTAGGGCGATGGGAATTTCGAGTTAAAACCCTCAAGCCCTGTGAAACATCAGCAGCTGAAAACTGCTCTGTTCGCGTAGGATGTTTTTATTATTTTATAATTTATTATTTTAAGGTTTTTTTTTTTTTATTTTAAAATAGAGGAGTTAAATAAAATGAGGAAGGGATAAGGGAAGTTGTGGCTGCGCATACCCCATGATAGCTTGCATACAAGTAGCGTTGGGTTTCTGTGCTTTGAGGATACAGGATGGATGGTTGCTCTTTTCCCCGCTGTCATCTGATGATGTTGCTGATGTGTTCCCTCTGGAAGCCAGACCTTGCCCGCGTTCCCCGCCCCTAGTCCCGTGGTGTCCATCCCTGTGTCTGCTGTTGGCCCGTGGTTTGTCCTTACCAGACACAGCAGCTCAGATGCTGGTGGGTTCCATACTCCCATTTCAGGCTCCCAGTTACGCCTCAGCCCATTTGCTCAGCGGCTTGGCTGCTGTGGAAAAGTACCGGTTTTGGGGCAGAGGACATAGGGTCTTTTTTTGGAAATATTTACTTGGCAAAGAATGACCAACCTGTATGTGTTTGCTCAGTGGGGATGGCTGTAGGAGTTGCAGGAGGTGGCAAGAAGTTTCAGCGTGAGGGGCAGTAAAGGGAAAACAGGTAAAAAAAGGCTTCCAGCTTCTCAGAGAAAGAAGCTCCTGCACTAAACATTCCCGTTTGGATCCATGGATGTGACTGTAGGCATAGGCTTTCTGCAGTGTAGAAGTCTCTTTGCTCCATAAAAGTGTTATCTTTAACTTTGCCCTGTTGTGTGTCTGTAAGTTGCTCTCTGTCTGCACACACTAATTTTTTCCTAATTAGGGGTTGTGGGGTTTTATTACGCTCAGATAAACCAGCCAGCTGAAATGAGGTGCTTGTCTTGTGTTTGAATTTCCCTGTTGCTGTGCATGATGCCCAAGCATTACAGCTGTTCATAAAGCTTTATTATCTTGGAATGCCAAAGGAAATAGCTTATTAGTTCAAATACGCACTTTGCTGTAACATTTTATTTAAATATATTTTATAGACAAACTGCTGAGGTTCCGGTCCAGCCGTGAATGAGCCCTAATTTGAGGGTTTGATAAACCCAATATTCTTTCGGACTGGAACACATTTAAGACTATTTCAATTACCTTGCTTGTGTGTTTGTTTACGCTGGCAAATGAGAGACATTTTGACATCTGTGGAATGAAACTTGAACGTTGTGGATATTTGGTCGAGTTCACTGGTTTTGTTGTAAAGCGTTTGAAATTTAAGAGGGAAAATACTCCTGAAAACTTTGCAAATATATCATTACTTTTATTCCTTTACAAGATCCTGCCCCCAGTTGCCCTCGGTTTTAGGTGAAGATTGGTCAAAGATACTGGAAATTACACCATAATAACCAGTGAAATGCACAGATTTTAGATCTTTGCCAGACCATAAGTTCCAGAAGATGCTTAGTGTTTATAGTTCCCTCAAACCCCCAAATCTACCCCAAGGAGATTTGAACTTTGTTTTTAAGAATCAAAATCAATGAGGGCAAATCTTTTTTTTTCTTTTTCTTTTTCCGTGTCTGGTGCCAAATGTATTTTGAAAAAACTCCGTAGGTTGGTTGTGTGGATGCTGGTGTGGGTTTGCCTTTCCTGGTGCTGCAGGTGATGATGAATGGCTTTGCAGAGTCAGCAGAGGTGTTCAGCGCGCAATAACCCTGAGAAAAGCAAGGTCCTCGATCAGCTTATGTCAAATAAGCTATATATGGAGCCAATAATTGCAATTGGCAACGCACAGCTGGAAGAAGTCAATTTTTTCTTGCTGTATGAGCAGCTTGTTGTCAAGTTGTACCCTCCTGGAAAAATGATGGCCAACTGCACTAATGGAGCCCCTGCATCTTTTTGGATGATTAGCAGGAAAAACTTAGAAACAAGATCTTCAGACTTGAGGTTTTGATCTCTGCTGACCCTTGCATTGTCCCTTGCCCAAGAGCAAGCACTTGGGCTTGCTCTTAAGAGCACATCTGTCCCCAACATACCTCATGTGTCCCATCTGCCCAATGGGAGGAGATCTGAGATGCATTGGGGCTCCTGCCTCGGAAGCTGTGGTTGTTGTATGTTGCTCAGATGTGTCCAACAGGAGACCCCCGGGTGGTGCAGAGCATGGGTGGGTGCAAAGGGACTGTCTGTCACCCTCAACACCCTTTATAGTCCATGGGGAGGTCATGGGTGGATCCAGTGGAGTGTCCGGGCTGGGATTCTTCTCTTCCTGAACCCTTCCAGAACCCTAAAAACATGTCATTAGATAAGTCTTGTCCCAAATTCCCTGCCTTCTACGTGTGCTTCTAGATGGCTTGCTTGGCTGTAGACACCTCTTTTGTGGACACCAAAATGGCATGAGAGGAACACAGTTTTAGCACAGCAAAGTACGACCGGTGTGTGTGACTGATGAGGATCAAGGAAGGCTTTGGAGATGGCCGTAAGCACCGACTCCACGTCGGTAATGAGGCAGTACTGATGGCAGGTGGGTCACAGTGACACACGGCCACCTCACGTGGACAGTCTCAGGCTGAGGAGCAAGGCTGAGCCACGTTCTGCTCACGTAGAAATGGTGGGAACTGCAGGGAAAGGGGGCAAGGCAATAGTTCTAGTTTTCTATTACTACAGCCAAATATTTTTTTAAGAAATATACACATATATATGCACATATATATTTTATATACATAATATAAAAGGCAGGCTATTGTCAGCAACAGTATCTTTTAATAATAATATATAAAAAAAAAAGACTAAAACCGATCTGTTCCCCCATAAAGGGGTGCACTCTGTTAGAGCGTTCGTGCGCACACTTAATTAAAGCAGCATGAAATGAACAGAAGAACATCAGTGTCTGGCTCATAGTTTGTGGCAATAATGACAGTCTCTGATGAATAAAACATAGCGGCCTGTAGCACGCTGACTGGAGCGTAGGGGAGTTGAAGAGAAGCACCTCTGTAAGGATTAGGCTTTGAATATATGGCCAGTAAAGCGCTGGGAATGTGGCAGGTGTTGAGGAAGCAAGAGGGTAAAAGTGATATTTGGAACTGTCACACCCAGTGTTTGTGCAAAGGGTGTTCGTGTTTGCCTTGGTTTCCGGTAGAGAAGGATGCAAAAGTGCTGAGAGATGTTCCTGGTGGTTGGCATCGGTAACGGATGGGGTTTAGCCACAGACGATGGCACCTCTCAGGGCCCTCCAGGAGCTTGTCCAAGATCTTTGACGGTTATTTCAATAAGGGTTTTTCCTCTGATCATAAGCAGTGTGTTGGGTTGTTCTCGTTGTCCTTTGGCGATCCGGAATAGTCACAGAATCACCTAGGTTGGAAGGGACCTTTTAAGATCATCTAGTCCAACCAACAGAAATTAAAAAAAAAAAAA
>JAOXNO010000012.1:2800742-2812724 GCA_028565335.1 Limnodromus scolopaceus
GTCTTTCTTGTGGTAGGGGGCCCAAAACTGGACACAGTACTCGAGGTGGGGCCTCACCAGTGCCGAGTACAGGGGGAGAGTCCATCATCTCCTCTGGAGTACCACATATTTAAGCTATTTACCCTCTTGTTTTCTCCCCACTTTCGTCTGTCTGCCCTTGTATCCAGGAGAGACATTTTCTCTTTCATACATACTCTTGCAAGCCATTGAGAACCACACAGGTATCCGATGGAAATCAGATAATAAATGTCTTTATGGAGGAAAAACATTAGCAGGCACTAAAAGCTAAAATCTATTTCTTAAAGGTGTGGCACGAGTGTGATCTTACATTATCTGTAATGAAATATTAACGTTAATGGTTCCAAGTTGGTTTTGCAGACGACTGATGAGTTGTCTGTGTTGGGTTGCTAATCTTCCTGGAGAACCAAGTGCTTCCAGAGGTTTCCAGAGGAGGAACCTCTCTGCTCCCAGCTCTTGCTGCTCTGGAGCATCCCCCCCTTCGTTTGTCACTGATATTTATTGCAACAATTAGCACCTTGTGACTTTATTGTTCTATCTCCACTTGTTGTCCTGTTACTTGGTGTCTTCCATGCGGATCCCATCCAGGCGTTGGGTGGCTCTGGGTGTTAATTGGGGAGCGTTGGAGGTGGCTGCTTTCAGAGGCTTTTGTGCCTCCGTTTTGGGGGATTTTTTTAGGTCCTCATGTTGAAATTGAATTCAGCTGGAAGGTTTTCTTTAGAAGTACACAATCTAAAGGCACAAAAAGAAATAGGTAAAGAAATCCAGTAAAAGGATTATTGCTTTGTCTGAATTATATTTAAAACTGGGGACTCCAGGGCTCTGAAAGACAAATTAAAAAAATAAATTCTTTGTGGTTCTGCTGTTTGTAATCTAAAGAGCTGGGCTGAGATGCTGCTCCAGAAATGCAGTTTATTCAAGGTGTTTGTTCAAGTAGCCGTCTCTGTCTAGCAACGACAAACCCGGGAGACTCCCTTGTGTTCTGACCAGTTCCTTCTTATTTCTCTGTTCCCCCCAGGCACCTCCACAGAGAACGACTGTGCTTTTGAACCAGACTACGCTATTCCGCCACTCCCAGTGACCGAAGGTATGCAGCACATTCGGATTATGGAGGGCATGTCCCGCTCCCTTCCATCCTCCCCCTTACTCACACATCAGTCTATCAGTGTTCGGCTCCAACCTGTGAAGAAGTTAACTGGTAAGGACTTTAAATAAAGTTCAGTGGGGCTTTTAAGGTCCGGTGGTGCAAAAAAAAAATCTGTAAGAAAAGGCTTTGAGCAAGCTTCTGTGTGCACGTCCTGGTTTGTTTATTGTAGCAGCTGCTTCAGTCCGACCCAGGAACGGATTGGATTTCACGCCGACAGAGAAATCTTTCTATTCTGAAAACCATCTCTCTGTTTTACAAATATTCTCTAGTTTTCTGAGAAATTTCTAGCAGGGTGTGTTTCAGTTCCACTATGTAGTGTGCTTTATGCACGGTGGGAATTTTACAGTAATTTGGAAGACCTTTATGCTTAAATTTTGAATGCCGAGAAAATACATCAGAAAAATTACAAACTTATACAGAAAAGTGATTTTTTTTCATAGTTCATGCATATTTTTAGACTGTCTTGTTTATCCAATCTGCTGGAGTTGTGGTTTGAACACCTAGAGATTTTAAAGTAGTTGGACTTCAAAGCACTTGGAGAGTCCAGCATCCGTTTAAAAGCCTGACGTTGTGTTTCTGCTGGTACCAGTTTGAGAAACTTGCTTCTTGCCTAAAATCTGACCTTCCTCCGTGCCCACCTCTAAAACCCATCAGCCACTGCGTTGCCTTTGGACTGAGAGAAACCTCCAAAAAGAAGTTTTACCCGATAGAATCTGATCTAAAGCAATCTTTGAGCAACCTGCTCTAGTGGGAGGTGTCCCTGCCCGTGGTGGGGGGGTTGGAATGCGATGATCCTTAAGGTCCCTTCCAACCCAAACCATTCTAGGATTCTAAAGGGAGCTCTGATACACTTTGTCCCTGTTGTTTTCCCTGCCCTCTGCCGAAGGGAGAAGTGGGAAAGGGCAGGAGGGAGAGATTCCTGAATCGCGCCAGAGTCACTTTGGGGGTCTTGTGGGTCTGAGCTCCAGAGGTGCAAGAGAATCAGGCAGATAAACAAAAGGATGTGAAAATACTTGAAAAGGAAATTTTCAGTGCCTTACTCAGCTGTATTCAACATGAGTTTCCCCTCACTGAGAACTTAGTGCTTAGAGACATAGTTTAGTAATATCCTCAGGTTCATCCAGTTTCCTTTTCCTTTTAGTTTCTGAGTTACTTGCAAGGATTTTCTTCTTTGTTTTGTGTGGCTTCCTTGGTAGAGCCAGTTCCATCGGCCTTTTTTCAATTAGGAATAAAAAACATTACATTTTACAAATAGTTTAGGCCTTTGTAGTACCTTTATGTCATTCATTACCCTTCTCTCCCCTTGTTTTGCCTATAAACCTTTGTGTTTATACGCTCTCCTGTTGGAGCTCTGAGTAATGTTATATTCCTGTGTCTGCTCGAGCACTTCATGACTCTTTGCTGAAATAAGTGCAGGGGGTTTGAGCTGAACCCCATGGAACGAGCAGTTTTTCTTACAGCCCCGTTTCTCTAACAACCTGCTGCCTGCTCAGCGAGCTGCCCTGCTGCAATCTGCTGGACCTCTGCCTTGTCAGCAGACACTGCCCTCCTCCTGCTTCTCAAAATCACACAGCTCAGCCGCGCACGTGAGCTCCACGGATTCATAATTCTCTTTTTCCAGGTGGAGACAGGTCAGACTCCATTTAGGTCCAAACTCAGAAAGCTTTTGTTGGATTTTGGAATTTTTTTGGAGTGTCCCGCTAGTTCCTCAAAAGTCCAGATCCTGGAATTCCAGCGGTGGCTTTTGCAGGTGGCAGCTGGAAGGAGGGGCTGGTGGTTCATGCCGGAGTTCAGGGGTTCGGGCAGCTCCAGCCCCAGTGAGGTGTCTGGTCGAGCCAGGCTGGAGAGGTTCAACTGGTGAGAAGGTCTACCCCTCTGCTTTGGGAAGTGTAGGTGATGAAATCCAGACGTGACCAAGTTGTGTACAAACCAGGGGGATGCAAATAAAATGCTGATAATTGTTATTACACAGAAGTAAGAGAAGTGTAGGCTCCCGGTTTTGTTGGGAGGTCCGTTTTGGAGCCACACAAGAATCTCTTGGAAGTTGGTTGGGAAGAAGACAATGTCAGCCTTCTACTTGCATTTTGTCCATACTTTTCCATCTGTTTAACGTATCCCGGTCCAGCTAGACCCAGTCTGCTATTCCATGGAAACACATGCTCGTGTTTTGCACGGCCGTGTCTCGATGAGTCCAGTGGAGCTCCTCAGATACTTACAATTCAGAGTGTGTGTCGGTGTGTTGGTGGATTAGCATGAGTTTTAAAATTATTAGTTTAATTTACTGTTGATATTGTAAAAGGAAGGGGTTTACTTCACATCCTCATGCAGTCGCTATAGGAATTTGTTTGCTTTCATTAAGGTAACACGTAAAGGAACTGGGAAGGTAATGCTTTCTGCTCTTTGTTATCCATAGTATTTATCCCATTTCTTCAATTATTCAGTGTCATCTGTCTCTCTTATTTACTACTAATCTGAGAGATTTTAAAAAGCAAAAAGAAAATCCCTCAGCTGCAGAGAGAGAGGGCTGTTGAGTGACCATTTACTGCATTAGCAAATAAAAAGGTCTTTTTTTTTTTTTAGTGGTGGCCATCAACTGGCAGTTTGTAAAGACTCTCCTCATTTTTATTCATTAGTAAAACAGCATGAGCTGTAAAGTAAAGAAAATTGGGAGTTAATATTAGACTTGTGAAGACAGATTCACAGCCTCGTGCTATTTTTCTGATGTGTTTCTCCCCAGTTTCGCCCAGTACCCCTCTCTGATTTTACAGAAGTCTCCTAAGTGCCCTCGTAGCGTGCTCCAATCTGGTAGAATTGATAAGGCACTGGGTTCAAAAATCTTGGTCGTGCTTGTGGGGAGCTTTCAGATAAAAATAAGCAGCCGGCGCTTTGACAGCGGATGCGTGGAGAGGTTCCACAGGCTGACGGGGATGGTTTCTTCTTCTGCTTTGTCTCCTTGTCCTGTCCAGCGGTTAATCCGACACAATAACAGCAGTGATTCCTTTTGGAACAGGGATGAGGGTGATTCTGGGAAACGGGAGTATTACAAAGAGAGGCTTTTGTCCCTCTGACAGTTGCCACATGGATTTTTCAAAGCGACCTTCAGAGCATAGAAAATTGTTGAGAAATTATCCAATTGTAGGGGCTTTTTCATGCTGTTTGCTTCTTACATACATTTGTGTGTGACTAACCCATTCATGTCACAATTTCCATATCTGTGGAGTGGTTGGATAGCGGAATGGTGCTATTTCTTACATAAAACGCTTCCTTGTCTATTTCTTTTTTTTTTTATTATTATTATTACTGAAGATTTAATTTCTAAGACCATTCGCAACAAAACGTGACTGTACCAACTTCTGGATTTATGCTTTCTGGAATTCTTCAGAGATGAAAATTTAAATACAAAAGACTTTTCAGGCTCCTCACACGATGACTTGCCCACTTTCGAGGGCTGAAGTATCTCGGGTCGTTCTGGGCTCTGTGTGTGTCCCTTCCAGTGCAGGAGAGAAGGTTTGTCAGGTCCCCTACTGGGATGGTCCCTTCTCATGGGCATCAGGGGGTGTCACCTTAATTTGGGTTTCACTTAGCCCTTTAAAAAGGAAAAGAAATCTGTATGGTGCGGAGAAACTTGCCCAGTAGAAACTGCAATGGTGTTTATTTATTTATCCAGCTGATCTGTAAACCAGTCAGCTTTTTATCCACAGAGAAGTTAAAATACCCATTTTTGGTAAAAAGCCATAGGAACAGGTTACGCGGTGGTTAAGTTTCCAGAGGAGCCGAGGTCTCTCGCTGGTGTTGGTGTCTGGTTTTTCCGTGCGCCGGCACTTGGCGGTTTGGGAGGCTGATAAATATTCAGTGTGGCTGCAATTTTCACTCTGCTGAATAGTCTGGTGATTAAGAAAAACTAAGGTCATTGTGGCTCTAAGGGGTGAAGTACTAGTGAGCATAAGTAATCAGAGCTCCTCTCCTGCCTGTAAAACCTATTGTTCAGCAGGGGCTAAGAACGTATTTTAAATAATCAGTGTGTTCAACCTCAGTTTATGCTGTCTAATATAGATTTTTTTTTTTTTTTTGATAACACCAGTGGCTTTATTAGCAAGTGTAATGCCAAAAATACATAACAAAAAGAAAATAACAAAAATAACCCCTGCCAGCTCAGGAGGAGTGTGTAGAAGACACCATTTTGATTTCTATCTGGAATGAAATTAGCACTTAAAAGTTACCGTCGCTTCCGCGCAAAGAGAGCGACCGTTTTCCAAAGCCTTGGGTGAAATATTCCGCCGTACGTCGAAAGCGTTGCCACCGGGGACTCAGCGCCACGGCTGCAGTGGGAGTAACGCGGCCTCATTGTATCCCTTCCTCCAGGAGAGCATCGCTGTTCAGGAGCGGGCACGGACGGATCCAAGTGCTCTCCTGAATCGACGCCAAAAATAGTACCCGCCGTTGTGTTTAGGTGAAAAAGATGAGATATTGGGCCCAAGGGCTCGGCTGCCGATGCTTTATTCTGTGGCTGTGGAACCCGCCACGTGCAGAGGGTTTGCACAAAGCCCTGTGCCGCCCCTCGCTCCTCCTCGGGAGAGGTTTTTTATTTACATGCTGAACATTTATATGCGCAGGAATAATTTGATTCATCACCCTACTTGGCTATTTCTATTTTTTTTTCTGTTGAATGACAGATCGCAAGCTTTAGGATGCTCTCCGAAAGAGCACGTGTGTGTGAGTGCCCATGCACAGGGGGAGGAGAGGGGAATATTATCAAGAAATTTAGGAAATAAGTCATGTTTTCCTAAAAGTGACGTAGATGCTTAGGTTTGGATTCCCAAAGGCCTCCTTCCTCCGGCATCCGGTGTGAATTAGGTGCTTCGGTGCCTTTGAAGACATGGACCTGAGGAATTGTTTCCATTGCAAATCCCCCACTTTGAGAACGTTCCTCCCTTCTGCCCTGGGAATGTGGGAACTTTCCCCAAGAATAAACTTCGTAGCAAGGAGCAGGGATGTTCCTGGGTGGATTCAGGCCATTAAGAGCGTCCTCTTTCCTGGGGAAAACATGGATCTTCCACTGGGTCCTTCAGAGACGGCGAGGGCAGAGCTAGGCAGGATGGAGACTCGCTCTTGTGTGTGATACCACTGAGAACCCACCACTGTGGTTCTCAGCACCCTCCAGAGCTGGGCTGGGGACACCCACAGGCAATGTCCCTGTGCCACCATCACCCTTGTCATTCATAGTGTTGGGTCATCACCCCGTTCCTCTGCGTCCTCCTTTGTATCTCTTGGGAGCAGCCATAGGGATTGCAATTTCTTCCTTCTCTGTATCTTCAGCAAATGATTAAATATTCTTGATGATAACTGTAATTGTGGGACTAAACAAGCCGAGATCCCTTTACTTTAAAACTCTTAATTGTTTCTTGTTTAATGGTGACAAACCCAGGCTGAGATTTGCAGCCCCCTGGGATTTCTTATTCTCTGGACCCGAAGCCCTGACTGAGCCGGGTGTGAAGGCGAGAGGTGAGGAGGCGGGTGTAGGTGTGAGAGTGTTGGGGAGACGCTGGCAGCGCCGGCACGTGTTTGGCCAAATCAAATAGGATAATAAATGGAGAGGATTTCTAAAAGTTTGAACTTCGCTGAGCAAAGAGTTCAGACCTACAGCATGGCGTCGGCTTTTGATAAAATATTTGCAGCCCTTTTGATCGCGGTGTATTGTCTGTCTGAGCACATGCATTAAGTGCAAAGCATCTGTTGATGGTGTAAAATAATGTGGTTTGTTCCCTCCCGTGCTAGCAGGGAACAGAAGCGGTGGTCGTGCTGGTAGCCCACTGTGGCAACTGTCTGTACGGGTTGGCTTTCACCACCCTGCTTTATCCAGATGCTTTAGGGGCAGCGCCAGCCTTGGCTGCGCAGCAGCGCCCGGGGTACGGGTTAATTTGGGGCTATTTTGCTGTCTGGAGGAGGAGCGGCCGGAGCTGCGGTGGGTGGTGGTGCCGCTCAGGCTCTCAGCCACCTGATGGTGCTGCAGGTTGGTTCATCTCAGGCTCGCTCCCGTGGAGACAGAGCTTCTTACCTGCGCGGAGCTGCCTGGGGATGGGGGGCTCGCCGGTACCTCGGTTTTCACAGACGTCGGTTCGGGTCATTTTAGCATCCTGCCATTTTCCTTACTGAATAATTTCAGTTATTTCAATTGAAATTATATGAAAGCGCTGCAAAATCGTGTTATTTCGTTGGGTTTTGGTACAATGCTCTCAGTGAGAACCCGCCTTGGACTGAGGCGATGTGATTTGTGCCGATCGCTTCAGTCGGAACAATGAAACCTGTATCCAGCCGAGGAGAAGGGGATGCTGCAGCTTTAAAGCATCCAAGGGCTTACAGCCTTTTAGTATAAATTGTTCCCAGAATCCATGTCACAACTCCTTATATGGTGCTGCTTTTTTTCTCTTAGTTGCCATGACAACAGCAGCACTGCACCATTCATCAGCTCTGGTCCTGGGCTGCATTGCTAGCCCTTCGGCTTACTCCGGAATGTTGGGGAGAGCATCCGTGACCCCTTCCCTCCGGTGTGCTGTGCTGTTCTTCACCTGCTCTTTCAGCTCTTTGCTCTAACAAAAAGAGCAAATTAAACTGCGCCATAGAAAGAAACTGTAAAAATACTTCATTCTTCCCCCGAGGGAGGCGTGGAGTCTACATTTGCTGCAGCGTTCTGGAAGGGAAGGCTCTTTAACGCCGGGAGACTTGACGAAGAGGGAGAAGGCTGTGTGTCTGTAAGCTTTGCCGAAAATCAGCTCGGAGCCCGCTCCCCGGGGACGGGGAGGATGCAGAAGTGATGCCCGGTGGGGGCCGTAGGCGCCGCAGGGAGACGGTGGTGGTGCTTTTGGGAACGGAGCTTGACATCAGCGGCGGGAGGTGTCACCTGTAACATCATCCTGACGTGGTGAGCAGCAGAATGGAGCTGGCACTGGGAAGACTGGGGGGGGACCGGAGCAGGGTCTGACCCGAGCGCTGCTCCGAAGGCAGCGGGAGCCCCGAGTGACACCAGCCTGGCTGCCTCCTGCTGCAGGACCACGCTCCCAGGTGATGGGGAGAGAAAACAAAGCCCTGTGAGTATTTCTGTGGCCAATTTGTCTCGCACAGACTTTGATTTAAGCGGTGTCAGGTGTTCCTCGGCCTCCCGTAACTCTGCGGAAAACCAGCGTGGAATAGGGATTTGGATGCTCCTAGTTTACAGGGAAGCCATTTAGAGGTTTTTTTTAGTGTCAATAAGGGTTCTGCTGCTCGGGTTGTTTTTCTTTTAGTTGTGGCAATACTTTTACATAATCGGAGTTTGTCTCCTGCTGGGTAGGATGGGAAGAATTTCACATACAAAAATGAATGTGCAATGAAAATATTCCACTCTTCAGCACTGCTAAAAGAGAGCTGCTGAGGAGTGAGTTGAGAAATACTACCAATATCAAGAGTGTCTTGGTTTTAAAATTTTGGAACAATGGGATTGAGCTAAGGTTTTCCTTTTGTATTACCAAATGACCACAAATTAGATTTGAGTGGATTGTAGAAGCCCTGTGTGCTGGGGGAGAGATACCTGCTGCTCACTAAGAGAGTGAGATTTTTTTAATTCAATGCTACTGGAAGAAATACAAATATATAACCAGTCATTTTCAAGGCAGAATTTGAGGAGAAGCTATTCAAGTGCCTAGTGCTCATATTGCATCTGATTTTTGAGGGGGGGTTGTGCTGAAAATCGTTGGTGTCGGGACAGACTTTCATCCTTTTTAGGTATTTTTTTTATATCATTCCCTTCGCAATACGCTGACGGTGCTTTTCCTGGCTTTCTTTAACTGTCACACTGTCAGGATGACATTGATCTGGGATTCATGGCTTTGGTGTGGGAGTGGAGGTTGGGTGTGTGGCCCACTCTCGCGTTTCTGATCGGCACAGGGATGACAAACACCGACTTGGCTGTAAAGTGCCCTTAGATTTGGGGCGGGGGGGTGTGTGTTCAAGACGCATAATGTATTTTTTTTCTGGGCATAACTCGCTTTCCATTTAATTCTCCCTGATGCGTTGCAATCCGTGGCTTATCCGGAGGTTTAACACAAGTAGAAAACTTGCATTTTGTCAGAATTATTGAGTTGTCCCTTTTAAACAATGACGTAAAACACACCCCCTCACCCTTACCCCCTCCCCCCCCCCCCCCAATTTCAGCGTGGTTTTGGCACCTGCGTTTTCACCTTGTACCCTGGTGGGTAAACCCCAGTGTCTCCAGCAACAGAACCTGCTGGAGGAGGAGGATCCTCCTTCATTTACAAAGATGTATGTTGAATATTGGGGTTTTTTCCTGTTTTTTCGATTCTTCCTCTTCATTTTTGGGATGCTTCATCCATTATTTTTGGAGCTGTGAGTTGTTTTGACAGCCGTGTGCTTAAACGGGAACCAACTGGGCTTGCAGAAATGAAACAGGTGGATGGATGTGTCTGTGCAGACCCACGTATTGCACATAGATCTTTATTAAACAAACGGAATTCTTTGTGTGAAATTGGTAAATTTCCCACTTAGTTTTTTATAGGCTCCAAAAACCTTCCTGAAATTTATACAGTTAAATAGTACGTCTGTTTGTAACTTCTTGAATTAAACCGAATCCTGTGGTGAGGGCTTTTCGTGGAGGCCTGTCAAACTCGTGACATCTCTGCCTTAATTTCAGGATAGTTTGGACGTAACTTTTATTTTTAAATGGAGGGAAGGAAAAGCCTGGCATATCGTATTTATTGGCTTTTGGAAGTCGCTAGCCAGTTTTAGCGTGGATATTCCCAAATGCTGCTTACAAAACCAACCCTCTTCTGTCGTGGGTTCTGCCTTCTGTATCGACAGAATAGAAATTGTAATAGAGACGGGCAGAAAATAGCACATTTTTCCCACTTTCCCGTCATGTTTGTGTGTGAGATGCCCTGCAGAACCTTCACAATTTGTTCTTCCCTGGTATATATTTATATATTTATGATTTTTCTTTGCATTGAGGCTGTGTAGCTGCTCAGACCTGCAGAGGATGGGGTAAACATGTCATCACGGCGCTGGGGCTGGGAAAAGGTGATAATAGCTTTTCATTTCAGATATTTGTGTATAAGCTTAAACAGAGGGAGAACCCCAAAGGTTTGTGTTTAGTGCAGATAACGTTAAAATGGCAAAGAAAACAGCCCTGAGCCTCCATGGCTTTTCAGAAGCTCCGAGCTAGAAGTCTGTCCTTATTTCACACTGGTGCTGCACAAAATGGAGCATCTGTCACGATTACACGTCTGGTGTGTGAGAATTTTAATTTTTAGACATAGCTAAGAGGCTTCTGTAGCAAGAGAAGGTGGTGTGGGAAGCCTCCTGTGGAGTTAAATCAGGCCATTGCTCTTCCCTTTGCTACATCTTTCCTCCTCCTGCTCCTAGAAGGTGCCCTCAAAGATGGTCTGTGCACTTGATGGAGCCTCTCCTTGTGAGCAGAAGGGCCTCACAGGACACTCTTTTGAAGGGAGCCCTTAACTCCAACTGGGCTGTTGTTTCCTAATCCTTTCCTGCTTCTATAGCAACGAGACAACCTGGTTTGGAAACTCTTCTCCTTGTGTCCTGCGTGGTCACACTGGGTTATTGGGTTGGGTTCTTGCCCGAACACTGACCGTTACTTTTGCAAGAGTCAGTTCCTGCTGAGGTCTGTACCCGGGTGCCTCTAATGGTGTAGGAAGCTTTGGTCAGGCTCATCAGAACTCTTGGTATCTCTAAGTTTGGAGTGATGCCATGTATGAGAAGTTTGGGCAGTGCATGTACAGCCTTGTGACGGGTCACGCACTGCGTTCTCATCACTGACCCCTGGCCAGTGCCCAGACCAGACAGAAGGTTGGGAATGGAGATCGGTCCATGGCTCTGGACCATCGCTTTGGCGCTCGCTGTCACTTTCCTTGCTCTGTGGTGACTTCCCTTGAGGAGGTGTTGGTGCTGTGTAATTCCGTTCTGGGATGTATTGCTGATTTGACCCCATGCCTGTCATTTGGAGTTGTATCAAGGTGCCTTTGGCTCAACATTCAAGCTGTATTCTCTGTACCTGCCCGTCTTTTGGAGACAGAAACCTTTACCAATAGTTCTTGCACCTCAAAATATGCATTAATGTCATCCATCCCTCCTCTGTGCGCTCCATTAAGAAAAAACTTATTGTTTGTTACCAAGATTTGGCTCGTGATGATTTTTTTTCAGAGTGGACAATGTGTGTATACATTTCTAAATGAGCTGCTTTCTTATTCCAGCATCAGCTTTTCCAACGGTTTAAACAATAGCCCTCTGAGCCCCCAGTTTGCTGAAGTGCAGCTACAGCTGAGAGGTCTGAGATTTTCATGCTGCACGTGGAGAGGGGCATTTTTTTTCTGTCAACCAAGAATAAATATCCTACAGCTAAATGCAATGAGAAAACAAATTGACCCAAACTGTTTTGAAATGGTACTTTGATGGAACAGGGCAAAAAAAAAAAGGCAAAAGCAAATCTTCATTTGCATTCTTTATTTGGTTGAGTATCTTTGTATTGATTAAACCAGATATTTAGGGTCCTGACATTTGCCATGTTGTATTTGAAGGCCACAGAGCCTGGTAACATTCATCTTGGAGAGCTCCTTCATCACATCTCATGGGACCCACAGGTCTGGTCCATGTCGGTCACAGTCTGAACTTGGCTGGGGCTTGTGATGGGCTGCCCAAGTGCCCTCTTCTCTTGGGGAGGGAAAATTTAGATGATATCTTAGGAAGAAACTCTTTGGTGTGAGGGTGGTGAGAGCCTGGCCCAGGTTGCCCAGAGAAGCTGTGGCTGCCCC
>JAOXNO010000012.1:2911120-2922898 GCA_028565335.1 Limnodromus scolopaceus
AGCCTCACCAGTGCCCAGTACAGGGGAACGTACAGTACACTGCCCCAGTCTTGCTGGTCACACTGTTCCTGACACAGGCCAGGATGCTGGTGGTCTACGTGTCCACCTGGGCACACTAATGGCTCGTGTTCAGCTGGATGTGGACCAAGAGATGGAAAGGCATGGGATCTGGAGAAGCTGAGAACATGCTGTGGTGCATGTTCGGAAGGGTTTACCATCCCTCTGCTGACCTGCGGGTCAGGGCTGTAGATGAAACGCTAACGACAGCATGAGTTTGGCTTTCTCTTTTCATGCTTCCCCATCCCAGACCTGGCCTCACAGCTCTGAAGGTGACAACAAGCAACAGTTTCCATGCACAGCTCTGCTTATGACAGTGTGTCCTGATTTATTTGTGTAGGGAGTGAATGGTTTTCCCTTTCCCTGCTGTTGCTTAGTGGGCTTTTGAGAATTTGAAGCTTTGACCAAAAGAGCTGATACCAAAGAAGTCTCTAGATACCTGTGTAAAGCTTCTAGGGGAACCGGCAACAACCTCATCCTGACTATGGATTCCAGAGCTTTTTCTAATGCAGCATTGGTTTTGTCTCCCTTTCTTTCTTTCCTCTGCAAGATGTAACTAAGTCGTTGTGACAGTCGCTAAATTTAAGATCTTTGCTCGTTGCCATGAAAACTGGCAGAGCGTTGCAGAGTTCAGGACCGGTGTCCTGCAAAATGAGGTTCGTTAGAGAACGGCGCGCTGCAAAAATGGTGCTGCTCATTTTCTGTTACCGCCCCACAGATGCCAGTGTAGGAGCCAACGGGAAATAGATGCAGCTTCTCCTGGATTCAAAGCCCTGTTGATCAAACCAGGTTCCTCAACACACAGTGTCCAAACTCGGAGCTGCAGCATCTGGGGCCAAGCCGCGCGGTTCCACCAGGCAGGGCTCGACAGCAGTCGATTTTCCTGGCATGGAGAAACGTCACTGTAGGAGTAGCGTGGCTACTCTTCCTACCAACACTCCTGGCAAAAAAGAAAAAAAAAAAAAAAAAAAGATATATTTAGGAACCTCTGCTCTAAAGGAAAATAATTCTTGGTTATTACAGTAACTCCTCGGGAGGTATTCCAGCCATGAGTTCAAAGCATTTCGGAGGATACTTATTTTTCTCGCCAAGCAGGTTGACCCCCGTCTGGTCCTGAGTTCTGAGGGGTGGAAAAATTTTATATAAAAGCTTATTTTTTTTTCTCCTCTTGAGTTCTGCACTCAACACAGCTCCAGTGGAGCCAGTGATCGGGACTGCCATCCTTGCTGATGGAGAGTGCTGGCAAGCTAATTTGCACCAAGAGTTTTGTGACAAAATGAACAGTGTCTGGAAATTGGTTTTAAAATATATAACATTTAAGACTCTGGAAATATATCAGCAGGTCTTTTACAAGGTGCTGTTGAAGCTTTAACGCTACTGGGACAAAATTATTGCACAACCATTAATGGTGAACGTCACTGAGAAAGTTAGATTCATATTTCTCAAATATATATGTATTTTTTTTAATCTCAAGGAATCTAAGTAATATATGGAAGAACAAAGTTCTGATTCTTCCTCTACTCCCCACCTTCTCCTCTTTATGAGAAACATGAGATGTGGGTATAAAACTCAGGCACTATATTCACTCCAAGGTTTCAGAGAGTCATAAAGTGTATTTTCTAGTGTACCAAATGAGCTTACTGAGGAGTTAACTGAAAGGGGAGCTATGGTAATTTTAGTGCAAAATACGTGTTCTTCCTATGGATATTAATAGTATGTTAGGAAATAAATGCGACTTGCTAAGGCAAGGCAAGGGCAAGGTGGGATTTCGATGCTCAGCAGTACCGAACACAAGGTGTTTACGCATTTCTGTTCTCCCCAGAACACCACAGAGACTGCTCGTGTCGTCCATGGACATTTTGTGCTGGGTTTTTATAGAAAATTTAAAGTCAATTTAAAGATGATGCAATTTAAAGTCAAAGGGAAAATCTAACCTGCTGGTGGGAATACTAAGCTTTTTGATAGCAGGATTTATTTGTAGTGCTTTACAGAGGAGAGCAAACTTCATACAGACCAGACCCTGTAGTACATATTAGTTGCATATGCCAAAAATAGACTCTTGTTTCCCACCAGTTTTTGAGTTTATTTGGCAGGATTACCTTTGAGAAGATACCGCTTGAGCTTAAGATGCAAGTCTAAAAGAATCTACATCATCAGTTACAAAGCTCTACTCAGCTCTTGGGATCTGACATAGAAACACTGACTTCATTGTCTCCATCAGCTTGGTCACTGTGTTCACCAGCAGCAAAAATACACTGTTTAAAAAGTCCCTGATTTACTTTTCGCGGGATCTTTTTTATTCTTTCCTGACTCGTTTATAAAAGAGGTTTGGCTACGGACTGGTGATCAAACTGCTTTACTGGGAGCTCAGAGTGGGCTGAGCCGTCCCTGCTGAGCAGAGGTTGGACCCCCCAGGATGTCGAATGACCAGCCCCCGGCTGCTG
This sequence comes from Limnodromus scolopaceus, assembly GCA_028565335.1. Classification (NCBI taxonomy): domain Eukaryota; kingdom Metazoa; phylum Chordata; class Aves; order Charadriiformes; family Scolopacidae; genus Limnodromus; species Limnodromus scolopaceus. The sequence goes on from JAOXNO010000012.1 coordinate 2,913,622, forward strand.
ATTCACTCTCCTCAAATCATTTCTCCCTGGGAATGAGGTTCCCTTCTGTCTCAGAACACTTGCCCAGACCTCAGTTGAGCAGAAGCCAGTGCTGAAGGGGTGCTGGGGAGGCAAATTTCTTGGTGAAGCTTCATTTAGCAGTTGCAAAAATTAAGACAGGCTGACGTCGTGGTGAGAGTTTAACACCAAAACTATAAAGAATCACTAATAAAGCATGTATTAAAACTTGCTAGAAAGATACTGATTCACATGAAATAACACTGGACTTTGTGGAAGAGGTAATTTTTAAAAAGAAGACTAGCTGTTTTATCCGTGGGATATCAGAGTTGAGTGTGTCGTAACTAAAATATGCATTTTATAGAAATTGCTTTTTCTTTTTTTCTTTCTCTCAGAGAGGAAGATCCCCGATGAAGATTTCATTATATTAATTGATGGTTTAAACGAGGCTGAATTTCACAAGCCCGATTATGGAGACACTATAGTATCGTTCCTGAGCAAAATGATTGGAAAATTCCCTTCCTGGCTGAAGCTGGTCGTGACAGTCAGGACAAGTCTACAGGTATGGTGGGACCAAGAACTGTGTCATTGTCACGGTGGGCTTTGGTGGGATCTGAGTGGGGATCTGCATTTGCTTAGGACCCTTTATTTCAGGTTATCCTTTTATCTTCTTTATACTTACGTTTACGTTCGTGTCCCCCAGCTCACTCTGCAGCGCTGCGGGAACCGAATCCAGCATCGCTTGCTCACGTCAATAAATGTTCATCAGCAAATAGTTTAGTTCGTTTGAGGGAGACAACTCACGTGCCAACGGGCTACTTAATCACCGAGAGTGTTGGAGGGTAGGACCTGGTGTCTACCAGCCTGTGCTTCTCCAGAACATCCTCTCCTCTGTCTGGAGGGGTGAAGGAATGCACATCTTCACACCCCTTCTGTGTGACCTGAGTGCGAGGGTGTGATGGTTTCAGTCTGGAGGAGTTGATGTCAGGCCAGGACATTATTCACCTCAATGAAGAATATCTTGAGCAGGGGCTGAAGCTCTAAGCTGAACGTGGTTTGGGTTATTTTTAAGTATTTTTATTGCAGTTTGCAGGTTTTTACCTTCAGCCTGTCCTTAGCTACTCGTCACCACTCTCTTGGCATAAGGATTAAGCTGACCTTAGTGTGTTGGCTCGTCTGAACGGGGCAAGCTGGGAAGCAAACACAGTGACCCAGTTAGTGCAGATCTGCTCTTTCGGCTGTTTGACAGTAGAGCTGGTTGATTTGCAGTGTCACTTGTGGGGACGTTCACACTGAGCCAGGAACCCAGAGGAGCCCCACGTCGGAAGGACGAGAGGCGTTTGGGAGCCAGCTCAGAGCCACGCTTCAGCTGGACCAGCTGCTCCAGCCACAAAGGCTTGTCTGCAGCTCTGCGTTTCTCATTTTGTCATTATTAGCCGTTTTTTCATTATCACAGTGCTGCGCTGTGATGTTTTTACCAAGCTCCATTAAGCAGTTTTATTGAGATTTGCTAATATTTACTGGGATCCACAGGTTGAGTTACCTTGGTGCTCCTGGCAGGGAGCTGAGCACCGGTTCCAGCTCCATCACGGCAGCCCAGCTGATGCCCAGTAGCTGGGAATGGCAGCTGCTCCCCAAGACACCAGGAGAGCACGGACTATCTGCTGTTCTTTTTTTTTTTTCGCTCAGTAACGGAGTAGATTAAACATCGTTTGGAAGAAATCTTTCTGTAACTGCAGGGAAATTGCATCCCTCTGACTTGAATTCCGCATTGCATTAGGGCTTTCGCAGCCCTGCGGTCTGCACTGCAAGCTTTGCTTTTGCTCTCTGCTCACCCTCTTTGATTTATTGGAGAATCGATGGCTCCTCATGCCTTGTCCAGCTCCGTTGCATCATTTCTCCCTGTTTCACAGTGCCTGAGAGCCCATGACATGAGAATTCCTTTGAAAAGGCCTTTGATGATCTCCAGTTGCTGTTGCATAAGCAGCATCAGTGAGCTCCGCAGATAGAGAATCCCTGGCCACACTATCCTGCAGCAGATAAATGCATTTGTTTTGCACTGGAAAAGACTCTCTGTTATCTGTCCTGATGTTTCCGTGCATTTCTGTGCACTTAGCTCAGCTTCAGCAAAATTTCTGCTGGCCTCAGATCCATCATCTGGTTGCCCGTTCTCTGGTAGGACAGCGGAAGGGATGGCCTGTCGATACGTGGTTGGGATGGGGTGGGAATAAGGAGGGCACTGCGCTCTATGAGTCTCCCAGCCCTTTCTGAGGATGCGAAATTAGGAACCATGTCCTTCATTTTTATTTCAGTCATGTTTCACACACAATCTACTTGATTATAGATGAGATTGTGAGGTCCTGAGGGCACAAACTGCCATCTCGTGTGCTTGCCCTGATGGAAGAGGCCTTAAAGGAGTCTCAAAGGTGCTATTGTAATGTGAATTAAGTTTACTTAATGAATAATAAACACTGCCAGCATGAGTATCCTTTTTTTTTTTTCCCTTTCTTTGTAGGAAATAATTAAGCTGTTGCCCTTCCACAGAATATTTTTGGACAGACTGGAAGAGAATGAAGCCATAGACCAGGACCTGCAGGCGTATATCCTCCATCGGATCCACAGCAGCTCGGAGATCCAGAACAACATCTCGCTCAACGGCAAAATGGACAACACTACGTTTGGCAAACTCAGTTCTCACCTCAAGACCTTGAGCCAAGGGTCCTATCTGTATCTAAAACTCACTTTTGATCTCATAGAGAAAGGATACCTAGTGCTGAAAAGCTCCAGCTACAAAGTCGTCCCAGTGTCTCTGTCAGAAGTTTACCTGTTGCAGTGCAATATGAAGTTCCCAACGCAGTCTTCCTTTGATCGGGTTATGCCTCTCTTGAATGTGGCCGTGGCGTCTCTGCATCCATTAACAGACGAACATATTTTTCAGGCCATTAACGCAGGTAACATTGAGGGCACTTTGGAGTGGGATGACTTTCAGCAGAGGATGGAGAACCTTTCTATGTTTCTTATCAAACGTAGAGATATGACGCGAATGTTTGTTCATCCCTCTTTCCGAGAATGGCTCATTTGGAGAGAAGAAGGTGAAAAGACCAAGTTTCTTTGTGATCCTAGGTAAGCAAACGCTCTGAGAAGTCAGAGCTTACAAGTGTGTTCATCTCGTACTGTTACCTGAGTCATTTCATTACGAGGTCGCAATGGGTTGTGGTTACCTTTATGTTGTCCGTGGAAAGAAATAAGCTCCCCCTGGGCACACAACGACCCGGCAAACCCAGAATGAGATGAGCTGTTCCTCAGAAGCCCCCGAGCTGAGCAGCTCCAGTACAGCCATCACCAGGGGTGTCTGTATTTTGGCCGATTGCTCCTGCCAGCTCCGTCTGGAGAAGGGGAATCTTCCTCCCTTTCTCCAAAGGTATCGAAACCACGTGAAGCAGAGGATAAGGAGGTGAAGGATGAGTGGTGCATGTGCGTCTCTTGCAGTTGGCTTCCTTTTGAAGTTGTGTTCCTCACAGTCCCACTAAATGTTTTTTTGAAAGCAAAGTAAGGAACAGAATCAGGCTGTGGTGATTTTGGGCTGTAAATGCATCCGTAATCTCTGATCTGAGAGCAGGCGAGTTCCTGGCTTAGCTCACAGGGAACAGAATTTAATCACGGGTAGATTTATATTCTCTAAAGCCAGAGATCACTATTAACAACGTTATCTTTGTTTCTGCTGAAGAGTGGAAACAGACGCTCTGACTGTAATTCTAGTACTTTATCCCCATAAGCTTTGCTCCATTTTGTCTGCCCATTTCTTAAAATATGGTTATAAAAATCAGGGAAACACTCGGACTCACGGCCGCGTCGGTGCATCTCCCAGACCCTGTGGTCAGTCTAAAGAAAATACGATGGTATCTGCTGGAACTGAAAAGCCACCTGGCTGATTAAAGCAGCTGGAGCTGTTAGCGGTGTCAGAGTAATTTACCACTTTAAATTTTGTGGTAAACAGGCTGCAGGAGAAAAATACTATCTAGCTCCTCCCAACGGGCATCTTCTCTGTTTTGGTAGGTTCTGCACAATAGTCCGATCGAGCGAAGCCTTTGTAAAGCGTCTCACAGCAGCAGGTGTCTTCATCTCAATCAATGTTAGTTATTTAATACCCTTCCTCGGAGTCATTAAGTGCTCGTCACTGCATAATGCTTTCCCACCCTGTCTGCAGTGCCTGTGCGGCGCTTACCCCCGCGGAGCTGAGAGCTTTCTCCCTCCCAGTCGCTCCCGCCCGGCGCTACTGGTTTTCGTCTGGTCCCTGTGGTTTTGGCTGGTCTGGCCGTAAGAGAGCTGGTCGTCAGCCGGGCAGGGGACAGCAGCCACTGTCACCAGTCACACAGCGCCGGCCATAATGAACCATAACAAGAACAATCTCTGCTTTTATTTTTCGGGACAATAAACTTCAGGTGCAGGGTGGTTCCCCGGTGGGTGAGACCCCCCCGTGCGTGTTGGGTGCTGCGGGTGGTAGCAGTGTGTACGGCTGGGGAACTGGGAGCTTTGCTTCTCAGGGTCCAGAAATACTCCTCGGCGTTCTCAGAACACCAAATTCAGAATGAAACTCAAAAAACGCTGTGTTTTAGGTGGTTTCACACTGAAACCTGGCGTGTGATTTTTAGCACGTAGGCACAAACCAGCCCGTGTTGACTCGAGGAGTCACCAGCGACGTGAGGGACCTCTGCCCGGCGTTCAGCTCTGGTGCCTCCTTCCAGGAGCATCACGAGCGTGTCGCACTGCCCTCAAGACCATTCAGGAGGCTTTCAGGCGCCACTTTTCATCCCGTATGTGCCATTGCACGTGATAAATTAATGGTGACTTTAAAGTCTACAGGGAAGGCTCGTGCTCTTTGCGAGGAGGGAGTCCCCGCAGAGCTGACCCGACTGGGCTCCTTGCCGCTGGCAAAAAAGAAGTTACAACACATACAACGGGCTCCCACCTCCTCGAGCGTGAGTCCATACGTACTGGAGGGCTAATAAATATCTCTGCTGTATAATGTGCGCTAATTGCATTATACTCTGATGGTAGATAATGAAACAGGATACATTTCAGTGATTAATAGAGAGGACCCCCTGAGATTCAGCTGTTGCGCTCCTCAAATCCTCCTGTCCAGCTCTCGGGGAAGAGCTAATATTGAGATGTTGAGCTCAGAGCACGGTAAACCCTTAGCGACGATTAAGATAAGTAATGATTTTTCATTTTACTTCTTCTAAAAGAAGCACGGCTTGCCACTGCCGGAGCTCATAGGAGTAGCCTGTGAAAATTTGCCCGTGTCTGGTTTGTTGACAGCAAATTTGAATTCTCTCTGCTGGCTTGGGATTTGGGAAGAGATGGCAACTGGATGGATCTCTCCCAAGGTTCAGCATCCGATGTCGCAGAAATGTGCCATTAATGTGAAGCTTGTTGGCCTTGCCATGTCGATACGTAAAGAATCAGGTTGCTGAGGCTGATTTATTCCCCAGGAGAAGAGCTTTGAAGTGAAATGTGGTTTTGTGAAGCTGCTTTTAATTGACTTACCCTGACAGAGCGTCCAGGTGCGAGGACGTTGTGAAGGAAATTGGGATAATGGGCCTCATCTCGATGGCACTGCAGCTGGGGTAATCTCCTTCGTTTCCTTGATGAGTTCCCACGTTCTCAGAAGCAGGGACGAGAGGGGAGAGGAAGAACACAGTGTCCAGAAATTATCCCATTTTTCTACGCTTTTAAGATGAAGCAGATCTCCATCCTTCAGGTTTTTGTGTTAGCCTTTTGGGATGCTAACCCTCTTCTTTGAACACTCGCCGTGCGTTTGGTGTCCAGAGCAAAGGCTAATTGGCCTTGGGACACCATCGCCGCCGGCTCTGCCACCAGGGAACCCCCCAGCATCCAACGTTCGTTAATAACAGGGCACCAAAAAAGCCTTTGTCAGAGCATTTAACCAGCATTGCAGTAATGACTTCCCCAGCCTGGCCGTGTAGCACTATTAACCGAGTGTCTTAGTTGACAAATAACATAAAATATTTTAGGGAAAGACCCAATCCTTTGTGACTGGTGCACGGAGAAAGTGCTTATTACTGTCCGTTCACTCTTACGCTTGTATTTCTCAACCTAATTTCTGCAATAATGCTGTGCTGTTTTCTGCCTGGACTTAATCAGAAACTTCCATGTGATTATCTTCCGTGCTTTTACAGCGCTAATAAAATGTTTTATCCCTGTGCTGCTGATGAAGGGACTGTGAGAGAGACAGAAGTGAAGTGATTTGCCCTGGCAAGGCAGTAAAAGAACTGTAGCAGATACAGACCCCAGAAGTTAAATTACTCTGTCCAGATTTAAGTATCAACATCAGAGTTACTCGTCTAGACTTGCTTTATAGTCAGAGGAGAGAAATAAGAGTGATTCATTTCATCATGAGCTAAAAGGCTAAAATAGGTCAGATGAAGAGTGCCCGGGAAGCATCTCCTCCTGTTGATGTCTGACGGGAGCTCGGGGTGACGGGCTCACCAGGAGATGTCTCTAGTATTGACAAATCCAACTGGATGAGATGAATCTGTCCAGGCTGCTCTTCTGACCAGTACACAGGGGTTTGAGGGAAGTTCACAGATTTCCTTTTCTCATACAGGAAAGCTGAGAAAGGAAAAAGATACTCTCTACGCTGTTGCATGTGTATGATTGACTTAATTTGGGCTTTTGCTTCTCAGGGTAGCACTGGACCACCCAGCGTTTTGCGTGCTGGTGGTATGTCCCCTATTGTCACTACTCAGTCTGGAGGAGGGTAGAAACAGGCTTTTTATCTGCTCTGCTCAGGGAACTTCCCAGCATCCATGGGATCTTGGCAAAATGAAGCATTTAGAACTTCACCTGGAGTGCTTCACCTCTGGCTTGGGTTCATCTCACCTATTTTTAGATGCTTGCAGTTCACGCATCTGTTCCTCAGGCAGTCACTCTGGTCTCCTGGAATACTTGAAGCATCATCTGGCCTGTTTTAGCCACTGACTTGAACGAGCTGAGTCCCATACCCCATCCCCTCCACTGCCTGGAGGCCAGTCCACAGTGGCTCGCTCAGGCATGGACACACTGCTCCAGAGAGGTGACCTGCACCAGGCTGGACCTTGGAGAAGATGGGAAGCTGCAGAGGTGGAGCTCTTCTGTTTGCTGAACTCTGGAAGTTCAGCCCGAGGGGTTTCTCCCGAACGGGGCTGCCGTGTTGGGTAGGCAGAGCAGAAGCTCTACAGAGCTGGGCTTTATTAAGGTCAGTCTACAAGTAAGAACAATGAAGAGTGATTTTTGTCTGCAGAAATTAAACCGATCCTTGACATGATGAAGACTCTGTTCTGCTTCTGGTTCCTTGCTGCTCCACAGATGTTTGGTTAACTGCACTCACTTTGTGGTTTACCATATGATGGGGACAGAAGCTTTTCTCCTTCCACAAGAAGAGTAGGAGCAGTGAGGACAGCAGTCAGTGGCATGATGATGGAAGAGAGTCTCCTGGTAGAGAACTTTGGGGGAATATCCTGCTCCACGTGGGGTGTTTTCACCACGTGGAGATGCAGAGCTGTTCTCATGAATGCTGCAGATGCGGCGTTAGTCTGAAATCCCAAACATCTGTGGCTGGGTTTCCAGAAAAGCTGAGTGCTCGGGTATGGAGAGAGACCCGGCAGGCGTTTGGCATCTCTCGGGATCGGGGTGTTGGTGTCTGATTCAGCGATGGCCCAACGGAGAGGATGTGGCTCTGAAAGCCAAGCTTGGAAATACTGCGTGAGGCATTGATACTCTGCAAGAGATGTTCTCTTCAGTGCACCAAGAATTTATAGAATCACAGAATCATCTGGGTTGGAAGGGACCTTTCAGATCATCGAGTCCAACCATCAACCCAACGCTGCCCAAACCACCACTGACCCATGTCCCTCAGCACCACATCTGCCTGGCTTTTAAACCCTCCAGGGATGGGGACTCCACCACTGCCCTGGGCAGCTCCTGCTCATTGACTTCATTAGAAGATATCTAATAGTCAGGGATATCACCAAAAAAATCATCAGGGAGAAGTACTGGTGGCTCCATCGTTGAGGCTGAGGGCATCTCCTCATTTTTTCCCACTTCTTCTACATCCACAAACTAAACCTGTCCCTGAAAGCCCAAATACAGCCCCTGGGTGGATCAGCGCGCGCAGCGATCCCGACAGAAGTGTGCATCTCTAATCCGACACGACGAGTTGCCATGGTTTCTAGCAGAGCAGGCTTTTGATGCAATACAGTGTAGATATTTTGCATTTTCCTTTTTCTCTCGGAGGCACGCTGCAAGTGGGGACTTTTCCTACACAAAATTAATGTTTTTATATATTACCCAGCAAAATGATAGAATGCATACATCAGAAAAAAATAAGGTTGTTTTTTTGTTGTTGTTTTGATGGTGCTTAATCTGATTGACAAATAGCAATCCGCAGTCAAAAGATACTTAATTTAGAAAGTTTGGAGGAAGAGAAGTCGGTGAAAATGGTATTTATAAAAAATCAGGAATACAAGAAACGGCTGTAAGTGGGGGGTGGGTTATGAAGCGTCAGCTTCTTAAAAATTATCCGCCGTTAGCTCCTCCATACGCAGCTTGCTTTGTCATTATGGGGCATGGATTAGCTGACTTTCTTCCTCTTTTGTATTACATGATTCTGAAAAGCTCTTAAAATGCACTCGGCTTTGTTGTGAGCTGAAATGCTCAAGTGTTCACCGACACTCGGGCTAGGTCTTAAGTGTTTTCTCTCTGTTCACGTGGGATGGATTTTACTCAGGGAAGCAATGGTGCAATTTGAATTCAAGGTGAGGCGAAATAACAGGTTGATGATTAATTTGAATCCCTTATATACTTATGCAGAAAATTAAAAACAATGCAGTGCCCACTGGCACCTTGTGGGAACGGAGATGAAATAATTCGGTTTTCACAAGGGGTCGGCAGTCGGTGGTGGCCCTGGCGCTCGAGGTGCAGCGGGGAGCTGAGCGCCGCTGCTTCCATTAGTATTTCACATCGCTTTTCTGTTGGAATTACCTCCATTAATGTGTTTTTCCTGGCTCCAGAGTGCTGGTCTCTCAGCTCTATGTATCGTAGCTCCCGCCGGGCTGTTGTGAGTGCCCCAGGTACTGGTGTGTGTGTCACCTGGTGCATCGGCAGAGCCCGGGGGGACCTGCTGTGATTTGTTGGTTTACAGGATCACAGAATGGTTTGGGTTGGAAGGGACCTTAAAGCCCATCCAGTGCCACCCCCTGCCCTGGGCAGGGACACCTCC
>JAOXNO010000012.1:2951826-2965281 GCA_028565335.1 Limnodromus scolopaceus
TGGGGAGCCCAGAACTGGATGCAGGATTCCAGTTGTGGCCTCACCAGTGCAGAGCAGAGGGGGAGAATGACTTCCCTCCACCGACTGGCCACACTCTTCCCTGTGCAGCCCAGGATTCCATTGGCCCTCTTGGCCACAAGGGCACACTGCTGGCTCATGGAGAGTTTACTACCCACCAAGACCCCCAGATCCTTTTCCTCAGACGTGCTTTCCAGCAGGTCCATCCCTAACCTATGTTGGTATCCGGCATTCTTGACCGTGTCAGCTGGGATGAAGGAGAAGGTCCAGGACATTCACATTACTCCCCTGCTCGCTGAGCTTTCTGGAGCCGGCGAAGATCTCACGCTGGGTGGTTTAGAGTTTACCTCCAGGAGAAAAACACCGCAGCGGCGATTCATCCCAGCCCGCTGGCAGGAGCATCCCGTGGGTAGCCGCGGTTCCTCGGAGGAGCCGATACGGATCTCTTCTGCACGCTCCAGAGCCAGAGCCCTGCCTGTGCCATGGCAACCGGAGTTGTCTTCGTGCCACCGAGAGGAGTGTTGACTTAATGCTGCTGTTCAGATCTCGTACGCGTGTCCGTGTGCCGTATGGAGCGGCGCTGACCCGTCGGTATGGCAGCGCCGTTGCTTCGTCCAAGAAAACGTCAAGTCCCTCTCTCCTTGGCTTGCAGTTGGCAGTAGTTTATCCCACAACGTTGTATTTATGTTGGGTAAAGTTCAGGGAGAAACACTGCTGGAAATTGTGTGGATTTGGGTAAAGGGGAGGGGAGCGAAGAGGGGAAAATATGTGCTTTTTTAGAAGAGCTGGGCTGAATTGACTTAGTTCCCTCTGGTACGCCATGACCCCCTGAAACAGCGAAATGGTCTTCGTCTCTGACTCACACAGGCTGGAATGGGGTTTGATTAAAAAAATAAAAACAGTTAAAAAGAAAGATTGATGTCTCAGATGAGGGGTGTCAGATCCACCCTGCTGCTCGGAAGGTGTTTGCCAGAAAAGCCCACAGAGCTAGGTGCGAAAAAGTTTGCAGCTTGGTGTGAATAAACTCGTTTGCCACAGTTCCTGTCGGTGCATTTGAAGTTGCCGTGGAGGGTGGGATCTGTGGTGGGAGAAATGTTAATAAAGTAATTAATAATTATGTGCATAGCTGTCTAAAAATAAGCTGTCATCACTTAGCGGATGGTTTGTTGTGTCATGGTGCTCAACAAGAGAGAGCTCGGAAGTGAACTGATGCTTGTTCTTTCAGGTGCCTCCATTTCCCTGATGGACAAGGAGGGCTTGACAGCCCTCAGCTGGGCTTGTCTGAAGGGACATCTCTCCGTGGTGCGTTCCCTGGTGGAGAACGGAGCAGCCACCGACCACGCGGATAAAAACGGCCGCACTCCGCTGGACCTGGCAGCTTTTTACGGCGATGCAGAGGTGGTAAGTGGCCTGTAACACTTGCAGAAGGGAACGGGCAGTTGGTGTAAAATCGTAGAATCATGGAATTGTTTTGCTTGGAAGAGACCTTTAAGATCATCAAGTCCAACCATTAACCCAGCACTGCCAAGTTACCACTAACCCATGGCCCTTAGCACCACATCTACACGTCTTTTAAATACCTCCAGGGATGGCAACTCGACCACTGTCCTGGGCAGCCTGTTCCAGGGCTTGACAGCCCTTTTAGTGAAGAAATTTTTCCTAATATCCATCCTAAGCCTCCCCTGGCGCAACTTGAGCCTTAAAATAGTACAGTTCGGCTTGATGTAGCAATAGGCATAGAGAGTCCTGGCCCTCCATACACACAGGTGGTTCCGTAGAGGACAACACATGAGTCTGAGGAACCCTCAGACTCTGTAGAGGAGGTTTCAGCCCAAGCAGTGGAGCAGACCAGGCTTCTGCTGGTCGTACGTCCCCAGCAACACGCAAAGATCTTGCCCAGGAGCAGAACTGACCGTTGGGCTTCTCATTGCAGGTTCAGTTCCTGGTGGACCATGGGGCCATGATCGAGCACGTTGACTACAGCGGGATGCGGCCCCTGGACAGGGCAGTGGGGTGCCGCAACACCTCGGTCGTCGTCACTCTCCTGAAGAAAGGAGCAAAGATAGGTAGGGACAAGGGGACAATGCGCTGTCGGCCCTGTCCAGGCAGGACTCCGAGCAGTGGGGCTGGATTCCGAGACAATATAAGCGTAACACAGAGGTAGCCTCAGCCCCAGCCGCTGCTTCGGACTCCGAAAGCAGCCGACGGCTCATGACTGCCTTATTCTCTTTATTAAAACGGGGAATATTTTTTATTTTTTTTTTTCCTGTCGTATTACTTAGCAAAGTTAATCAATAAACAACTGTTTCTTTGGCAAGGTCTTTCCTCTGGTAATGCTTTTTCTATCTTTACTAGTCTTGAGTCGACAAAAACGTACTCTGTCCATGCATTGCTGTGAGCTGCTGCGTTCACTCGCTCTGTGTATGCTTCCAGACCTTAGTGTGACCTGCACCGCGCCACACAGCTGCTCACGTTACGTTTTCCTGTGAAAGGGGATTTTGCTGGTGCATTGGCTTCTTTGCTGCCTGCCTCTCACAGCTTCTTTTTTTTTTTTTCCTTTCTTTTTTTTTTTTTTTTTTTTTCACCTTCATCCATTTTTTTTCCCCCCTCTCTCCTACAACTTTTTGTTTTCTCCTTTCTTTGAAGGTTGTCAGACGTTACCGAGTCGCCCACGAGGTATATCTCATTGCTGTCAGCATCAGCTTCGATCTGATAGCTTTGTCAGCCTTGCTTTCTCCTGTTTGATTTAGCCTGCATGCGTCCCCAACACCTCTAATCTTTTAATTTACCTCACCTTCAAATAATTTTTTTAATGACTGTTGCAGAGAATAACTTGAACTCAAAAACTAACCTCCTTCCCCCAAAATGTACTGAATCTACTTATAGAATACTGTTGACTTATTCTTCACCCACACTAATGAGTCGCCCCCAGATTTTTGCCGCCCCTTCCCTCCCAGTATTAGCCCTTGAGATAACGACTGGCTCTGTACGGGCGGTCCCCCGCGCAGAGCCAGCGTGTCCCCAGCCCACAGACGGCTCCGGCGCCAGCACCGCTCAGACACCACCTTGCCTTTGCCGTATTTCCCACCTTAATGGAGTTTTCTGCTCTAGTATTTCACATCTCGCGAAGCTGGAAATCACAGTCCGCTTCAACGCAAAAACGCCTGTCGACAGTCGAACTGCAGATTTCCTAGTACACTTCTAGAGATTTTAATTTAGAAATGCTTTTATGTAACCACTCTGATTTTTCCTGTTGAATACGTTTTATTTCCCCGACCACGCCGTTTCCCCCACCCCGGCTGGTTCCACAAAACCAGCACTGCCCTCTTGTGGAAACGGCGCCCATCATGTCCCAGACCATCGTGGTGGTGGTGGTGGTGGTGGTGGCAGCAATTAGGATTAGCCTTAATGACCGCAAAGGAAAAACCATTGTAAGTGAGGATGACGTTAATTTAAGTGCGAGAGGAATTGTCAGCTCAATCATTTGGAGCGCTCTGCCCTTTGACCGTGCCAAGTTGTTCTCTCCAGCAGAAATTCCCACCCCAGGATATTTTTTCCACCCAGCTTCCTACCACCCTTGCATTGTATGAGTTCTTTACCCATCATGCATCCTGTACACTACAGGTCCAGCAACATGGGCGATGGCAACCTCCAAACCAGACATCATGATCATCCTCTTGAGCAAGCTGATGGAGGAGGGAGACATGTTTTATAAGGTGAGAAGAGCGTTTCTGGAAAAACCGAACAGATGCAGCTTGCAGCATGACTTTGTACGAGGTTTTGACTGAACAATGCTGCTGCTTTAATCCGTGGCAAGTAAAAGCTTCTGCTCGCAGCGTTCCTCGTGTCGCAAACTGGTTTGGGTTAGTGGGGTTGGGGAAGGGAGGGGGGGATTGATTGCCCAGATCTGTAACGAAGCTGAAGCGAAGCCAAGTCTCTCTGCATTCTGGAGTTGAGCCAGCACTTCATTTCCTCTTTGAAAACACCAGAACCCAAGTGTTTTACAGAGATTCGGAGTGCTGATGTCATTGCATCAGATCTGGCAACCTTGCCGTTACCTCGCGGGCTGACCGCTGTGGAACGAAGCGACGAGATAGCGTATCCCAGAAGAACTCGTGGAAGAAACTTTTTTGCAATGAAAACAGATTGTCAGGACACAGATGGCTTTATCGTGTCCTTTAGCCCATGGGAGACGTTCCACCATTAGAATTAGAGAGGCTTTTTTGCTCGGTGTTTATTTTAAGCCGATCTTTAAAACCTGGAGATTTGCACACACACACAAAATGTGCAAGTACAACAATGATTCACTGTTAGGCTCTAAGGGTGAAGCAGAAAATATGCAAAGCTGGCATTGTAAGTGGAGTTATCTGCCGGGGATACGTGATACGGCTGGGAAACCTGAGTCTAAAAGTAAGGCTTTAAACCTTACTATTCGTAGCTGCGAAATTTATGTCTGGGTCATCGTGAATTGCACGCGTCCTAGATCCCGTTGTGCCCTCTTTCTTTCACCCTGGCTGCCATGGCTGCCCCCCCTCCAGGGCGCAGATCGTCCCATCCCAAAAATAGGTGCCCAAAATAGCAAAGATGAATCACCCGTTGAAGGTGACTGTTGCGTCCCAATAACTATAAAAGGAACCCAGTTGACAGATTAGATGTTGACACCTAATTTTTAGATATCTAAAGTCCATGGAGATGAATCCCAACCCATTTGTCCAACTTGAGAGCCCCTTCAGCGCCATAACGTTATCTTTGCTATTGCAGAAGCTTCTCTGGGCCCCAGGAACTCCACCCAAAGTCCCACACTTCGGATTCTTCACCCTTCCTGGTCCTTATTAAGCTTTGGGTGTAGGGTGTTCTCCAGAAATGCATTGCTGATCGCCCAGCTCAAAAGACCATCCATCCAGGGACCAGATGGAGTTGTATGGAGTTAACATAACACAGTTTCTGCTGTTTCCCGCTGTAGCGTGACAACTCTGTACCAAGTGGGAGAACTCAACACGCACAAGGCATCTCTCTGCATTTCCAGATCAGATGTTCCCTTGATCAAACGTTCTGGCTTTTCTTTCTAGAAAAGAGCTAAGTAGTGAAGTCACGTTACCGTAAGCACCTCAAATGTTCCTGGGGCTGGTGAGTGAGTTCTCTGCAGTGAGGTAACCTCTACCCAAGGGTGAGTTTTGACATGTTCTTCTTCTCTTAGAAAGGTAAAGTGAAAGAGGCTGCCCAGCGCTACCAGTACGCTCTGAAAAAGTTCCCCAGGGAAGGGTTTGGAGAAGACCTGAAAACTTTCCGTGAGCTGAAGGTGTCGCTCCTCCTCAACCTCTCGCGGTGTCGAAGGAAAATGAATGTAAGTCCACCCTCTGATCGTGCTCTGACCTCTGAGATCTCTCCTCTGTGTCACCTGGTTGCCCTTCACAGAGCACTGGCATTTTATAATTCAAAAGAAGTAATGATTTAATATGCATTTCTGATGATTAAAAATTCATTGCTATGTTTATAGCTTTTTGAATTTTTTATTACTCCCTTTTGATGATGATGTGAATTGGGGGTGGAGGCAGTTTCCAGATTTCTAGGGCAGCGGTGAGGGAGGAGCCAGAAGATGTGCTCCTTTGAATACTAATTAATTTAAAATGAAGGAGCATATGCTTAGGGGGCTAGCGCTTCCCCAGGGCAGTGACTCATCCAGAAACACCCCCACACACTCCCTCTCCTCCCAGAACTGCCAGATCACTGTCACTCTCCCCGCTCCAATCCAGCAGCATCTAACGACCAGCTCCTGCAGCGCGTCTGTCCTTCCAGCAGACAAGTGCCACCTCCCCCTTGCTCTGCATTCAGGGACTTTCACCTCTACAGCATAAAGTCTTCAGAGACTCGAAAAGTGAAATCACTGCCAGGGCCATGAGCCAACAAACCAGAGGGGAAGGGGGTTTTGTGACAACTTCATTTCTTTAAGCTGTGAGGGAGGCAGTTGAAAAGCAGTGGAAGTGAAATCTTAACGCTGGTGAGCAAACAACACAGTTTGTAGAAAAAGCGTGAACCTTCTCGTCAAACGAGCCAACTCGCAGCTAAGCCTCTGCTTTAAGGACAAGATTTTCAGTTTACTGTTAGCTGGGGAATCCCAGGTGTTGGGATAAAAAATTTCAGGGCATTGTAATTGCTCCTGCAGTTTTTGCATCTATAGATGAGACTGTAAAAGGTACCTACCTCCTGACTGCATTCCCAGTTTAGTCTATCAATCAGGCAATATCTCTTCAGTAACTGCTACTGAAGGTACAAACAGAAGTATGAGCTTCCCAAGGCAGGGCATCCAGGTTGCGAGCTCTCCTTGGAGGAGATTAAACCTCACCCTGGGCTTTGCTGAGGTCCAGCTGACCCTGCTCACTCACACGTGGCAGCTCGGTGCAGTCCAAGTGGCCACCGTGTCCTCATAAACTTCCTTTCTAGAAGGTGGAGTTTGTTTACTGAGTTTCTGAACAGATCAGGAGTACTTTGGTGCTTTCTCCCAGATCTTCTCAGGGTCATAGCCCAAGTCAGCGATCCGAAGCTGTGTTTGGTTGCAAAATGGAAGCCCTTCCACTGGGAAGAGGTCTCCTTTGCAAGTGCTGAGCTGAGCTTAGTGGTCCGTGAAGCATTCAGGACAAGGCAGGGGAGGAGAGCAGGCAGGGTTTGACTTGCAGCTGATATTCTCATGGCACTGCCACTCGAGAGCACCCTCCAGCCTGTACCGTCACCCTCTCCCTCCCCACTCCCAAACGAGTCTCCCAGGTGAGACGTAGGGAAGAGACAAGGAACAGTGGAATGGGTGGCACTGGTGAGAGACCTTTGCCAGGTGAGTCCTGTTTGTAGCTACCAGGGTATCATAGTCCCTTCCTTCATGTGCAGTTTTATTCAGCCCTTCAAAGTATGTCAGTGTGCAGCAGGGTGGGAAGCGGAGGGCGTGGGAAAGGTTTCCTCTTGCTTTCAACTGTGGAAAAAAATCCTTCATGAGATAACATTCCAGCCTCTGCGAGACCAGATGTTTCCTTGAGACTGTAGGTTGTTGGAGAGGGGTCGCATGCACTTGTTTGGGGACACAATCAGTGAGAACGGAGCCAGTGGCACGCTGGCCTCTGCGGGTGCTGACAGCATCTGGTGTTACGAGAGGGCTTTGAGTCGTTGGACGTGCCATCGTAGCTTTCTGGCTGTAAATGATGTCGGATCCATGTGAAACATTCCAGTACCGTCAAGTTTCCCAAGTTTACATGCAAAATAAATGTCCGTACTAAGTTTGTTTTCTTCCCAAACTGTATATATTTTTTATTTCTGTATCTATTCCATTACTTATCTGCACACCTATTGTAATGACAGGATTTTGGAATGGCGGAGGAATTTGCTACTAAAGCACTGGAGCTGAAACCGAAATCTTACGAAGCTTACTATGCAAGAGCAAGGGCCAAGCGCAGCAGCAGGTGAGGAGGGAGAGAGAGAAAAGTGCGAGGGGCTGGTCTCTTCACCAACGTGGCCACACATCCACCGTGCAAAACCCTACCGGTGTCCCCAGGGGAGAAATGGCAAAGGGGCATGAGTTAATGAGATTACAAACCTCTCAGACTCCAAAGTCACACTCTCCCTTGTTTAGTAATTTCTGGAGATGGCTGAATGCAAAGGTTTTGAGAGGTTCATCTTGGTTGAACTTTGTCTGAACATCTTAACTACACCAAAATCGGGTATTCTCTTTAAAAATACTCTTCAGTTCAACCGCAACTTGAAGCAAAATATGACTCATGGAAGCCCTGGGGCCTGTGTTATGCCAGAGGGCAGACTCATTCATCACAGGGATCTCTTCTGGCCATAGAACCTATGGATCTCTCTGTCCTGCAGCACTTCTTGGGTGGCAGAAACCGCTGACTTGCTGAGCAGTGACCATGCAGGCAAGTGCCGGCCGGTGAGCTTGCAGCCATGGCTTATGCCCAGAGACGGCAACCAGCTCCTGGAGATCTCTGCATCTCAGCTGGAGCCCAGAGGATTCCCTCCTTAACCTCCCCAAAGGCTAAAAGATGGGAGATGAGGTTCATTTCGAAACCAATCAGTGCCATTCCCAAATGAGTGGGAGAGTTTGCTTTTGAGCCATACGCTCAGGGGCTGGGCGCGCTGGCATCTGTTTTAAACGGCAGCCAAAATGCCTCGATGGCAGCGCGGAGAATGGCCAGTAGCCGGGGGTATGTCGAGTCCCTCTGGGCAGACATCATAGCTCGGCGGTCACCACCACCACCGTTCCACCTTCCATGCTGGAGGCCATGTGTGGAACCGAGCTCCTGGCCCAGCTGATGCCTGGTCCATTGGGTCTTGATACGGGAGGTGAAGCCGTGACCTTCTGTTCCGCAGAGAAGTCCTTCTCATGGGGCCACGCTGACCTAATGCCTTTCCTTGAATGGTTTTCCTCCCCATTGTTTCCAAAACACTCATAAGGAAGCATAAAAACTGGGTTCCTTCCCAGATGATATCAGCCTCCCTGCATACAAGGGTCCTTTTCTCCCCAGGTCTCTCTCCAGCAGAAACCATTACCACTTGGGCTTTTCTCCTTCATTTCCCAGTTTGTGCCCAGCAGCCCCCCCTGAGCTCAGCACAGTCTGGGCAACAGGAGCCTTTCCCTTCCTCCGCCTGGTTTTCGGTGGCTCGTGCGAAAGCTTCGGGAGGTGCTGGGGAGTTTTTCCCGGGGATCACCCCTCCCCAGATGCCAATCGTGTTCAAACAGATGGTTTTGCTCAAAAGCAAACAGTGTCCCTGTAAATAACAACCCCCACCTCCCTTTGACCCCTTCCAGCCTGGCCTTGCCCCTTGCAAAGGCTTCCCCAGGGGTGGGGGGGGGGGTGCTGGCGGGTTCCCGAAGGGGGCTGCATTCCCTCCTTGGGAAGACGTTAGCCAAAACCCTTGCAAAATCGGAGAGACAAGCCTTGCCCAGAGCGCTGACCCCTGGGAGCCCCTGAGCTCCGGAGCCAGCCCTGACGCTGTGTGGTCTTGGCACCGGGCTGAAGTCAAGTTTTCGCTGGCGTAAGCGGCTGCAACTCCGTCAAGGCTGCGTTTGTTTACGGCGGCGTTGAGCTTGGCTGTTTCGTAGCCCTGCTTTGCTTTCCCCATTCGGGCACGGAGGGGCAAAGCTCGTGGTGGGGCTGGGAGGAGTGATTAGTGAGCCTGGAACGCACGCCGCAGAGGGCAGGCGCCTTTGCTAGGCTGGCTTGTGCCAGCTCAGGACCGCGTTCCCCTCTCCCCCAGAACGGCTGGCGGTGTTTTCCCTCGGTTCGGAGAAAACGCGTCCGAGGGCGGCCCGGGAGGCAGCGTGTGAGACGCAGCCAGCGGTAGCGATCGCAGCCCTCTCCCTCACTAACACGGACAAAGCCACTTAACCCGCAGGAGCCTCCCGAGAAGGGCTCCCTTCAAATCCAGAGTAATTTCAGTTCTCGTTTCTGTCCCTTTGTCAAGCAGGCAGTTTTCAGCAGCCCTGGAGGACCTGAACGAGGCCATCAAGCTGTGTCCCAACAACCGGGAGATCCAGCGGCTGCTGATGCGGGTGGAGGAGGAGTGCAGGCAGGTGCAGCAGCAGCAGCAGCAGCAGCAGCAGCAGCCGCCGCCGCCGCCGCTCCCGGTGGAGCCTGAACCCGAAGCCCAGCATGAAGAGCTCTATTCTGTGCAGGACATCTTTGAGGAGGAATACCTTGAGCAGGATGTAGAAAACGTCTCCATTGGCCTGCAGACAGAGTCCAGGCCAAACCAAGGGCTGCCCATCATCCAGAGCCCGCCCCCGTCCCCAGCTCACAGGGACTCAGCCTATATTTCTGGCTCACCTCTTGGCTCTCATCAGGTCTTCGATTTCAGGTCCAATAGCTCCGTGGGTTCGCCGACCAGGCAAGGGTACCAGTCCACCTCTCCTGCTCTGTCTCCGACGCACCAAAACTCACATTACAGACCCAGTCCTCCGCACACCTCCCCTGCTCACCAGGGCTCCTCTTACCGCTTCAGCCCACCTCCTGTTGGAAGCCAAGGGAAGGAATATCAAAGCCCTCCACCTTCTCCTCTCCGTAGAGGTCCTCAGTATCGTGCCAGCCCCCCAGCAGAAAGCATGAGCGTTTACAGGTCACAGTCCGGTTCTCCAGTTCGTTATCAGCAAGAACCTAGCGGAGTCAGCCAGCTCCCCGGTAGACCAAAGTCTCCGTTATCCAAGATGACGCAGAGGTCCTTCCAGATGCCCCAGCTCCCCGTGGCCGTGCCGCAGCAGGGGCTGAGGCTGCAGCCAGCCAAGGCGCAGATCGTGAGGAGCAACCAGCCCAGCTCCGCCGTCCACTCGAGTACTGTAATCCCAACCGGTGCCTACAGCCAGGTTGCCCACTCGATGGCCAGCAAGTACCAGTCGGCGTCGGGGGAAATGGGGGTTAGCCAGAGCAGGTTGGTCTACCAGGGCTCCATCGGTGGCATCGTAGGTGACAGCAGACCAGTGCAGCACGTCCAGGCGAGCCTCAGCGCGGGAGCCATCTGTCAGCACGGAGGGTTGGCTAAAGAAGACCTTCCGCAGAGACCGTCCTCGGCGTACAGGGGGGGTATGAGATACAGCCAGACGCCTCAGATCGGGCGCAGCCAGTCCGCTTCCTACTATCCAGTGTGTCACTCGAAGCTTGACCTGGAACGTTCTTCCCTCCCCGCCAACCAGCTGGGCTCTCCAGATGTGTCTCATCTCATAAGAAGGCCCATCTCGGTCAACCCCAGCGAAATAAAGCCTCACCCGCCAACTCCAAGGCCCCTGCTCCACTCTCAGAGCGTTGGCCTCCGCTTCTCTCCTTCCAGCAATAGCATCTCCTCCACCTCCAACCTGACTCCCAACTTCCGCCCCTCGGCTTCGATTCAGCAAATGGAGATTCCTCTCAAGCCAGCTTATGACAGATCGTGCGATGAACTTTCTCCGGTCTCTCCCACGCAGGGGGGTTACCCCAGCGAGCCGGCCCGTTCCCGGACCACGCCGTTCATGGGAATCATAGATAAAACCGCTCGGACTCAGCAGTACCCCCATCTCCATCAGCAGAACCGGACCTGGGCTGTGTCGTCGGTGGACACTGTCATCAGTCCTACGTCTCCTGGCAATCTCCCCCAGCCGGAATCATTTAGCCCGCCTTCTTCAATCAGCAACATTGCCTTTTATAACAAAACCAACAATGCACAGAATGGCCATTTGCTAGAGGAAGACTATTACAGCCCCCATGGGATGCTGGCCAATGGGTCCCGGGGAGACCTCCTGGAGAGAGTCACCCAAGCCTCCTCGTATCCCGACGTCAAGGTGGCAAGGACACTGCCTGTGGCACAGGCCTACCAGGACAACCTGTACAGGCAGCTCTCCAGGGACTCCAGGCAAGGGCAGACATCCCCAATCAAACCAAAGAGACCATTTGTGGAGTCTAATGTGTAAAAGACGCTTGTTGGAGTAAGACCCTCATGTTTTCAGCACACACTTCCAAGCTTGAGTTCCATGCATATTATTATTATTTTTATTTCTCTTTTGGTAGCTACATGACCAAGTTTCTCCGGTACTTTGTGTGGTGGTCAGACAGCCATGCACGTGCTCCAGCCCTTCCGTTCCCCAGCTGACCGTGAAGCCAACATCAGCTGAGCCAGTCTCCTTTGCCCAATTCCAGCTGAGTCCCCAACCAGGAGATCTTAGTAACGTGGCGCGGGGTGGTCCAGAAGTAGCCCCCGCGCAGCGGGAGGTGACCGGCTCCTTTCCAAGAGACGATCGCCTTCGTTTTAAATCGGTTTCTTTTGTCTCGATGAGCTCTCAGCTCATGTTCTGATGGGAATTCCTAGCGGGAGCAGAGCGGGGATCGCAGGAGCCTTTCCCGAGGCTGCATCCACAGGTCCCCGTGCCGGCCGGGTCCTTTGGCTCTTTGCCCCCCCTCCCTCAAAAGAGCAAACCACCCGCAGGGAGCAAGGGCAGGAGGTGTTTCAGTACCGCGTAGCTGCGCGCAGCAACCGTCCTGCTCCGTCTGCTCTGCAGCGGTTTAATCCGAGCTGGATTCCTTCCTTCCTTTAATCGCGCCATCAGCCAGAAGGGGTGGGGACCACACCGGGCTCCGCTCCTCCGGGAGCTCCTGATTTGCCCAGGGAGGGTGGGGGAGCGCATTTTAGAAGCATTGGGTAATTAATGCAGGCCCTTCATATGCAATTTAATCAGCCAAGGGAACCTCTAGCGCATGAACTGGGATTGCCACAACTTCTTCTTCGCGCCGTTAGCGGGGCCTGCGCCTCACACCCAGCACCGCCTTTTCTCCGGGAGGGTTTGGTGTTGGGGGTTGGAGGGGGGGA
Organism: Limnodromus scolopaceus; assembly: GCA_028565335.1. Taxonomy (NCBI): domain Eukaryota; kingdom Metazoa; phylum Chordata; class Aves; order Charadriiformes; family Scolopacidae; genus Limnodromus; species Limnodromus scolopaceus. Next base: position 2,964,166 of record JAOXNO010000012.1, read on the forward strand.
GTCCCATTTGGTGAGTTTTTTTTTTTCACTTGCAAGGAAGAACAAAAATCCGACTTGGAAAATGGTATTCAAGGAGGAGAATTGCGATGTTAAATTTGTATTTTTTAATTTTTTATTTTTTTTTTTTACGGTGATGCACGACGTGGCACGATGGTTCCCGAGACAGGAAGGGCCCTTCTGCAAACCCAGCCCCGCAGCATCCCTCCCCTCGGGGGGCCGCTGCCGGAGCCAGGGCCGTCCTCCCCTAAGATCCGCTCCCAAAATCCTGGAAAGCGATTGCCCGTGTTCCGTACCTGTAAACGGTAGAGACCGTGTTCTGCTTTTTAAGGGCCTGTAGTTAAAAGAGAGATATTTATAATTTATTTATGCGACCTACTTCAAAACGTTGTTTGGGTTGGGTTCTTTTTTCTGTTTTACTTTTTTTTTTCTTATATCAAATGCAAATCACATCGAGACAGTGTGAAAAAGCAGGGGACGCTTCCCAAATCCTTTTTTCTGGGATTTTCAATAATCTTTCAGTTATTCTTTGAATTTTTTGGGGGGGAGGTGGAGGGACTTTCTTTACAGTTTCATTTATTACTGCTGGGTTCGTGATCTGCCTTTTCAGTTACCGAGGGCGAAGGGTGGGATGAGGGGGAGGGAGAGGGATGACCCTGGAGCTTGTTTTAAAGCAGAATAGTGCCTGTTGCCCGTGCTCAACCGCGCTCCTATCGACTCTCAGAGCGATCCCAGCGCTGAGCAGGAGGAGCGATCCCCTTTCGGTGTTTCCAAAGGGCTGATGGGTGTAAGATTCCTGACTTCTTCAACCAAATCACGGGGCCCGACCTCCGCTGGTGTAAATGAGCATATCCCCCCCCCCGGCGCCGCATCCCTGCAGCCCCATCCTTTTACACCAGATACGGACCTGGCCCGAAATTCTTTAGCAAACCCTGGTTTCCGTGGGGCTTTTGGGGTTTTTTTCTGGTTGTCTGCGTGTGGATCAGCCCAGCTCGTTGCTGTTTCGTTGCCCGATTTGCTGAGAGCAAACTGGGACGTGCGCACCTTGGGACGGCGGAGGTTTGTGTCTCATAGACACGTTGAGACCGTTCCCGGGGGGGGGGGGGGGGGGGGAGGAGG
>JAOXNO010000012.1:2992852-3008302 GCA_028565335.1 Limnodromus scolopaceus
AATGGGGAAAGCAGATGTCACTGTCCCCTGTACTCCCCATGAAATGGTGGTGACTGTCCTAGAGTTGACTTGGATTCTGGGTCTAAACCATGAAAGCCTTTGCAGTGGTGACAGCCCTTGCAGATCAAACGCCTTTCACTCTGAGGTTCTGGGGTGAAAGTGTGAAGAGGGAACCATTAGAGTTACACTCAGCAAAGATCCTCTCACTCTCAGGGTCAGGCTGAAGGCAAGGGGACACCACACTTGTCACTCCCATTGACCGCACTTAGTAAAAAGGCACATGTTGCCACAGTATGATCTGTGTCTAGAGAAACCTCCTGTGTCCTACACAGCCATCTCTAGGGAGAAAAATTGTATGTTGAAATGCTGTCCCCATTTCTCATCCAGATCTTCTCACCCTCTTGCCCACAAAGAGTGTAGTGGCCATAGTGCTGTCCAGGCAGACTCCTTCCCAACCTGATTCAGGCTCTGTTTCATGCAGAGAGCAACATCAACTACCTGCTGAAGATGGCCTTGGAGAAGATCGCCTTCCTGCCCTTCGGCTACCTCATCGACCAGTGGCGCTGGAACGTGTTCAGTGGCCGGACACCTCCGAGCCGCTACAACTATGACTGGTGGTATCTGAGGTAGAGGACACTCACGGGGGGTGGATGGGGGTGTGGAAGCTGGGGGTGTGCTAGGAAATAAGGCAGGAAAGAAAGAAGGAAAAAAGGAAAAAGTAGCCACAGAGATGGCTGGAGAACAATGGATAGATGAGTGGAAGGAAGGAAGGAAGGAAGGAAGGAAGGAAGGAAGGAAGGAAGGAAGGAAGGAAGGGAGGGAATACATGGAAGCATGCTTTAATTGTACAGATTTCTTCAGCACTGTGCCATCCCTGTCTTGATCCTTCTCACCCCTTATTTCCATGCTCATGCTCTTGTTCTCTGTTGTCTACAGAACCAAATACCAGGGTATCTGTGCTCCGGTTTCAAGGAACGAAAGTAACTTTGACGCTGGAGCAAAGTACCACATCCCTGGGAACACCCCTTACATCAGGTAGAGGAGGTGCTGGCAAGGGGACGGAGACTTGGGGGAGCTGGGGGAGCAGGGTTCAGCTCTGTGGGAAGGGACTGGTGTGCACTGCTCCTGCTCAAAACACAGAGACCATCCAGTGCTTGGGACCACAAATGGTGGGGAGCTGATGTGTGATTGGGTGCCTTCCCCCACCCCCTGGGACTTGTCTGCTTCCCTTTGTCCCCAGTGCTCACCTTCATGGGCTTCCTTGGCAGGTACTTTGTGAGCTTCATCCTCCAGTTCCAGTTTCACAAGGCGCTGTGCCAGGCAGCCAACCACAACGGTCCCCTGCACACCTGTGACATCTACATGTCCAAAGAAGCTGGAGCCAAACTCAGGTGGGGACAGAGGAGGGTCGGGACAATCGCCATGGGCAGATGTGTGCGTGGAAGCTGATGGTGTGCAAAGGAAGGAAAGAAGAAAGGAAGGAAGGAAAAGTGGCTGTGGAGATGACTGGAGAAATAGCTTTGCAGATGGGTGGATGGATGGATGGGTGGAAATACATGGAAGCACTTGGGGTGGGGTGAGTGGTCCTCACCAGAGTAAAGCTATTGTCCGTGTCACGAGCTCCCACCCAGACAAGAGGTCACTAAAGCTCATTTGGTTCCTATTGACTCCCTGGGTGTTAAAAAGTGCATGAGTATGTGATCACCGTATGCAGGACAGATAGGGGCTTCAGAGGCAGTTCCCAGGTTCATGTCCCACTCAGGAATAGCATCTTCAACACTTGTGATGTTGAGATACCGTCTCCCATCCATCCCCTGGCCTAATGCTGGCTCTTGTTGTCCTGCTTCTCTGCAGGGAAGTGTTGAAAGCTGGGTCTTCCAAGTCATGGCAGGAAGTTTTGTTCAACCTCACTGGTACGGATAAGATGGATGCTGGGCCCCTCCTGGAATACTTTAGCCCTGTCACCAAGTGGCTTCAGGAGCAGAACAACAAAACCAATGAGGTGCTGGGCTGGCCTGAGTTTGACTGGCATCCCCCCATCCCTGAAGGCTACCCTGAAGGCATTGGTAAGGCTGCAGCTCCGTCCTGGCTCTGGGGAGGGGCAGGAAGAGATCTCCTGAGGGACATCACTAACCCTCAGGCAGGACAGTGCTGAGGGAGGTCTCTGCTGTGGGTGGGCAAGGTACTCATGGAGAAAAGAGAAAAAATGAGCTCCGTGTGGAGTCCCACAGGGTGTTGCTTCCCAGGAAGCAGGTGCCATTAGCCAACCCCATGACATACCATTGTCTGAAGCTGTGGCCATGCCGCTGTAGTAATTCCATCAGTCACGGTGTGACAGGTCATCTGTTTCCAGCTGCATCCTTTCTGCCCAAGTGGGAGGGTCTAGGGTATGCAGCGTGTCCTTTTACTCCATCCCCTGTCCAATGGGACATCCCCCAACAGCACCTCTCTGCCCCCATTTCTTGGCTCAACTTGCTCCCAATTTGTGGCATCCTTCAGTGGAACTGCAGTTCCGGGAAAAGCTCAACCATGGTTTTGCCATGGGGTAGTGCTCTTGCAAAGAGAAGGACTCTCCTGACTTCCTTTCTCTCCCTCCATTTATCTCCACCTCTAGACAAAATAGCAGACGAAGTACAAGCTAAAGAGTTCTTGTCTGAGTACAACAGCACGGCCGAGGCAGTGTGGAACGCCTACACTGAGGCATCCTGGGCCTACAACACCAACATCACCGACCACAACAAGCAGATCATGGTATGGGAAAAACCCTGAGGCTGTATGGGGAGAGGCAACAGCCAAGGCAGGCAGCTGGCACCCAGAGCACATGAGATGAGCTCTGAAAGCCAGAGCAGCCTTTGTCCCTAGCCAAGGGGTAATGTTCTCACCCAGGAGGTGCCTTTTCCTTGAAAACCCTCATCATGTCATGAGAGGCAGCCATGGGGAGGTTGTCAGTCGTGGAGTGCCCAGGGGTGTTTCTAGTGATGGCCTGTGTCTCAGAGATCTCCTTCAAGTAACTCCTCTTCTGTCCCTTCCTGCCCTTGCAGCTGGAGAAGAACTTGGCCATGTCCAAGCACACCCTTGAGTATGGCATAAAGGCCAGGCAGTTTGACACCTCCGACTTCCAGGACCAAAGTGTCACACGCATCCTCAAGAAGCTGAGTGTCATTGAGAGGGCAGCCCTGCCTGAGAACGAGCTGAAGGAGGTGAGCTGCAAGGGGACAGAGCAGGACAGGGTGACTCTTGCCACTACCTTGTGTGGAGACACGAGCTTCTCCCAACTTCTAGGAAACGCCACTGGGCAGCCACCCCTTGCCCTTGAACAAGGTGATAGTTTGGTACCTTCCACACAAAGCTGTGATCCTTGTCTCCAGGATTTCCCACCCAAAGGTTTCCCACCCAACAGCACATTTCTTGCTGGTCCTAGTCCCTGATGTTTTGATTCCATTTTGCCTCAATTTGGGATCACACTGGCCCTTGGAAAGTACCAGAGGAAAACACCTGGGGACATCTCAATGGGCTGTGACATTCTCCAAGAGCAGATGCAAGACAACCAACTCACATGATCTGATTTTCTTTGCAGTACAACACCCTCCTCTCAGATATGGAGACCACGTACAGTGTAGCCAAGGTCTGCAGAGAGAACAAAGTCTGCCTCCCCCTGGATCCTGGTAAGATCTGGGAGGGTGTTCAGTGAGTCATCTGCAAGAGGCCCAGAAAGGAGGGAATTTTTAACAGGGACATGGGTCTTGAAGGGACCTTCTCTGTGATGGCCCCTGAGCAGCACGTTGGGTCTGGCACCCTGGTATGATGAGCATCATACCAGCCCATCCAACATCATCAATTCAGCTTCATTGCTCTCTCTCCAGACCTCACAGACATCATGGCCACCTCACGGGACTATGATGAGCTCCTCTTTGCCTGGAAAGGCTGGCGGGATGCTTCTGGGAAGAAGATCAAAAACAACTACAAGCGATATGTGGAATTGAGCAACAAAGCAGCCGTGCTCAATGGTCAGTGTCCCACTCCCTTACAGACCCACCACAGCCTTAGTACCTTATAAGCAGAGAACTGGACTGATTGTCCAACTCAGGGCCAAAATGTTGAGGGTGTGGAGATCACACCAACTACCACAAGATCTGCTGTCTCACAGATATGGAGGGACCTGGGGTGTCTGAGCAGCAAGACAGACTCTTGCCCAAGAACAACAGTATCTAACAGCTTCTACTCTTTCTTTTCAACAGGCTACACAGACAATGGGGCCTACTGGAGATCCCTGTATGAGACACCCACCTTCGAGCAAGACCTGGAGAGGTTGTACCTACAGCTGCAGCCCCTGTACTACAACCTGCATGCATACGTGCGCCGAGCCCTATACAAAAAGTATGGTGCAGAGCACATAAACCTGAAGGGTCCCATCCCTGCTCACCTCTTAGGTAAGGGCTTTGCTAGGTGCTCAAGCAGAACTGTGTCTCCCACCAGGCATAGTTTGCTCCAGGTCATGCCAAGAGTTGAGACTCTGTTCAGCTCTGGCCACAGGGCCAAGGCCCCAGGAGGTGGGTCTGCGGAAGCCAGTCTGCCCCAGGGAAGGGCAACAAGCTCAGCATGACTTGACCTCTTGTGTGTGGATAGACTCTTGCTTGCATCACCCCTGTGCAGGCAGGGCAGGGACCAGGCAGGGTGATTCACTCTGTGCAGAAGTCAGGAGTAACTGGTTGCATTTCCTCTTCTCTCCTTGTCTCCTCCTACCATGCATTGTCCTCCTGTGCTTCCCAGGTAATATGTGGGCCCAGTCATGGTCCAACATTTTTGACCTGGTGATACCTTTCCCGGATGCCACCAAGGTGGATGCCACCCCAGCCATGAAAGAACAGGTCAGTGCTTTTCCAGGCTTCTCTGGGGAAACCCCTTGGGAACCAACACCCTTTGGCTTTTAGCTGTTGCCACCACCCATGATGTCAAATGTTCTGGTGCTACCAAAAAACTCCATGGCTCATCTGTATTCTCTTCCCACCTGGACATGCCAAGGGCTGGATCCAGTTCTATCTGTCCCCAAAAGACCTCCCCTGCCCAGAGGAATAAGGCTGTCCTTGGCCTCCTGTCCTTCCCATCCCCCAGCACACCTAGTATCCCCCATTGCCCTTCACCAGGTCCTCTGTCTTCTCTCTCCCCAGGGCTGGACACCCAAGAAGATGTTTGAAGAATCGGACCGTTTCTTTACCTCTCTGGGCCTCATCCCCATGCCACAGGAGTTCTGGGACAAGTCCATGATCGAGAAACCAACAGACGGGCGGGAGGTGGTGTGTCATGCCTCAGCCTGGGACTTCTACAACCGCAAGGACTTCAGGTGCCTGTGGAGAGCAAGTGGTGGCCTCAGCTGATGTGGTGCTGGGCCAGATAGCAATGTCTTGGTAGAATAAGAGGACATGGCCTGATGCCACTGCAGTGTCTGCTGTTTTATGGCTGTGGCAGCCCCACGCTGGCATTGCCTCTGGTAGCCAGGACATGGGGCATTGCTGGCAGGAGCCTACATGGTGGATGGAGAGCAATCAATGCCTTCCCTGCTCTGCCATGGAGAAGGGAAAAGCTGATGAATGGATAGGGACAGCAGGAGATGCAGAAGAAAAGAGAGACAAATGCAATGAAGTAGGACCAGCCTGGCCTGTCATCAGATGTGGGGTGGGGGCACATCGAAAGGGGGACCAAAGAGAAAAATAGCTCAAGGAGGTGTGATCATTACTGGAGATTTTCACTCCAGCACTGCCTTCCCTTCTCCCCCCATCCCACATGTCCTTGTCCAGGATCAAGCAGTGCACTGTGGTGAACATGGATGACCTAATCACAGTGCACCACGAGATGGGCCACGTCCAGTACTTCCTGCAGTACAAGGACCAGCCCATCTCATTCCGCGATGGGGCCAACCCTGGCTTCCACGAGGCTGTTGGGGATGTCATGGCCTTGTCTGTCTCCACCCCCAAACACCTGCACAGCATCAAGCTGCTGGACCAAGTCACGGAAAACAAAGGTGAGCACCACACAGAAAGGGCGGGGGGAGCTGCTGGGGACAGATGGAAATGCAGAGGTTCAGGGTGGGCTGGGCAGGGTGGAAGGGGTCAGGAACACACACAGTGGTTTTGCATGCATGGAGGGGACAGGATCTGATGGGGACATCCTGCACAGGTGGAGAGCACACCATACGGGGTGGAGGGGTGGGTGCAATTCTGCCTTCCTCACACCTTCCCACCCTGGGCAGAAAGTGACATTAACTACCTGATGAGCATCGCCCTGGACAAAATTGCCTTCCTGCCCTTTGGGTACCTCATGGACCAGTGGCGTTGGAAGGTGTTTGATGGACGGATCAAGGAAGACGAGTACAACCAGCAGTGGTGGAATCTCAGGTGTGCTTGAATTCAGACCCCTCTTTGGTGCAAGGGCCTTGGCCATTGTCCCAGTGTTTTCTCCTGTGGTCCAGATAGCTGCAACGGGACACATAACTCCTCACCCTGTCCTCACACCCCACTGTTCCCTCCCAGCTTACCCCACCTTCTCCTCCCCATGCTGGGCTAACTCTCCCTCTCTGATCCAGGATGAAGTACCAGGGCTTGTGCCCACCAGCACCAAGGTCTGAAGATGACTTTGACCCCGGGGCAAAGTTTCACATCCCTGCCAACGTCCCCTACATCAGGTGAGTAAGCAGGGCTGGGGCAGGAGGGACAGCACTTGGACACAGAAGCAGGGTCTCTGGTTCAGATGCCAGCAACGACACCTTGTTTCATGGCTGGTGAGATACTTGGTGGATTCTGTCCTGAGGGTACTGGAAAGCTCTGAGGACACTGACAGAGCTTCAGAGGAGAAGGCTGGATTTGGAAGAATTCCTCCCTATCTGAGGAAGATGGGCTCATCCACCCAGTCAGCCATAAAACACTTGCTAAAGCAGAAATGGCATCAGTAGATTGGACTGAGTTGGTGCAGGTGGAGCTCCAAAGCCGGTGACGCTTCTCCAGACTGGGAGGGTGCAACCAGGCGATGAGGGTGACCCCATCCTCTCTTTCACAGCCACTAGTAGGGTCCATTCCAGTGTCCTCACCCCTCTCCACCACCCCCAGGTACTTCGTCAGCTTCGTGATCCAGTTCCAGTTCCACCAGGCACTCTGCAAGGCAGCTGGGCACACAGGTCCCCTGCACACGTGTGACATCTACCAGTCCAAGGAGGCTGGGAAGATCTTGGGGTAAGTGTGTGGGAAGGGCAGAGGCAAGATATTTCTGTCCTCAGCAAAGCAGCCCCTGGTCATCCATCCCCTCCCTGCCCCAGCATGGGATGCTCTGGTCCTTGGCCCTGGGGTGCAGGCAGGGGGGGGACACCGTGGAGGGGACACCTTGGGCTGGGTGCCGGGGCTGTGATTGCAAAAGCAGCCACTAGATGGTAGCTGGGACCCTGGCAGGTGGAAGGCTCCCTCCCTCCTCCTCCTCCTCCTCCGCAGCCCCCTGTTCCTTAGGGAAAACAACCCCCTTGCTTCACGAAAAGCACCTGCAAAATTAACCCTTTCACCCAGGAACGGCTGTCCACCAAGACGGATTCACTGGAGGGCTTTAATCCATGTAAATCCCCCCCACTTTCCCCAACCAACCCTCCTTCCCTGTGCTCTGGGTTGGCATGAACTGTACTCAGGGTTGTTAACACCAAGATCCCCAGTCCCTGGGGAAAGGGGAAGGGTTGGGGGCCAGGAGGGTGATGGGGAACCCACTGGAGCTGATTTCTCCTGCCACAGGGAGGCCCTGAAGCTGGGTTTCAGCAAGCCGTGGCCCGAAGCCATGAAGCTCATCACAGGGCAGCCCAACATGTCAGCTGATGCCCTGCTGAGCTACTTCGAGCCGCTCATGACATGGCTGGTGAAGGAGAACGAGAAGAACAAGGAAGTCCTGGGTTGGCCCGAGTACAGCTGGACTCCTTACACAGGTATGCAGGGCTCAGCCAAGCATGGCAGGTCCACGATGGGGCAGAACTCAGTCCTCACCAGGGCCATGATGGGGTACGTGGGAGAGATGGAGTTGTTTTGGTGCCCCATGGTCACCCCAAAAAACACAGGGTGTTTGGATGCTTCTCCTTGATTTTCCATGGAGCCAAGTCTAAAGGGGACATGGCATCCAAGAGACCAGCAAAGGGAGAGCTGGTGACCAAACACACCCCAGCCCAGAGCCACCAGCACCAATGGTCTCTTGTTTCTCCATTTCCCAGCTGCTCCAGCCCAACCCAGCTCCAATCAAGCCAATTTCCTGGGCATGTCCCTGGACAGCAATCAAGCCACAGCAGGCGGCTGGGTCCTGCTTGCCCTGGCACTCGTCTTCCTGATCACCACCATCTTCTTGGGAGTCAAGTTCTTCTCAGCCAGGAGAAAGGCCTTCAAATCCAGCTCAGAAATGGAACTGAAATAAGGGGGAGCATGGACAGGGTGCAAGCATGGGCATTTGGGCAGGCTGGCAGCGATGCCACGGGCACATTTGCCAATGAAGCCATGGGTTTCCAAAGCCCAGGACTCCTCTCTCCAGTCAGGTCAGACTTCTTTTTTCCACTATGCAAGAGCCAAAGCAGAAAAGAGCTATTTATTTGTCAACGTCTGCATCAGGGGAAGAGAAATTCAGGCACCGGCAGGCACGGAGCCACCACAGGCTGCCCCTGCACCTGGGCTGGGAGCCGTTCCAGCCTGGGCACCCACCAGCCATCTCTGACCTGTGGGCAAAGCCATAGGGACTTCAAGTGACAGAGGGCAGTTAGGGGAGGGACAGAGCACATTCCCACCCTTGGTTTGCCCACTGCTGGGCTGCTCGCTTGCATGGATGAAAAATAAACCCATGTCTTGTCACCCCCAGAGCAGCAGCTCAGCTCCTTCTTGCAGGTGGACTCGAATCCCAGTGGGGCACGGCTCTTGAGCAGGAGAGCTGCCATCCCAAGCCAGTGCAACTACAAACCCCTGGGGATCATCCTGGTTTTGGGACAACACACCTACAGCACCCAACCTCCCCCATCCCCGTGATGAAAGCTCAGCATCCCCTTCCAGCATCCTCATCCTCCCCCCGCACCATGTCTCCCATCGCAGCTGACAGCTCGTGGGTTCACCACGGAGCATGTACCTAAGGAAGGGGCTGAATCGTGGCCAGAAATCCCCAAAGTCCAGGCCTGAACCGTTCAAAGGGTTGGGGGGTCACCAAGCCCAAGCTGGGACAGGCCTGGAGCTCACGGCTGCTGTGGTTCCAGCGCTGGAATGACACGGGTTTATGTAAGAGCCAGGGGGGGCTCCGAGGTCGGCGATCCCATCCTCCAGTTCCCAATTATGTTGGCATCAGCCATGCTTGAGGGGTTTTTTTTTCGCCCCTCCTGTCTTTCTTCTGCTTCTGTAAATCAAACTTCGTATTTGTTCTGCAGTGATTAGGTGCAAAACTAATCCCAGGCTGGGGATTATTGCAGCCTTAAAGAGCCGCGATCTGCTGCGGCCCGGAGCAGCGGGGGAAATGAAGGGATCAGGGACGATCCACCCGACCCCCTCCCATCCCATGGCCTCTGCCCTGGGTCATGTCTTGCTCAGGGAAACTGAGGCTGGGGGGGGGAGGCTCATCGCAGCCGGGAGAGGAGCAGAAGGCAGGTGTCTGCCCACCCACGCGCAGGTTTTTGTTTGCTTTCAATCTTCCTCCCAGCAGAGCACGCCCACGGGGAGGTGAAGCCCCGACCATTCGTCTTTCTGCCACGATCCCCAGACCGGGGGGAGCAGCCACCCCCCACCCCCCCCACACTCACCCCATGTTCTTCCCATGGCCATATCCCGATGCGTCTGCTTTATATCCCGGCACACCAGGCGCCCTCCTCTCCCCCCTCCCCGGCAGCGCGATGCTCGTGGAGCAGAGACCTGGCACGGTGAGGGCTGGGTTTGAAGCCAAGTGTATTTTCAGCCTGGGAAAGCAGGCTGGTGCAGGTGTGCTCCATCCAGCTCAGCTCCTCCCCCATAATTTTGAGCTGCTCTGGCTGCTTTCTGCCCCATTAGTGGAGGAGACGAGGTCTCCAAGGTCATCAAGATCCTACAAGTTTCATGAAAATTGCCTTCTGGAGGGAAAAAAGAAAAAAAAAAAAAGCCACACTGAACACTCTCACTGAGGGACTGCAATACAAACCTAGCCTGAATTAGACATCAGAGAATCCACGTAGGAGCTGACTCTGTCCTGGAATGGATACTGCTACAAGGGTGGGTGACGGGTGCACTGAGCTGTGGCCTCCTGCTCAGAGATAGATAGACAACCCAAGCCCATAGTCCATCCAGAAGACAGGGCTAGACACTGGTTACCTTCAACACAGGTCCAAGGTCCATGCAGCAGATTGGATGGACACAAGGTTACCTGCAACATAGGTCCAAGGTCCATGCAGCAGATGAGATGAGGATGGACACCAGGCTACCTTCACTGTAAGTCTAAAGCTCATGTAGCAGATGGGACAGACACCAGGTTACCTTCAACATAGGTCCAAGGTCCGTGCAGCAGATGGGATGGATACCAGGTTACCCTCAACACAGGTCTAAGGTTCATGCAGCAGATGGGATGGGGATGGATACCAGGTTACCTTCAACACAGGTCCACACAGCAGATGAGATGGGGCTGGACACTAGGCTACCTTCAACACAGGTCCAAAGTTCCACCAGGGAGATGGGGCTGCAAGGTTATACCTTTCCCAGCTCAGAGGGAGACTGGAGGTCCCACTTTGACCTTAAATGGAGCTTCTGGGTCAATGGTGGGAGGGAGCAGGTGAAGCCTTTCAGGGCAATGAGGGCCTGCTGGTGCCGTGAGGGCTCTGCCAAGCCGGCAGCAATGTTTTACAAGATACCTTTAAACCGAGGATGATTTCCCTTCCCTATTGCGATAACATCTGGAGAGATTTTGCTGCCTTCTGGCTCTGGCATCATGCTTTCTGCTGAAATTAGGAGTCTTAGCGAAATAACTCCCTAAGGAGAAAAAGGAAAAAAAAATGGAAAAGAGCAGAAAAAAAGAGGAGATTCCTCCTCAATTCATGTGATTCCTCAACGGGGAGCTCAGGAAGCAGGGGGTACCCCAGGCTTGCGGGGGGCTGCCCTGCACTACCCTGCCTGTGCACAAGGCTCCTGGAGAGGAGATTTGCTTTAAAATCACACAAAATCAAAACAAGAAACACCTCGGTTTCCCTTTGCCGGCTCGGTGGGCACCGCAGAAAGCCATTTTCCATTTTTTTTTAATATTCATTATCCGTCGCGGGAAGGTGGCTGGGGGGGTTCCCACACCCCGTGGCCCCTCGGTGCTGGCGGGGGCCCAGCCAAGCCAGGTCTATTCTTAGCCGGCGGGTGGCCGGGCAGGAGCAGGCAGGGTACACGGGGCCGCGTTCCTCGCATTCCCCTTCCCCAGGGACAAGGAGCGCCTGGAAATACGCAGCCACAGCTTGGCAGCAGCTGGGGGCCATCAGCGGGGGCCACCCCGGGCGGGGGAGATGGGGGGAGGCAGTGTGGGGGACGGTCCCAGGGGACAGCAGAAGTGTCACAGGGATGTGGTGAGCCACGGTAGGGAGCGGGGACTCCCCAGCCCTGCCCGTGGCTTCAGCCCCTGCAAGCCCTGGCTGGCACCATCCTTCCCTCCCTGCTGCTTGAGCAGGGCTGAGGGGGGTGGTAAAAGTGAATTTGGGGGTGAAGGGCAAGTGGGGCACCCCAAATTCCGCCCCCCTGCTGGCAAGCTCAGACTCTCCTCAGCCCCATGGCTTAGCTACAATTCCCTACCAAGTAGGACAAGGACCAGGTCCAGTCCAAATGACACTCCCACGCTCCCGATGTCCCCTCCATCCTCCATCACGCACCAGACACCCGGGTGGTGCCACCCACCCCTGTGGACACATTGCACTGGGCACCCAGCTGGGTCCCACCCTCACCGGGGGCACGAGCTGAGCTGACCCCCTCCCCAGCCCCACAGAGCCCCCACCCTGCATGGGCAGCATCCCCCCGCTCTGCTTTTTGGGGGTGCCTTGGCAGCAGGACCCCAAAGCAGGTTTTGCCCGTGTCCCCATGTTGGTAGGGACCAGCCCCATCCCTCGGGGGTCCCCCTGGAGCTGCCACCGTCCCCCTCGAGGCCTCGCAGGCAGCAAGGAGAGAATTGCTGCAGACTGAAAGTGCAGCAGCCCCCGCACGACGTGACCAAGCCCTTGGCACTCGGCTCCTCTCCCCCCCACCCCCCCCCCCCCGAGTGCCCAGGAGGGTTTCCAGCCAAACAGACCCGCTGCAGCCGCTGCCAGCATCCCCCCTCCCGCGGCCGCGTCCTGCCCTCCCCCGGCCTTCCCTGCAGCATCGCCATGAGTTATTGCAGCCGCCCGCTGGCCCCATCCATCCTCCCGGCCCCAAGGACGGCGGGCGAGTCACGAGCCTGCCCCGTGCCTCAGTTTCCCTCCATGTTCTGTGAGGACAGGCAGGATGTCGGTGTGGCTGCCGTGAGCCCAGCGTGCCACATCCCCGAGCCAAGTCCCCGCGGCTTTTCCTGCCACTTCCAAGTGGGAAGTGACTCTTGTCGGGAAACAACATCCAGGATTTGGTTTAATGTCACCGAGTCCTTCCCAGGTTTGCAGCCTCCCATCATCGTCCCGTCCCGCCCCCTCCCCGCCATGGCATGGCAGAAAGCCCAGGCTGATGAGGGTTAATTTTGGCTGCACATTTAACTGTTGTTTGTTTTGGGTGTTGGTTTTTTTTTTTTATAGTTAGCAAACAAACAGTGCCTGGGTGAAAGCCTGGAAACACACTCAGTCAGGATGTGGAATTTTTGGCGGAGGAGGGAGCCAGGACAAGGAGCATCCTTCCCCCTGCAAAATCCACTTACAGCCCAAATTCCTCCCTCCCCTGTCACATCCCTGGAGCATCTTCCAAAAGTGAAGGGCAAAGCAGGGACACGGGCAGCCGGGACACCCGAGCCTGTCTGGGGACAGCCCTGGTGGCTGCGAGCAGCTTTGGGGACCGCGAGAGCCCCGTCCCTCCCTTTGCCGGCTGTGTTTGCAGTGCGGCTCTAATTACAGAAATGTGGAGAAACGCCGTCTCTCGGTTGGCAAACATTTCTCTCGGCAAGTGTCAGCCGGCAGCTGCCGCGTTGGGATTCAACTGGGAACCCGTCCCCTCCATCCCACACCTCCCACCCCAAACCCGCACCCCGTTTCAGGGCTGTACCCCCTCACCCAATGCGCCCGCACCTGCCCGGGGCAGCCCCTCGCTGGGTGGGTGATAAATCCCTGCGCGGATTATAATTCCCTGCACGGATTATAGTTCCCTGCTCTCCCAGGTGGCTCCTTATGCTCTTGTGCTGCAGGAGCAGGGAGGGGGGGGGACACCCTTGGGAAGCACCCAGGTCTCCTTTGTCCTGGAAATTTGGTGGCTTCCCACCGATTCCCCCGGGGTGAGGGAAGGAAGGAAAGATGGGGAAAGGAGCAAAACCTCAAAAACACTTGAAGAGGAGAGGAAAGGACTGAGCAGAGGAGGAGGAGGAGGAGGAGGAAGAGGAGGAGGAGGAGGAGAGCAGGGCAGGCAGAGAGGATTACTGTGCGGCTGAATTAGAGGGAGCCCTTCAGCTGCCTTGAACAGCAGGAGAATTTGCCCAAAGACCCCAATTCTTCCTATTTGGGATAAAATGTAAGCACAGGATTAACTGCAAGCATATGCTTAAAACCCAGGGAATTGAAAAGTCTGGGTATAAACTGCTCCAAGGAGGGCAGGGAGGCAGGGCACGGACCAGCAGCCTCGTGGATGACCCAGCTCTGCAGGGATGCACTGGGGTGACTGGGAGAGCCGTGGGGGGATTGGGAGAGCCATAGGGGAATAGGGAGAGTCATGGGGGAATGGGGAGAGCCATAGAGGGGTTGGAAGAGCCATGGGGGCACTGGGATGCTCCTGGAGTTTAGTCAATAATACGTTGAAGGGAATGCCATGACTCAACTCCATCTGTGAGGGCTGTGTGGGGAAGAGCGTGGGGAAGAGAGGCTCCTCCATCAGCCATGTGATGGGATGAGACTGCCTAGCTGGAGAATGGGGGATCCAAGTGGCCCTACTGCCATTTCCAGAGCAGGACAAGTCTTCCTGGCATCAATCCATGAACCCAGCCCCTGGGGAGGCCCAGGCTGTGCCCTGCCCCATGGCCAAAGCCCCCCTGGTGTCCCCGCGGTCCTGCTCCCCACCGGGGAGGGCTGGGAGCCGGCACATGCCCTTATCATCAGACACATCCGTGTCCACGTGACGTGTCCATGAACATCCCGGACTGATTTATGGGATGAGAGGAGGGCAGGAGGCCAACCTTAAATCCTGACTGCCTGATGATTAATAATCATAATTACGATCATATTAGCTGTAGTGATAATAGTTTGCTTTCCCTTGCAGAATTGGTCATCCAGGAACCTCAGAGCGGTTTCACAAGGCCGAGTGACCAGTGTCCCTATTTTCTAGCGAGGAAATTGCGGCACAGAGCTGTCTCCCTCGAGTCACCCAGTATATCAACAAGAAAACAGAAAAGGCAGGAGCCTGGACTCCATGTCCCTCTCCCTCCCCCATGCTATTAAGCTGCATCTGTGTAATATAGAGCAAAACATCCTCCACGACTCGCAGTAAATCACGGCAGAGGCAGTGCGCAGAGTGGATGGGGGGAGATAATGGGTTTTTCACCCTCTTCAACAATAGAACAAGTTTTTCTCCGCTGGGAAAGGCTGTCTTCTATGAGAGACGGAGATAAAAGCTGCACCGGGGCTCTGAAATGGGCTTTCAGGGCACCTGCCTTTGCTCACCCACTCACATTGCTGGCCCAGGGACAGGAGGCAACTCCAGCAGGCAACGCTGCGGGTCGAGTGCCCCATGGGCATGGCCTGGTCCCCATGTGTATTGCTGAGGTATACTGGAATATTAATTGAAAATCCCAGCAAAACACTCCTGCTGATGATAATGGACCATAATCCTCTTAGACCAATTTCATGCCTGAAAAATTGTGCATAACAAAATAATAATAGAAAGTCCCTCTGTGGACACTGTCCTTAGCAGTGGGCCCGGGGGAGGAGGGCCGGCCGGAGGGGATTTCTCAGGAAGGAAATGGATCTGCTCCCTTTGGCCTCCACCCCTGAGGGACCTGGAGAGGTGGGCAGGAGAAGAGCAGAACTCGGGCCTAAGTCTGAACGTCTGCTCCAGCAAAGCAGCAGCCCCGTGGGACCCCCGTGTCCCACAGAGACCTGGGTCCCCACCGGGACCCCTGTGCCCTACAGACCCCTGGGACCTTCCGTGGCCCCAGGACCCCGGGACCCCCGGGACCCTCCGTGTCCCCCAAAGCTTCCAGGACCCCCTGGACTCTCTGTGTCCCCCAGGGACCCTCCATGCCCGCAGAGCCCTGTGCCAGGCTGGGCCCCCCCGTGCCACGCTCCCCCCATACAAACAGCGGGCCCCCCCC
>JAOXNO010000012.1:3027297-3068049 GCA_028565335.1 Limnodromus scolopaceus
AATAAAACGCTTTCTCCCGGCTGTCTTAAAGCCTGGTGGTGACTCCCTGATTTTGAGGGACTTGAAGACATCGCCCAAGGAGAACTGTGTGCAGTCAGAGACCGAATCCCTCCTGGAAAAGGAGCGGAGGCCGAGCCTGGAGGCCGACCCCACTCTACAACACTCGTCCCCGAAGCAAGAGCCTCCCTTGCTGGGCCCACGAGGGTCGTACTCTGCCTGGGGTTTCTTTCGGTCTCGCCCCGGGGGCAGCTTCCACAGCCTCCGCAGGGTCTCCTCCTTGGACAACTTTGAGGCTGCGAGGTCTGAGTTCCAGAGAAAATTCAGGGAAAGGAGGGCAAACTCAGGTAGGGGAAAAACCCCGGAGTTGTCGGTCCTACTGCGGGAGCCACGGTCCCGGGCGATGGCCCCGGCACGTCTCGGGGGGGGAGGTCTCTTGCTCTGCACTGCTTTTCCCTCTGCAAAGTGGAGATAAGCTGGGGTCTTCTCCCCCAAACCCACTGGTCTCCATGTGGTTCCCTGCGTAGGCAGGTCCTGCTCTTTGGGTAGAGCCATCCGTGGTGGCGTGCGTGAGATGCGAGAGCGCGTGAGGTTGCGTTTGGCTTCCCCACACGAGGGGCATCCCGATGCCGTCCCACCTCCCTGGGCGGGAGGGAAGGGGTCTGCAGGCATGTGCCGTGTGAGCCGTGTCCGTGTGTTGGAGGTGGGCGAGACACCAGCCAGGCCACTCTGTAGGGCTGGAGGAAATGTACCTCCGCCATGGTGTTCATGTCCAAACCTCTTCTTCTCATGAGAGATGATGACAAGATGGGGGTCAGGCAAGAGAAGACTCAGTAACTGGGGGTGGAGAGAGATCAGTCTGCGGTGGCTGGCTTGAGAGAACGGGGTGGTGGATCACAATCCTCAAATAGTCGCAGGTTACAGACCCTCAGGAGGGGACGCAACGTAAAGGGAGGGAAGGGGAAAGGGAGGAGAAGGGTGGCAGCAGGATGGCTGGTGCTAACTGGGCACCTTCACAATGTCTTCAGACACCTCCTGCCCATGACACCTCTTGGGTCAATGTCAGAGTGCAAGGGATAGAAGGGGTAGAAAACTGAAAATATAACCCTGCCCTGCTTGTAGGAGATAGAGAGGTTGGGACACACTGGTTACGGTGCTTGGGGATGTTCCTGAAGCCCTGGGTGTGGGTACACACTCCCTTCCATGACTACATGTTGCCACAAGCCTGACCATGAACCAACCTCCTCTGGGGCTTCCTCCCTGAACTGGGGTGACCCAGAGAGGCAGGTCCCCAGGCAAAACTACTGGGATTCAGCCCCGCTACAGCTCTTCTTCAAGAGAAAGCTCCAATCTGGACTTGGAGCCCGGGGATGGAGGGTACATCCAAGTGGAGACATCATCCAGCTCTTGGCTCAGTTTGGTGGCCAAAAACCAAGGCAGCAGCTCAAAGAGCTATGCTGATCAGGCTGACACATGCAAGGGTGGAGGAGACCCACTTCCTCCTTCCTCTGTTTTCATGCCAGTTTTGGCATCCCTCCATGGTGGGTGTCATTGGGGCTAGTCTCCAACCCTCCACAGTCTTCTGGGGTACCAAAGGGTATTGGTTGCCTCTGTATTTTGGCAACTGGTCTGAGCCCCCTGAAGGAGGTTTAATGGTGAAAAGATGGGCTCGGGCTTCTCAGGTTGGACATCCCATGTCTGAGCCACCCTGAAGAAGCCAAGCCTTTATGGCCAGGCAGCCATTGGTACCTTTTGGTGGCACCTTGTGGTGGTCCCCAATTCCTGGATGTCCTACGCTGAGGTCAGGGCTTTGCAGATTGGTCCCTTCTCACACCACCCTTCTCAACGCTCCTCTCTGTCCTCTTTCAGAGGCTTCCCACGTCAAACCCAACCCCCCGAACTCCACCTCGGACTCAGA
The DNA here is from genome assembly GCA_028565335.1 of Limnodromus scolopaceus. Classification (NCBI taxonomy): domain Eukaryota; kingdom Metazoa; phylum Chordata; class Aves; order Charadriiformes; family Scolopacidae; genus Limnodromus; species Limnodromus scolopaceus. The sequence goes on from JAOXNO010000012.1 coordinate 3,029,213, forward strand.
CCTCATGAAGTACCGGACCATCAGCCAGATCCCACAATTCACACTCAACTTTGTGGAGTTCAACCTCGAGAAGCACCGCTCGGGCTCCACCACAGAGATTGAGATAATTGCTCCCCACAAAGTGATGGAGCGCACCCAGAATGTCACCGAGAAGGTCACACAGGTACGTGGGTGATGAGATGCCACCAAGGCAGTGGTGGGGTGGTAGTGGTGCTGCCACAGTGTACAGTCATAACCATTCCTGTGGATTTTGGAGGAGAGGAGCAGAGAGGGTAGGGATACCTGGAGTTTCCATCATAGGAAATGCCAATATTCCTGTGTTTGATTTTCATCTCTTCCTCTGAATGGTTTAAATGCACATTTTTTTCCCCATAAATCAGTATTTCTGGTAATCTATGGCCAGGAGAACACCAGCATGAACCGCTTCTGGTGTGATGGTGGCCTTGAAGGGGACACACGTGTGTGCATGTTTACGTGTTCATGTGGCTTTGTTCATGGAGGAGGCTCTGGCCCGGAGGTGCTCAGCACCCCAGGAGCACGGGTGGCCATGCCGAGGGCCACAGGATCCCCTGAGAGACAGCAGGTGGCACTGCACTGTCACCAACACGTGTGGCACTGCCCTGTCACTGCAGGGGACACTTGTGGCAGTGCAGTGTCATGGAAAGGGACACGCGTGGCACTGTACTGTCACCGTGGGGGACACTCGGACATCAGTGTGTGTGGAAAGTGCTGCTGTATCCCGCAGTCCCGAGTAGGGAGCTCTTACCACTGGGGAAACTGAGGCACGGGAGAGCCATGGTGTACAAAATACAGCTAATGGCACCTCCCACCATCACCAGCAGCAGCCGAGGGCCATTTTAATGAAAATGCAGCCATCTGACCCCAGAAAACCCCCCGGCCTTGACAGTTTGCTCCATCAGAGCGGGATGCTCTGTGGGACTTTCCTGCCATCCCAGTGCAAGGCAGACCTTTACCCTCGCAGCCTCCGTGCACGGCAGGTGGGGTCCCCGCTCCCCATGGCACGGGGCAGTTTTTGGGCTTGTTGTCCCCCTGGCTTGTCCCCTTCATCCCGAAGTCCGCTCAGTCCCTCTGATCTGGGGGTGACCACAGTGCCCCAGGATCAGCCCCTCAGCGCCCCAGCGGGATGGCGAGCGGTCTCCATGCCCCTGTCCCCATCACAAGGGACACCCACATGCTGGGGACCGCTGCTGCACGCTGGGGTGACGCTGGCATGGTGGCACCAGCTGGTCGATGCGGGGTCATTAGCTGATTGGGAGGTGACGGGATCGGAGCTGATGGGTGGTGGCTGCAGGGCCCCACGGTGCAGCCGTGTGGCACCCACAAAGGTCGATCTGCCCATCACCTTAAATCTCCAGATGGGATGGGGTGGGGTGGGATGGGATAGGATGGGATGGGATGGGGTGGGGTGGGATGGGATGGGATGGGATGGGATGGGGTGGAATTGACCTCTCCTCCCTGCCACATCTCCCCACGGCCTTGGGGGACCCAGGCGTCCTGCCTGTCCTCACCCCACTGTCCCCCGTGCCTCCTGCCAAGCCGTGGCTCCCCGCTCCTGGCCGCTAAATAATTCACGGGTGAGGCAGAGACAGCGGCGAGACGCCGCTAACGGCATCTAAAAATACCGGCTGGCGGGGAGGGAGAGGCAGACACAGCCTGGTCGGGGTGGTCTGGCCCCGCAGCGAGCAGGCAAGGAGGGCAGGTCACAAGTGCAATGAATGTGCCGGGCTCAGCCTGCCAGGGCTGCCATCTCTGGAAGCACACGGGGACACCGTGGGGTCAGTGCCACCAGGCTGGCATCCTACCTTGCAGGTGGCACCTCTCCCAGCCTCCCCACCCCGAACTGTGGGTGGTGGTGGAGCTGGTCAGGAGCGTGCTGGGGACAGGGATGGGGGCTGAGTTGTGTCAGGATACGGCCCGGGAGGGACACTGGGTCAGTGCAACCAGCACCTTGGGCCTTATCCTGCCCAACCCCTTGTGCTTGAGGGTCTCCTGGTGGCTCTCCCCCTCCACAGCTCAGTGTCCCCCTCCCTGTCCCCATCCCCAGCACGGGGCAGGGGAGGAGGAAGACACATGGCCGCTGGGCCCCACAGGGCACAGCAATGGCCTGGGTTAGCCAGGGCCGTGGGAGCCTCCCCCCTCCGTCACCCACAGCCCGCATGCACCCTCCTCTCTCCCTCCTCCTCCTCCTCCTCCTCCTCCTCCCTCCCGCCACTGCCTCGCTCCCTCGCTCGGCACCCAGCACCCCGCTGCCGGCACCCAGCACCCCGCACCATGAGCCTGCGGCTGCAGCTGAAGCCGGTGAGTGCAGGGGGAAAGGGAAGGGGAAAGGGGCACCCAGCGGCATCGCTACGGGGGGCACCCGGCACTGCCATCCCCGGGGACTCCCGATGCCACCCAGGCCACCCAAGGGTGCCACCCGCAGCCCTCCCCGTCCTCGAGGGGCAGAGAGAGACAAGGCTGCAGCTTCTCCCTGGCTCTGCGTTGGTTTTGCTGCTCTTTTGAGGGGTTGTTTCTTCTCCCTTTTCTGCCTCAAATCTTTGGGTGTGTGGTTTTTTTATTAATTCCTGCCCAGAAAACAACAGGGCTTGACCTGCGCTTGCTCCTGCTGCAAGAGCTGGGTGCCAGGAGCAGGGATGAAGGGCAGGGCAGGCATCCCAGAGCAGGGAGCATTTGGGGGGCCCAAATTCAGGACTGGTTCCACAAAGCTCCCTCTGGCCGGGCAGGACAAGGGAATTCAGCTTCTGAGGGTGGGAGCGTTGCTGGTTTTCCCAGACATAAGGTGTAGGAGCCCATCTCGGGTCTGCTGGACACGTCTGAGCTTTGGGGACAAGCGTTTTACCAGCATCCCCTTGTCCCCTTCCCCGTGTGGAGCTGGTCCCCAAGCCCAGCCGGTGCCTCACTCCCCTCTGCAACGATTGCGTTTGGGTCACTTTTTCCAATCCCTCCCCTCTCCGTCCGCCAGCGACGTCGGCAGCTCCCGCTTGCCCCATTGGTGCTCTCGTCCCCACGGGGGCCCCAGCATCGATTGGGTTTGATTAATCCACGCCGGGCTCCCGAATGCCCTTCGCAGCCGCGTGTCTCCCACCCGCCCGGCCGAGTGCATGCGTGCCTGCGTGGGCGATGCTGCAGCCCCTGCGCTGCGCCCGCCGTGCCGGTCGCTGCCTGGGCGCGCGGGGTTGGGGGCCCCCATGGTGGACACCCGGACCTCGAGGGTCAGCTGCCGCCTGGGGCGCCGGGCGAGCTGCAGGCAGGTAGGAGCCAGGGGCACCCCCAAGGCATGGGATCCACCGCTATCCCGGGGCTGGGGGACGTGGCAGCGGCTGCTCGTGGTGGGACGGGGCTGCGGGGCTGGATGTGCTCTGGGTTGCAGCACCAGGAGCCCTTGGGAAGTCCTTGAACCCTTGAACAAGACGGGTGTCAGTGCAGGAAGGATCAGGCCCTTCTTCCAGATCTCTTGCTGGAATTGTGGTGGTGCCCATCACCATGGCCTCAGGGCATGTGGAGCATCCTCTCTCCTCTCCTTTGCAGCCCGGCACAAAGTACCCTTTTAGCTGGGGGTTTGGTGCAGGGAGAGGGCACTGAGGTGCCCCTTATCCTCCTCTGCAGGGAGCGCTGATGGCCAGCACCATGGGGACACCAAGGGGACAACGGGGCGGCAGGGTCAGGCAGGGAGGCTCTGGCTGTCCCCAGCTCCAAATAAGCCCCTTCATGCCACCATCTCTCACCATCAGGACAGCCCCAGCCCTCCCGGTCCCCAGCACCTTGCATTGTGTCCCCAGGGTGGCTTCAGAGCCCACCAGGAGCTGGCATTGGTCATGGGGTGGCTGGGACACGTGGGGACTCACTGGTGGTGTGGGACCTTGTCCCCATAAGGGCAGACAGACCTAGGGACAGATGACAATATGGGAGGGTGCCTGTGCGCATGAGATGGTGGTTGCACGTTGGTGGCCACAGGTCACCCCCTCCCTGGGGATGCTCAGATGGGAAAAGGGCATTGCCCGAGGCCAGGCTTTGCTGTGAGTGGCCCTAGCTGTCCCCTCTGCTTGGAGGACAGCTGTGCCAGAAGGACATCAAGGGGAAGGTCCCCGCTGGAACTGAGAAAGGCACCGTGCAAGGTTTGTGGGATGCCTAATGTGCCATCACCTTCACAGCTTGACCATCCCACAGCCATGGGACTGCATCCCCAGGCTTGCTGTCCCCAGAGCCCTGTGCCAGGGACACCCAGCAGCTCCTGGGCTGGTGGCACAGAGCTGAGGGCACAAGGAGGCATGGCAGGAGGCACTTTCCTCCCTGCCAGTGTGGTAGGGTCTGAAAGGCATAAATCAGGAAAACACTTGCCCCAAGAGTGCTCTGGCCGTTAGAGATGGAGGAGAAGCCAGGCAGAGCTTGGTGTCAGCCATGGTGGGCAACTCAATTTGTGGCCTCCTGGAAAAACATACCTGAAGTTGAAAAGGGTGTAGGAAACCCACTGCATGCTCCTCATTGCCCTGCTGGCATATGGGAGTCCCTTGCCTGTCTCCTGGCCTTATCCAACCTCTCTCCTGATCTCCCGTTCTTCTCACACCCATCTCCTGGCAGGTGCTGTCCCTGGGCGCTGATGTCCTTCCCGAGTACAAGCTGCAGGCACCACGCATCCACCGATGGACGATCCTGCACTACAGTCCCTTCAAGGCTGTGTGGGACTGGCTCATCCTTCTGCTGGTCATCTACACAGCTGTCTTCACCCCTTACTCGGCTGCCTTCCTGCTCAACGAGGAGCAGGTGGAGGAGAAGCGCTGGGACTGCAGCTATTCCTGTGACCCACTCAACATCATTGACCTCATTGTGGACATCATGTTCATCGTGGACATTGTCATCAACTTCCGTACCACCTACGTCAACATCAACGACGAGGTGGTGAGCCATCCTGGCAAGATTGCCATCCACTACTTCAAGGGATGGTTCCTCATCGACATGGTCGCCGCCATCCCCTTTGACCTGCTCATCTTCCGCTCCGGCTCTGATGAGGTACAGACAGGGACTGGAGGTCCATTGGGACAGGAAGGGACTGGTGGATGGATGGGAAGAAACGTAGGGAGAGAAAAAGAGGGATGTGGATGGCTTGATAAAAGCGGTCAATGGCTATATCTACAAGGAGAGGGGTGGTTAGTCAAAAGGATGGACAAGGATGTCAGTACAGGTTTTTATTAAGCAGCTGGGACCTGGGATATTATTTAGTAGGGTCAGAACAGCCTCTCAGACCCTACTGTAAGTGCTAAGAGAGTGTCTAACTGGGAGCTAGGAGCTCAGTTTAGGGACTGGCCCCACGTGCCAGCGAGGCTGAATTTGGGGTCTCATTGCCAGCCAGACTCAAATTGTTGGCAGTAGGGTGGCCCCTGTGGTTACTGCGCTACCTGGAGGCCCCACCTTGGCTGAGAGCCTGTGGGATGGGGTGAAAGGCAGCTATTTTGGGAGCAACGGTTGGCCAAGGTGAGGACCCATCAGGAAACATGGGGTTGGCCTTGACTCGCCTGTAATCCCAGTTCCCTTTATGGTCAGAGGAGGGAAACTGCCCTTTCTGTGGCATGATTCATCTAACCTATTTCAGATGTCACCTCCAGGACAAGGTGATTCATGCTCTAGAAGTGCATTTTTATCCTTCAAAGGAAGCAGGGCTAGGCTGAAGACATGCCTTGGGCCAGATTTATCTCCTGCTTGTCCCTGAGGTTTCTCCCCTCTCCCTTGCAGACCACCACCCTCATTGGCCTCCTGAAGACCGCCCGGTTGCTGCGCCTGGTCCGTGTGGCCCGCAAGCTGGACCGCTACTCCGAGTATGGAGCAGCCGTGCTCTTCCTGCTCATGTGCACCTTCGCCCTCATCGCCCACTGGCTGGCCTGCATCTGGTACGCCATCGGCAACGTGGAGCGGCCCTACATGGAGCACAAGATCGGCTGGCTGGACAACCTGGGTGACCAGATCGGCAAGCGCTACAACGACAGCGACCTCTCCTCTGGCCCATCCATCAAGGATAAATACGTCACTGCCCTCTACTTCACCTTCAGCAGCCTCACCAGCGTGGGGTTCGGCAACGTCTCACCCAACACCAACTCCGAGAAGATCTTCTCCATCTGCGTCATGCTTATTGGCTGTGAGTGTCTGCCCTTGTCCCGCTGTTCCCACCCCTGCCTTGGAGGTTGGAGGGGCTGCTTTGGGGAGAAACAGGGAGAGATCTGCCAGGCTGTAGCACGTGGGGTTTTAAGAGAGCATCTCCTTCTGCCTGTGCTGCTTCTGCACAGACAAACGGATGGGTAGATAGATAGAAATGCAAACTCCAGAAACCCACTGGTTTCAGGTCCGTGGCAGACAGGGGCTTTGGAAACCTCCTGGTTCCAGGTCAGAGGTGGCTGGATACCCATCTCCCCGTGTCCTGCTGAGTCCTGCCCTCTCATTGCAGCTCTGATGTACGCCAGCATCTTCGGCAACGTCTCGGCCATCATCCAGCGCCTGTACTCGGGCACGGCCCGCTACCACACGCAGATGCTGCGGGTGAAGGAGTTCATCCGCTTCCACCAGATCCCCAACCCCCTGCGCCAGCGCCTGGAGGAGTATTTCCAGCACGCCTGGTCCTACACCAACGGCATCGACATGAATGCGGTGAGTACGGTGACCCCAGCTCCTCACGGCATCTTGTCCTGAATGATCCAGCTCTGGGTCCCACCCAAAACATTTCCATCCTTCCAACCAGGGTGGAGAGGAGGCAGGAGAGACTTGGGAGACCGGAGACAGAGTCTGTCTGCCCGTCCACCGCTTGCAACCCCCCTTCTCCTTCTCCCCCTCTGTCTCTCCATCCCTCTGCATCTACCCAGAGGTTTTTCAGGGCCATGATGGCATTTGTTGGCTGGAGAGCGGGTTGGGAGCCGGCGCGCTGGTGAGGAGCTCAGAGCCCCCATCGGCGCCGAGCACTTTCAGGCCGGTGTCTGTTGGTGTCACAGAGCCGTGGAGCCGGTATCGATCCAGCTCCTCTCCACACTGCCGGTTGCTAAGCAAAGTGCATCCCGCTCTCAGCGGCAGGGAAAGGAGGGCATTTAAATAAACCTCGATCCATTTTAATTAGAGCCCGGAGAGGCGGCTGTTTGTTAGCAAAGGGGGGATCAATGGCGGAGCCGCGCTGGAGAGGCGCCGTGTCTCCGAGCTCGGTGGGGAGGTTTGTGCCAACGGCACCAGGGCACTGCAGGGGTGAGGAGGGGGCTCAGCCGGGGAGTCCCGGGCTGGGGCCGGGGTGGGAGGACTCAGCTCCCGGCCACGGGGTCCAGAGCACAAACGTTCCTGCTGCAAGGCAGAGAGAGGAACAGGAAAGGACAAGGCAAGGAAGGAGATGGGACCTGGTATTCCCCGTCTCTCAGCCCTGGGCAGGCCATTATCCCGCTCCTTCCCGGCTCATGCTCCCTTTCTTCCTAAGACTTGATCCTTCTCCATCCCTGGACCCTATTGAGACACGGATTTGCATGAATTCAACCTCTTAGTCTTCAGCTGCTGCTGCCTCATTAAACAACCAGGCAGCATTTTGGAGGTTTGCTGCTGGGAGAGCTTCGGGTTAAACCTCTCCCATGGAGGAGACACCCTGGGCTGGACATTGGTGGCAATAATGAGAAGCAAAGCCATGGCACCCGACCAAGCACGGGCTCTCCGGGCTTAGCACAAACCCGGGTCACAAATCCCCTGCGACGAGCTGAGCTCACGGCTCGGACGTGCCGCCGCTCACACCGATTCCTGCTGGATGCTGCCGAGACGCCATACAATCATCTAATCAATCATCCCACGGCCCGATCGATTCCTCCGCCCCCCATTTCCCAGAAGGGAAACTAAGGCACTGCTGCCAGCCTGGGAGATCATGACGGAGCCGGGAATGAGCCGCGCTCACCGGCCCCAGCCTGGTTGTCCCAGATTTGGGCACCAGCGGGATGTGAGAAGAGAGCAAGGGAGACCCTGGGGCCATATGCTGCTCTCCAAACAAAACCCCAAACCCAGGTGGATTTTGTCCCGGCACCGTGAGCCATCGGTGGCAGCGGCTTTCTCCATATTGCGAGTTTTCCCTTGATTTCACCTTCAGATTTAGCTTTTGTTCGACGCGAGGTATTTGCCAGGGGTATATTTAGCTGGTGCCGCACACAACTGGCCTGTGCTGCTTCTTGGCATTCAGGCAGGTGCTGTTTAATTAGGACAGCACCTCGTTACCAGTTTGTGCTCTCGTTCAGCCAAGATTAGTGGGCGGAAAGATGAAAAGGGGGATACGCCACCAGTGGGTATAAACAGATTGATCTGGTTATTGTTATTTATTGCTCGGGCTTGCTCTCATCCCCGGCTGCCTGCAGTACGAGCCAGGGACAGGCAGCCAGGCCTCCTCTGAGGGAAGATCAGAAGATGTCCCCAGCTCTGGCTTTCTGGGCTCCCCATTTGGCCCCAGCGTGTCCCGCTGTGCGTCACACAGCCTCCCGGGGCTGTCAGGGCAGTCCTTGCTGGGACCGGTGGCATGATGGCATCTCTCCCTCGCTCTTCGCAGGTGCTGAAGGGTTTCCCCGACTGCCTGCAGGCAGACATCTGCCTCCACCTCAACCGCACGCTGCTCCAGAACTGCAAGGCGTTCCGAGGAGCCAGCAAAGGCTGCCTGCGCGCCCTGGCCATGAAGTTCAAGACGACTCACGCACCACCCGGAGACACCCTGGTCCACTACGGAGATGTCCTCACCACACTCTACTTCATCTCCCGGGGCTCCATCGAGATCCTCCGGGAAGACATTGTGGTGGCCATCTTAGGTGGAAAAGTCCTTCCTTCTGAGAGGGCAAGGGGTGATGGGCAAGGGGGGAAGGATGATGGGTGAAGGGTGATGGGCATTGGACAAAGGGGTGAAGGAGTTCTCCATGTCCTGGAGACGGGAAGACTGGTCCCCAGCCTCTGGCTGGTGACCACACCAGTGGACAGGGGTTGGAGCATCCCCTGCAAATGCCAGGGAGAGACCACAAAGTAGTGAGGAGAGCAGGGCATGGCTCAGCAGTCCTCAGCCATCACTGATGACCCGCTGCCCTGGCTCGGTCTCCCCATCAGTGATGCCTTTCATGGTGGAATCCCCAGCATCCACAGTCAGGGTTGAGGTTGCTGAGCATCCCCTTGTCCATGAGCCCCAAAGTGAGGTCTGGTGGTGCAGTACATCTGAAACTGGGGTGGGTGCCCACCTCCCCCTAATGACCTGTCTGTTGGCACAGGGAAGAACGACATCTTTGGGGAGCCCATCAGCCTCTACGCCCGCCCAGGGAAGTCCAACGCTGACGTGAGGGCCCTGACCTATTGCGACTTGCACAAGATCCAGCGGGAGGACCTGCTGGAGGTCTTGGACATGTACCCAGCCTTCTCTGACAACTTCTGGAGCAACTTAGAGATCACCTTTAACCTGCGAGATGTGAGTGCCAGGGCTGTCCCAGGGGGGGATGTGGTCAATGCCTTAAATCTGGCAAGCGGGAGGGCTGAAGCCAGGGTGTCAACAGGTGCTCCTCACTCGTTATCCCTTTAAATAATCAGGTTTGCAATCCGTGGGAAGCTTGGAACATTTTTATTATTGCTGTTTGACTCTTAAACTTTATGACTGATATTTTTTTCAGAGAGAGTTGCCTGGTAAGATGGAAAAGAGAGCCAAATTCCCTCTACGTCCTGCCCCACCCCAGAAGATCCTGCCCCACCTCAGGGTGCCCCTTCCTTCCCCATGGCTCTGACACCCTCAACTCAGTCTCAGAGCACCCAGGCCAGCCTCTAGGATCCCTTGAGCTATGCCACAGTTCCAGGAGTCACCGGGTGGGACAAGGCAGTGCTGGAGAGCCAGAGATGGCTGGAGACCAGCCCTAGGAGGATGCTGAATAGACTGTAGCCCCCATGGCACCTATGGATGGGACATGGCATCCACGGATGGGCCTTGGTGCCCATGGATGGGACATGGAACCCTTGCCCTGGTGACCAGCCCCTCTCATCCCCCAGGCAGACAGCGTTCCCCGCTCACCACTCAGCGAGGAGTACGACTGCACCTACCGGCGGGCGCGCCGACGCAAGCATTCTCTTTGCCAGCCCAACAAGCCCGGTGAGTCCCACAGCATCAGCAGACCCTGGTTTGCAGGGCTGGGGAGCGGGATCATCGTTTAATTACTGCCCGAGCAGGTGCCCCAAAGCAGAGGCAGTGCCTCCATCACTGCAAACCAGTACGTCCCCACCCTGGGGGCTCCCACGCAGCCTTCCCTCCCTCTTGTGAGGATGCCCCAGCCCTACGGGCACCCTAAAGGGGATGGGGGCTGATTTTGCCATGTGTGGTACTCCCCAAATTAACCTGTTTTGCTGCCCCACAGACCCAGACACAGGCATTTCTGATGCAGAGCAGTATCACACCTACTCAGAGCTCACCAACCCGCAGGACCCGCTGAGTAAGGACCAGTGGGATGACCTGGGCAGCAGCACCACTCCCTGCTCCCAGACCAGTGACGACGAGGCCAAGACTGGCAGCCCTACAAAAGCTGAGCCCTTCCCCACATCCAAAAAGGATGACTTTGCTCTGCCCACACTCAGCCTCGTCACCACCAACACTGGCGGCACAGAGGTCGGCAAGCAGGTGGCGGAGAGCAGCCAGTCCTACGCAGGTATCCACAGCTGCAGCCAACGCTGGCAGGAGAGGGGTGAGAGATGCTTGGGCATGGTGGCCTTGTCTTGGGGCAAAGCCAAGCAACTCACATGGATCTGGGGGGGGAGTCCTGCTTGTCTTTGCTGCCTTTTATCCCCAGTGGTAGTTGCTCTGTCCTTCCCATACCCTGCAGTTTCTCCTAGCACCCAGGGACCCCTTTGGGGCTGCCCCAAGGGGCCAAATGCTACGTGCCTTCCATAGGTGTGTTGGGTGCCAGTGTGATGGACTGTCCATGAGCACCTTGGGTGCCAGGGTGATGGATCCCCATAAGCACTTCAGGTGCGAGGGTGATGGACTCTCCCTGAGCACCATGTATGTCAGGGTGATGGGTGATGATTCTCCATGAACATGTTGGGTGATGGCTCTCCATGGACTTGTTGGGTGATTGAGGAGTACCTCCATGCCAGTGGGGCTGGGGCATGCAAGACAGAAATGATGAGATGTCTTCTCTCCTTGCAGCCACCCCCCTGGACATCCCCAACATGTTCACCTTCTGGGAGGATGGGAGGCCAAACCACCACCCGGAGCCTTTGCAACACATCTCCTTGGTACACAGCTCACGGGACATCCCCCCGCACAGCGACTACAGATCAGGGCAGATCGAGTCCAGGCTGGAGCTCCTGCAGGCCCAGCTCAGCAGGTGAGCAGGTCCCCCAGGGCACAGAGTTGTAGAACACCCAGGGGGGCTCTGGGCCATCGCCTTCTCCTGCTCTCTAAGGTTGGCTGCAGTGGGGTCTGTGTGGACCAGGTGCCACCTCCTGACCCCCTGGGACACTGCATTCCTTGGGGAGATGGTGGGAGCACTTTGCAAATGCAGCAGTTTCTCAAACTGCAAGTCCTGGCCCTGGCTGCAGCCCAGCACCTGGTCTGGTGCTGTCCCACCACCCCTGGGATCTGCCACTTTGCCACTGCCTCCCAAACTCGATGCTATCGCAGACATGAAACCGGACCCGAGCCTTTTGCAGACCTCCTCTTCCTGTGGCAAAGAGCTGCAAACATTCTCTTGCTCGAGCAAACGAGCCTCGTGCACATTGTTGCCCTCTAAATAAGAAAAAAAAAAACAAAAACAAAACCACGATTTTTGAATGAGAAGGAAGAGCCCACACTGGAGATGCAGGTTTAAAGGTCCCAGGCAGCACCCCCACGAGCGGCTGGCTCCCCCGCTCCACGGCTGCTGCCCAAGTTAAGGTCACTTCACCACAGAGCCCACACGTGTCCTTCAGTGTCTTGCCATCCCCAGCACCAGGGGCTGGATCTCCTGCCCACCCTGGAAGTGCCTGCCCACTCCTGCCGGAGCTGCTTATTGCAGTCAAGGACAAGGCAGAAGGAAGAGACTTATTCTACTTTTCCATTTCCTTCCATTCCTCAGTTAAAAATGGCTGGCACCAGCCTGCCTTGCTCCCATCTGTCAGCACGGGCAGCTGGCCTGGAGAATTGATCCGGATTAAAACTAACCATCGCAATTTTTTTCCCCGCTCCGGGGTAGTTTTAGCTTTATCAAGTTCCCCGCTCCACATCCTAGATTGGCTCCACAAAAAATTGGGCAGGGGATGATTGAGCGTGGCAGGAGAGAGATGGCAGGATTGATCCCTCTGTGGCAGCGCTGGTTTGAAGCTCTGCTAAAAACCTCGCCAAGCAGCACCAGGCAAAGCATCATCACCCTCGGGCAGCTGAATCGGCACCTCCTCCCTGGTGCCTCCCTTGCCCGGCCGCGGGTCTGGCTCCCGTGGGATGCAGCGGGATGCACTGTGCTAACACTGGGCTGCTCTGTCCCCAGGCTGGAGTCCAGGATGTCGTCAGACATTAATATAATCCTCCAGCTCCTGCAGCGCCAGCTGTCCCAAGTGCCGCCCGCCTACAGCCCCATCTCGCCGTCATCCCACAACCTGGCCATGTACGGCATCCTGCCGCGGAGCATGGAGCCGCTCACCCCCTGCGTGCCCCCAGAGGACGAGGAGCCAGCGACCCCAGAGCAGGTAAGGCCACCCCTTCTGGCTCAGCCCCAGCAGAGCTTCCTTCTGCCCCAAGCAGACAGGTCCTAGAGGGCCAGCGGTTCCCTCCAGCCTCCCTGCAGGCAAAGTCCAGCCAAGCACTTTGCCCCCCGGGGTCTTGAGATGGGAGTAGATCTACCTAGAGGTGCTTCTGCCCAGTGCATCGCTGATCTAGGGGCACAGCCTGCCATCTCCAGCACTACCACGTTGCCCCAGCAGTAGGGAAGGGAGTGGGTTCCTCTGCTCTGAGGCTTCCTCAGGCAAAAAATAACCTCGTGGGGGCCTGATGGGGTGAGAAGAGAGCATGGCTACTTTGTTTTGCTTTTGCCATAACCCACTTGGTTCCTCCTTTCCAACCAGAGCCCGAGCTACACGGAGGTAGAAAAGCTCCACTTGAAATCCAGGGACTCCTTGTCAAGTGGGATGCAGCCCACTGTGGCATCCGACGAAACCATGACGGTCTACTCCGAGCAGGAGCACCATTCCCCACCTCTCCTGAACCCAGAGCCTCCCCACCAAGGGGCACCAAATACCCAGGGACTCTTCCGGGGCTCTCGTTTCCCTTCTCTCCCTGAGCACTTGGAGGCATCCTCCGAGCACCAGGACATTCAGAGACACCTCTCCGACCCAGTGCTTCCTGGAAGTTAGAGATGTGGGGGCTGCGAAGCAAGTCAAGAGGAACCTCAACTGCGAGCTCGGTCAGTTGATGTTGATTTTGACTGCAAGGGTAAGTAGGAGGATAATGCCATTGGCTCAGGGGTATAATTTGTAGCTGTCTTCTGCCACCGTGAAAGGAAGCGTAGAGTGGCTGGCTTCCAAGGTCAACGTTTTCCAGCGGTTCCCATAGAGTAGATTTCATTTGCACATTCTAGTGAACCTAGAGCAGTTCTTTCTTATGGCCACCAACAAGCTGGCGAGGCCAAACGGTACCCACCACCTCTTCCTTGCCAAGGCTTCCTCTCGAGAACGGCACAAGCCAAGTGAGCCACAGAGACCGGAGAAGAGCAAAACCACAGCTCTTAGCTGTGAGGCCACTTTGCTGTCAGCTCTTTGGAGCAGGGACCATTGTGTTGGTACTAGGCTTAGCCCGGCGGAGCCGGTGGGCATTACGGATCGGGTAGTCACCAGAGGAGGAGGAGGAGGAGGAGGAGATCCCCACAGTGTGGTATTGGGGGGAGCTGCAGGGGGGGAGCCCAGGACAAGGACAGAGGAAAGAAGCTATCCTTGTCCTACTTGACTGCCACTGAGAAACTAAGGGCCAACAGCCCCTGCCACTTCAGCATGCTTCAGCACGAGTCCTAGGGCACTGACTTCTCCAGCAAGGCCGATCACGCCTTGCAAACCCCAACACACATCCCACAACTCCCCAGATGAACCCAACTGGTCACTGGCCTGGGCATAAAGCACAAAACTCAAAAAAAAGCACAATCCCAGAAAGCCGAAAAGCCCCAGACACCTCATCTCCAGCCCTTCCTCCCACCTTCTCTCTTTTGATAAAGGTTTGATAGACGCTTCCTCCTCCCCAGCCCTTTGCCCGGCAGACGCCCGCAGCATCCCCCGTAGGAGAAGCCCACTTAGCACTGCCGCCTTGCCGTTCGGTTAGATGCTGTGACAGTCCTAGGCCGCCTGCTCAAGTAATGTATCAAGCTCCCTTTGAGAGTAGTAAAACTGTGAGCATCTCTTTCTCTGGAGTTTTAGTGTACACTTTGCTAATAAAGATGTTTTTGGCACCTAACGTGGATTACAGCTGCTTGTTGGGAGCATCCGTGAATTCTTCCCCGGCAGGCGATAATCTGCGAAGACCCCTCAAAAGGCTGTGGTCAAACCCCAGTTGCCTCATCCAGGGAGTGTGGGGCTAACGGAGCCCACGTGCAGGTCTTACAGGTCAAGGATGGGGCCTGGAGGGGCTTTGCTGAGCAATTCCTTCCCAGTAGGATGAAGTCCAGGCTCAGTAGCCATTTGCAAAAGCTCTTCTACAAGACCAGCCTGCTGCTGTTCTCCTGCATGTAAGAAATGACCTCACAAACACACCTCAGGTGACAATTACACCAAGAATCTAGAGCCCAACTTCCATCCCTCACTGAAGGGCACACGGCTCCTGTCCCCATGGGGCTGCTCTCTCGGGAGGGCTGGACCCAGGATCACCCGTAGCAGACCCCGTACGGCCGTGAGAAGGGAGGACAGACCCCTTGCCCTCAGCAGGGGGTTAAACCTGCCTCTCCCCAGCCGATCTCCCTCCATGGCAGGGCTAAAATCAGCCGGCAGCCCCAGGCCAGGCCCCCAGGCTGGCACAGTCCCACAAAGGGGCTGTTTATAACCTGGACCAGCCAAAGTTTTGGCTGGCAGCAGCCAGGACACCTTCTCCCATGCCTCACCTAGAGAACCAGGAGGCCTTGAGGCCTTCCCAGGAGGGGCAGAGTCCCTGAGGAAGTGCCCAGACCCCGTGCCAGGGCCTGGGGCAGCCACCGGCCCTGCTATGAGGGAGCCAAGCTGCCAGCGGGGTCTCAAGCCTGGCACTGGGCCTCAGCCTGCTCTGCTCCCCACAGAAGCTCCCTGGGAAGCCGACGCCCACCTGACCCCCTTCCCCAAGTAAGGCGCTGGGCACACGCCAATACTGCTACATACTACCAAAAATAAACCCCCATCGTTAAGTCGCAGTTAATTAGAGACAAGGCCGTCCCCATCAGTCATTCGACGGAGGCGGGACTCGAACCCAAGACACCACCGTGCTCTTGAAGAGCCTCCCGCCCGCCTCGGGCTGACGGGACTGACACCGCTTTCAGCCAATCGATTCTCAGGAAAGGCTCAAGGTCCCGCCTCACACCACTGCGACCCGTGGTAGCCAATAAGATGTCGAGAACGAGCATGTCCTCCCTCCGGGGCGGGGTCAAACGCAACGGTAGGTTATCCCAGACAGAGGGCGAGCGTCCGTTTGGAATGAAGGGCAAAACGACCAATAGAAGACCGAAGAAGGCCAAATGGACGGGTGAATTACCCAATAAATGCCCGAGATTCTAAGTGACAGGCAATAGAGCCAACCCGCAGCTAGTGGGCGGGGCGCCCCGCGTGGCTTCCGTTCCCGTTGTGTGAGGGGCCGAATCCCAAACGGCCTCCGCGCTGCTCCCGTTGCCGCCGGGGTCTGGAGCCGGGCCTGGGGGCGCGGCGCCGTCCTGCGGCCTCCCCCGCTCCCCGTCACCTCTCCAGCCCCGCTCCTCCTTTTCCCCGCCCCACTCCTCTATCCCATTCCCTTCAGTCGGGCCCATCGCTCCCTTCCCAGCCCAGCCCGGGGCCCCCCTCAGCCAAGCCCGCTGCCCCCCTCAGCCCCGCCGCTGCCCGGGGCCCCCTCAGCCGAGCCATGTCGCTGCACGGGAAGCGGAAGGAGATCTACAAATATGAGGCGCCCTGGACCGTGTACGCCATGAACTGGAGCGTCCGGCCGGACAAGCGGTTCCGTCTGGCGCTGGGAAGCTTCGTGGAGGAGTATAACAACAAGGTGGGGAGCGGCGGCGGCCGGGCCCGGCTCTACCGGCATCGGGCGGCGGGGCCGGGGCGAAGTGAAGGGGAGGAGGGGGCCGACCGTCTTCATCCCAGTGGTTCAAGCGGCTCCCTGGCCCCGGGCAGGGCCCCCGCGGGGGGGTGGTGTGGCTGGAGGGAGTCCTCCTGCCTTGCCCTCGGCGCTGGGAGCTGTGTAGAGCCTTCAGGTGTTCCCCTGAAGTGCAGCCTGCCGGCCTGGATTCAGGCTGGTTTCCTCCTGCGAGCCCTCAGGTGTTGGGACACTGAGGGATTGGGGGTGGGAAGAGCCATGGGTGCTGCTGCTGGCTGCTCCTCAGCCAGGAAGGTCACCTCGCTGGGGCGTACCTGGCTTTTTTTCAGTACGAACAAAAGTTTATGGCCAGGACTGAAGTTTGTTCATATACAGAGTGTCTGAGGCTGTGTTAGAAATGTGCCGTTCTCATTATACTTTCTTGCTGTGGAAGACTTCCGTGTGATAACTTTTTTCCTAAGTATAGAAACCGCTTTCACTGATTCCTCAGTACCTTTACTTTTTGCTGAGAACAAGGGTGTAATGAGGCATGAGATTATCTCTTCAGTGTTTCCCTGCCAGATATAAGCGGAGAACCTTACATGGGTAATAGAAACTACGTGTTCACCTCTCCGAACACTTGTGCAGTCATTTCTGAACAGACTTTAATGTGCTAGTCTGATATAATGAATGGAGAAGAGATGAAGAAATGGGCATAGCTATAGAGCATCCTGAAATTTGTGTGAAACTAAGGTTTTTGCAAATACAGCTTTGTGTGTTTATAGTATATGTACTTTGTAGCTTTGCAGAAAATCATGGCAGAAAGTTGGTGTTGGGGATTGGGCTGCGTGCAAGGATGTGATGAGAGGGGGTGACAGTAAGGTAGGGGTGACATCTCTTATGGTGGTTAAATTACTGCACTTGCAGCACTCCTGGACGTGATACTTCTCCTGAGCACTTTGTTGTTCAGCCAGTATGAGTTGGCTGCGTATGAGTTGTCTCCTTCTGCAAGTGAGCACTGTTGTGGTTCTGGCAGTACTGCCAGAAAGGCAGTACAGAAAAGGCAGGTCCCTGAGCTCAAAAACTTGTCATTTGTTTAAAGACCGACTTGAAAACGTTTCTGTAGTATGTACTCTGAGAAGCTAAAATAACAAACTTGCAAACAGTTTTTTGCATAGAAGTGGTAGATTTGGCTAAAAAGGGCGTATGTGTTTATGTTGCCTTTGCCTCCTGAAGTTTGGACCATTCCCTGGGGTTGCTCTCAATTACAGCGTGACCAGGTCTGCTTTTCACTTCAGGCTTCAAGCCTAAAGCAGTTGACTCAGCCTCTGACTTCTCTACCCTTTACACTCACAGCTGTTGCAGACAGAAATTGTGTAGGACTATGCGAATTACTGCTGTCTGTAAATATTCCCCAGGGCTTCTCCTGACCTCTGAGCTTCAGGAATTCTGTTGACTTCAGTCCATGTAAGCACCACATGTTTATGAGATCTATGTGGTGTGAAGAGCTGGAAAATAATTGTATGAGAATGGGGTGCCAGTCTGGTGCTTCTGCTATAGAAATAAAGATGATATATGATTAAAAATTAAACTTGTACAGTAAATGCAGTGGAACATTACCTTCACTTTGCTGAGGGGTTTTGCTGTGTCTCTGATATTTCACGGGGCAGTGGGGGTTTTTTGTGATTTTCTTGTTTGCTGTTTTTTTTAGTGCTTTCAGTACAGTCTTCCACTGTAGGAAGGTAATTAACAGAGACCTGTCTTGGGTAATTACGAATGTTGTTATTGCTTAGAGTATTGATGTTGCCCTTTTTACTTTGGGGACCAAAACAAGCTTGGGAGTGGTGTTTCATCTGTACTGTCTTATGGTGCCTTACTATGACTCTCACAGCTTTGCTGAATCTTTTAGAGGATACTGAAACATTCAGGGAATAGCTTCATGCTCCAGACTGGGAACTTCTGGACAGTACTGTCCACTTGTGCTGGGTGCACACTAGTTGTCAGCTCTTCCAGCTTCTGTCCATAGAAATGGTATAACTAAAGGAACAGAGGGAAAGAACCAAAGTTACCCTGTTTCAGTAGTCCGTAGTATTGTGCTCCAAAGGGTCTGGAGCAGTTGGTTTTATGACCTGGCTTCTGGGGTGAGCAGAAATTTAAGATTTTTTTTTTTTTTCAGGACATATGTGAAAGCTTTGTCCTCCTGCATAATTTGCCCTTCACAGTTGAGATGCTTTATATTGCCAGCTTCTGACATCAAAATACGCTTATAGGTACCGTTGGCACTAATTAAAAGGATAATGAAAACTCATTTTCATTTCAACTTTCTCTTTGCGCTCATAATCTTTAGAGGTTTCTGACAAGCTCCAGACAACGTTTCTGTTCTGATGTTGCAATGGTTTGTTCCAAATAGCTGGATTTCTTCCTTACCCTTAACATACTTTAAAAAAAATAGTTCGGAATTGCAATTCTAGTTTGCTTAAAATCTAACCAAATAGGTGAACATACCTTTTCCTTATGACTCTTCTGGTTTAGGGTTGTTTTTTTTTTAAAAGGTGCTTTTAAAAAAGACTTAATGCACCAAGTGTTTGTTGCAGCAGAAGTGCTCACTATGAGGGAATTACAGTGAAAGAAAGGAGAGATTCTTCTCTTATTTGTCTCTGATTTTTTTCTCTTTCTGTAGTAGTTACCAGAGCTTGAAGTA
The DNA here is from genome assembly GCA_028565335.1 of Limnodromus scolopaceus. Lineage (NCBI taxonomy): Eukaryota > Metazoa > Chordata > Aves > Charadriiformes > Scolopacidae > Limnodromus > Limnodromus scolopaceus. The sequence continues at coordinate 3,048,142 of JAOXNO010000012.1, forward strand.
CTTGCAGGTTACATTTATAAAATGGCTGTTGACACCTCTGTTTTGTGGGGAACTCAAATCTATTGACTGCCGAACCCTAATTTACTGCTATCCCTAATTCCCAGGCTCTTCTAACCTCTGTCAGCCCCCGCGCTAACAAGCTGTATGCCATACCAGAGAGCTAGTTGCCAAGAACCGTTTAAACCCCAGAGGAGGTTTGTTTCGGCTTGTACACCTTTGCTGATCAAATCACTGGTATGAGAATAGAGTTGACTGGCTGCAGTTGGACGACCTAAAATTATTTGGAGTAGTGTTTCCTGAACTTCTTGGATTAGGAAACTGCTGTCAGCGTTAATAATATGTCATGGATCACTGGTGTAACGAGAGGGAACAGAGGTGTTCATAAATCTCACTGATCATGCTGTTCCGCAGGCTCCTGGCTATGGCTTCATGGACCAGGAATGATCTGTGGAAAATATCAGGAAAGGCTAATTTTGGGATCTATCTACAAGAAAAAACTGGAGTCTGGTTTAGAAAGCAGTAGAGGATGTTGCTGTACACTGCTCAGTCCCACACTGGAGTGGACTGGCAGGTTACGACCACATGCTTTCCATCTTCTCCTGAACAGTGCCTCGAATCCGAGAGCGCTCGGGATACTTGTTTTACCAGAGGTTCATTTTTTTTTTTTTCTGTAAGGTTTAGAGTTGCAAAGAAAAATTGATTGCATGTTGAAGATTAATTGGTGCAGTGAGATCTTTCTGATTGTATGTGACCCTAAAATAATTGTGAAATGTCATTCTTAGTAGTTACTAATTAGATTAAAGGAATATAGTTTTTTTAAAAAAAGTACTGTGAACCTCCTTCACTGTTCCTCAAACCAGGCAAGAAAAAGAAGCAAGCTTTTACCAAATTCTGCATTGTTTAATTCTGTGTCTGCCTCTCTTGGATCATGTTGGAGAGATGCAATTTTTGTAGAAGTTAAGAAATGGTGATTAAAGGTACTTTACTCAGATACACTGTTGCAATAAAGCCTTAAATTAATAAAGGCTTGGATTACGATAGGAAAATCCACATCCAATTTCAGCATATCTTCATGTATTGGAGAAACAAATAATGATTTAGCATTCCTAGCTACTGTCGTAGCATAATTGCAAAACTAACGGAGATTGAACACGCTGGTCCTCATTTTCCCACTGGAATGAGTTAGATAGAAGTGGAATGGTTTGAATTGTGTCCAGATTGACGGTTACTTTTCTGTTAGCATCACCTCAGTCTCGGCTGGACTGGAACTGATGGAGCTACTTCGTGCAGTACCTGGCAGCAGCAAATCTTGCTTCACAGGAGGGAGAGACAGGGCTCTAATATAATCAGCATCCTGAAAATAACTCCGTCGTTCCATCTCCTCGTGTTCAGCCTGCCCAAGAGGATGAATGGAGGGATTCTGTCATCACTGTGTATGATCGAGTCCGAAGAGAAGAGTCATGCCTTTGAATATGCTGAGCTAGGAAAGAATAGAGCTTCTTAAGCAGTATTTTCTGCTTCTGCTCCCATCTCTGGGCAGACTGATGCCTCCTGCTTGGAGTTAGCACAGGCTGCTGCCAGGTCTGACAATCAGTGTCAGACGCCTGATCCTCAGCAGCGGCCAGGAGCTCTAGTGTTGCTGATGTCATTTTTGTTCTCTAACCTGGCCTGCACCTCAAAATGTCAAAGATTGCAAAGATACTGGGTTGCTACACGGTCATTGCTTTTTCTTCAGATCTGGGGAGGCGTTAAACACGAATACGCAGCGAGGGAATATATAAATTCACACCAGTGGAAGTGGGTCCTTTGCTGTTTGAGATTTGGGTCTGGTTATGATTATGTTGATTGCTTTGGGTAGGCTTAATACACTCATCTTGAGCTGAAAACAATCTAAGCAAAGGAGAAGAAATGATTAGAGGTCATTTGTCTTCTGATCCTGACCTTGCCGCAAGATTTTCTATCACCAAGGACAACTTGCTTCCTTTGTAAAATCCGCTTAGTATTTCTGATCCCTAAAGGAGTTAGAGAGCTATTTGTCAATCGCTTCAGAAGAACGGGAGAGTCTTGACTGATTCATACCCGTGTGAAGTATAATGAGTAGCTGTAATAAAGAGTCCAAGGCAGACAAATACCCAGTTTTTAGAAGCATACTTGGATATGTCTTTTGGGGTTAGTTATGGGGTGAAAAGGATGGATCTTCCCGTTGTGGCAGTTTGCATTTGTTAAAAGCATCTCTGCATGGGCTCATAACTGCTGATGTTACGGTTTAAGATCCACTGAAGCATTTGTTGTTTTTCTGTTATGAGGTGGGGGGAAATATAGTAGACTTCTGTGTCTATACACGGTTTATATGTGTGGTTTATTAACCAAATTGCTTATCCTAGAATATTTAGGATTTTTCCAGATAAACATCTTAGAAAAAGTCCATTAAGCCACTGTTTCCGGGAGGAAGCTGCTGTGTGGAAAGTACTAGGAAGTTCCTACCGAGAGCCACTCACAAACTAATCCTAGTGAGTTGTCCCCGTAATGTTTGTGTTTTAACAGCATTTAACACAGTGGGGCTTTCATCCTGTTTAGGTCTCGTAGTCACTGCGAGGTAAAACATATCCTCCCAGCACCATATTGTTCTGTGAACACTTTCTGACATGTCAATATTTTTCTAATAACATAATGTCTGGGACTTGAAGCATTAGTTCAGGTGTTGTCATCACCAAGCTATGTGGAGATAGTTTCTTGTTTGCTCTGTCTTGTATCACTCTCACAACTGGGCAAGTTACCCCTTCCCGCTGTCACTTTACTGTGCAAAAAACCCAATTTGGAATTCAGTTACCTAGAATCTTTCAGCAGACCTGCTTTCTTGGTCTTTTCACACAAAACATTTGAATAATTCTGTAAATATTTTAGCTTCCCAAATCATCTTTAAGCCTGAATTCTGTTTTACTTTCTGACTCTGTGATGTGATTAATCTGTATCATAATTTTGTGCAGTTGTATGACAAAACACTTTGGTTAATGTGATGCTGAAAACAGCTTGATAGCTGGCTGATACGGTCTGTCACAATCTGCGGGGTTATGGCCAAGAACTCCGTGGTACAGGCTGTAATTGTGGGTGGCTGTTGTGCAAACCACAGCTTGTCCTGCTCTCGACATTGTCAGCATCACTTCAGTTAAAGATGACTTGGAATAATGTTTGTGCAGTTTAAGTCTGTGATTTAAACTAGGCTTTGTAATGTGGAAAAGAGAAGGGTGGTCTTTAATCCTTTAGGATTGGATTTTGGTTCATTTGAGATCATCTCTTCAAAGCACTGTGGTGATGATGTATGCTTCCCTTTGCTTACATGCCCAGATAGGAAACAAAGCTTTAACAATTTCTCATTCCGTTGACATGATGATCCTTTTATATTGTCCTTGAGGTTACAGAAAGTGTCCTTCTGAAACGCTCTCGGTCTTAATGCTTTAATCTTAAATGAGTATTTTGATAAAACGCTTTCTTTTAAATATGGCTTCTTACAGGTTCAGCTTGTTGGTTTGGACGAAGAGAGCTCCGAATTCATTTGCAGGAACACCTTTGATCACCCCTACCCTACCACAAAGCTTATGTGGATCCCAGACACCAAGGGAGTTTATCCAGACCTGTTGGCAACCAGCGGTGACTATCTGCGCGTGTGGAGAGTGAGTAAATCGTCCCTAGAAAAAGATAAAGCATGATATTAATTCTGTTGCATATTGATCTCATTTTCACTTGAGACCAGAGTGAGTTGTTTTCCTTTCTGGGCATCTTGCCCTTGCTGCAGTGTGGAGCTTAAGACATAAAATCAAGTCAGTGCACTTGATAACTTGTTTTCTTAACAGCAATAATGTGACCTAAATATGAAGACTATAGGGGAAGCAGAATTATGATGGTAGTTGCTGTTTTAATGACCTTATTGAAGGTAGAGATGGTGATTGTGTTTTCCAGAGCTTTAGGATGTAAAGCTGAGAGGAAAGAAACCCTGGATTAACACGTTATGTTTTGGAAGTGCAAGTGGAATAAGTCGTGTGATGTTGCTATTTAAGTCAGATGTTTCACTTTTCCTAAAGGTGGGTGAAACAGAGACCCGGCTGGAGTGTTTGCTGAACAATAACAAGAACTCTGATTTCTGTGCTCCACTAACATCGTTTGACTGGAATGAAGTGGATCCTTACCTTCTAGGTGAGACTGACAAAATGCTACATTTTCAGCATGGAAAAAACACGCTTCTGTATTTAGTCGGGTGAAGTCTAGGTTCTGACTGACTGCTGTGTCATTGCATGTCATAGGTTCATTTGGTAACTAACCAGTGGCCAGCCTTCTACATTACAGAAATTGCCATTGTCTTAGGTTAAAAATAAATAAATAAATGAGCAGCTCCTGGAGACTATTTTGCATTGAAATGTGCCCTGTCCAGTACAGAATGAGTCCCTTAGGTTGGATTGGGGGTGCTCCTTATTTGCAGATAGTCTGAGTCTTCAGAGCCGGTGAGCTAATGCTGTTGTGTTAAGTGATGATAAAACTCTGCTTATTTCAGTGTGTTCTGGATTGGATAGAAGACTATGTACCAAGATTTTTCTTTTGTGAAGCCATTTCAGCAGCAGGAGTAAAGCCAGGATCCCTTAATTCAGTTGGAGGAGGGGGCCGAATGCTTAAGGTTTAATTATAGCCTATGGGACAAATTGTGAATCCAAGATGACTGATCCAGCAGAGGTTTGTTTCCCAGAAGAGTACAGCCATTTATGTCAGGGGGATTTGTCCAGAGATTAACAGTGATAATATGTCTTAGTAATTATTTACTACATGATTTATTTTTCGTGTGTTGCATCTCTCTTCTCTTAAGAGCTTTACTGCTAGCCCCACCTTCAGTCCACAGAAATAATCAATTAATCATAATACAATTTTGCAACACTACGACTGAATTTTGGTTTTGACGTGTGCATGAGACTTACAGGAAGGGAAAGTTCATCTTGGCATTGCATAAGGCTTCTGAATAGATTGAAGTATACGGGAGCTATTTACACTTTATTCCTGTGTGGAAGACTATTTCTGCAGCTAAAAGGTTTGGGTCATTTAAATGCATGGTAGACTGTTAGCTGTTTGACATTCTTGGTTTTAATTGTATGCTGTTCTTGTAGCTATTTTGATCTGTAGATTTCAGAGGATATCACATTAATCCAGTAAGTGATTAAATAATTTGTGGGATTATTAATTTTTCTAACAGAAACGTTTTTGTTTCAGGTACCTCTAGTATTGACACAACCTGCACTATTTGGGGTCTGGAGACAGGACAGGTTCTGGGAAGAGTAAATCTGGTCTCTGGCCATGTGAAGACCCAGCTTATTGCGCATGACAAAGAGGTGATGGCTTTTTTTTTGGTTGTTTACATTGTATATTTTTTTTAAGCACTAGAGACAGAACTTTTCTGGCTTCCCCCTTTTTCTTGAAAAATCTAGTGATCCAAAAAGATAACGTATCTATGATTAGATATGCAGTTTTGAGTACCAGACTAAAACTGCTATTGGCTGTCAAAACTGTTTACTCATCATAGAATCTGGGTTTGAGAATGTGATTGTTTTACTCTGTTATGCTCCAGAATATTTTAGAAAAATGATGTCAAATGTCAAACTGGAATTGAAATCAATTGCATAGCAAGGGCAATAAACAACTTTGCAAGATTCTTTCATTTTAACATAATACTACTTTTCAGCAATTAATATAAAAAATCTGAATCTGGGAAATTGTTATGTTTAATTTCGGTGACTGATCCTGTAATGACATAACCCTAAGTTTTTCCCCTTCCTTGGTAGGGACATCAAGTATTTGACAGAATATGTCACAACTAGATCTGCTATCCATATATCAAATCCATTTTACTGCAAATTAGGAGGCAGTGTGCTCACTAAAACTAAGGTTATGTTTTCCTCTGTCCTGTTACTGAGCAGGTGTATGACATAGCATTTAGCCGAGCCGGCGGTGGGAGAGATATGTTCGCTTCAGTTGGTGCAGATGGCTCGGTGAGGATGTTTGATCTCCGTCATCTGGAACACAGCACCATCATTTACGAGGACCCACAGCACCACCCGTTGCTGCGTCTCTGCTGGAATAAGCAGGATCCCAACTATCTTGCTACAATGGCCATGGACGGCATGGAGGTAAGGGGGCAGCTTGTTTTCTGTGGGTGCTGGTGGTTGTGATTTTTTGGGAGGGTGGCTTGGTACTAAGGGGTAGTAAGAGAGGGGTAGCTCTCTTGAAAGAGCTAAAGGGGCAGTGTCAGTATGTGACCAGAAGCATGATTAAGGACCAGTTCTTCATGCACTAACTTCAGTATGAGTTAAAGAAGTAACTTTGATGTTAGAAACTTGAAGTTCTCTGTGGCTTGTATGTATTTCATCTGGTTTTTAAGAGGGGTTTGAGAGCCAGTTGGGCAATAGTTTTCACGTAAAATCTTAACTGCAAGTGTTTTAGTCACCTTGTTTGTTCTCGATTCAGCACCCAAGGCGGTGTATCTTGGTTTGTTACCTGTGCTGCTTCGGGGAGGTGTAATTCGTTTGCCTGTATTGCACAACTCGGAAGCCCTCCCTGTGAGGTCTGACTGCTTTTGAGACACACTGACCAGCAAGAAACTATTCTTTGAGAAGAGTGTTTGCCAAGCACATCCTTTAGGAAAAGACTGTATTTATAGCCTTGGCTTAAAATACTTGATTTTTCTAAAGAACAAATAAAAAATGTGAGTTATTAATTTGGTTCTTTTTCTATAGGTTGTGATTCTAGATGTCAGAGTTCCCTGCACTCCAGTTGCCAGGTTAAACAACCACAGAGCATGTGTCAATGGAATTGCTTGGGCACCTCATTCTTCCTGCCATATTTGTACAGCAGGTGGGTGTGATCCATCCCTGTCCAGCTGCAATGGTGAATCTCTGGGAGCCTTTCACTGCATTTGCAAAATCCTCTCTCTCCAAAAGTTTATGCCTGCCTTTTGCTAAAGAATACGTGCAGTTTAAAGCCCTTTATTAGTGCCTTTCCTAGAATTTTTATGGAAATAGACACCTACTGGAGCTTTTTGTGTGGAAGTAGTGAGCCCAGTGCCCAAACTGTGCCATCTGCTTTGGATGTATTATTTTAATGCTCCTTAGCTTTTTTTGTAGTCTAGTTCTTAAATGTTTTCAATTGATGTGAGTTGCACCGATGATTTGTTTTTCAGCTAATAATCCAATGATCCAAGCTTATTTCTTTGGAGCGCAATTGTATGATTGTATCTCTAACTTCAATGCTCATCAGGACTGCAATATTCTATATAGCTTCTTGGATTTTTGCACCCATTAGTAGTCATGCATGGAGATCTCGTTATACCTTGATTCTACTTAGGATTTTCTCTTCTGTTTGCAGCGGATGACCATCAGGCTCTCATCTGGGACATCCAGCAGATGCCTCGTGCCATTGAGGACCCTATCCTGGCCTATACAGCGGAGGGAGAGATCAACAATGTACAGTGGGCATCCACTCAGCCAGACTGGATAGCTATCTGCTACAACAACTGCCTGGAGATTTTGAGAGTGTAACTTTACTGCTTCATGCCACAGTGAGGCAGGGCTGTATAATTTTCCCTCCCCTCTAAAGTAAGAACAACACAAGTGGCCAGTATCTGTTGTTGCTTTGCATCTACTGTTACGAGGAACTGTTACGAGAATCAATGGCAGGTGTCTCCTGTCTCTCCAAGACTCTAAAATGCAGAGACGTGCTGAGCCTCTTGGACCTCCTGGGTTCTGGTTTTCTTTTTATTTTTTTTTTCCTCAGTTAACGTTCTGTATATTTGTTTGTTGACTGTATTAATAAGCTTGCAGGCGCTTAAGTTGCTGCATATGTCCATGTGTTTGTCAGCCAGGCGAGGCAGCACACCCAACTAGTTTAATAGATGTGCAAAACAAGGTGGGGAAAAAGACATTGATGTTAACAGCCACCTTGGCAGGAATCTTTATCGTTCCTGTTGTTGCTGCCTCTAAACTGTTTAAACATTTGTATGTTTTTTATATATTGGGCTAACTTTCTATTGAGTAAGGTTTTTCTCCCTAATTCTTACTTTTGATATGTGATCCACTTCCATATGCCCAAAACAGGATCTGTTCATTGATACGAATCACACAACGCTGCAGGCTCCCTGGCAGAAAAGGCCTGCCAGAATTAACTGTTGCCTTGCCTCTCTAAACCTAGTTACCTGGACAGAATTTTCTGGTGCTGTGAAGTACAAGTACTTGTTGCACAATTTCTTTACACTTTTTCTGATGCTAGAGGCAGTTGTTACTATGGTAGGCCTTATTTTTAAATTATAACTGAATTTGCATGTATCCTGCAGTTGTGTTACCTGACAGAATGGCAACAGGTTTCAGAAGGAAGATATGTGCATAACTTAAGCTCCCAGGAGATAAGTGACTCCTGAAAAAATGTGATTTGTAATGGGCTTGGGATTTATACTTCCAATCAAATTATTTCCCCTCAGAAAACTTACTGTCTAAACCAAAATAAAACGGTTTCACACCTTGTAGCTTGCTCGATTGGCAAATAATACAAGCAAGATTTTGTGGTTAGCCTGTACCTTGGAGCTTCTTTGCCTTTGGCCTGTGTTCCTGGGAATTCTTGAAAGGAGTGACAAGCAATCTTTTTTTCTGAAGTGTATTTGCTTTGTACTGTCAGGTCTTGTTGAATGAGCGAGATGAGTTGGAAAAGCTGGTCCACTATCCAAATGAAAGCTGTTTCTCTGAAAGAAACGATTCCCTCATGTAATGTGCAACGACGGGTTTAAAAGGAAAGAAACGGTGCCACAGAGGCTAAGGTTTGGCGCTTGTCATCCTCGTACCTTTTGGGGATGTGCCCAGGGGCTTCTATTTCTGTTTGGAATAGTGCATCGCTCTACAGTAGTACTTCTCAATCAAAGCTGAGTGGATTAGGCAAGATAAAAATCTTTGATAACAGCTACTCGGCTGAACGCTCTGCAGAACTCTCCCAATGAAGACATGACAACCAGAGCTGGTCTGTAAAGGGAATACCAGCTGAGTTCTGATGTAAGTGTCAGAAACTATCAAAATTGTCTTTCCACCTAATGAGTATTCACCTGCAACTGGAGGCGGCATTATAAATAGCAGGCAAACTCGAATCTTGTCAGTTCATGCAGGAAAGGCAAGTTGGGAAAAGCGATTGCTGTGAAACGGCGAAGCTGACACTGAAAGCGCTGTCAAATACTGAACATGATTTGAAAAGTTTTTGTCATTCTGGACATAGAGAAATATTCTTCTGCACGCGGCTTCTCAACATGGAGCTCAGAAAAGCACTGCCTTGTGAGTTTGATAGGAATTCATTAGGGACAGCTTTATTCCATCACCCCTTTTGATATCAGAGAGCTGAGAGACTCTAATGCAATTCGAGCTCATGTTTTGTCAATGACATTCTGTGTTCAGTTGTGGGATTTTTGACAGAAAGCTTGATTTGACTTGAAGGTCAGTTTTTCTTGTTAGCAGCAGTGCTGAGAGTAGGGTGTTCCACAGACAGATCTGATCTAGATGTCAGAACGGCGTTAGCCAAACGATTAGGTTATCGCTTTTTATAACAGCACTTCATCTTAAACTGGAAAATACTGCTGCAGAATGAAGTGAACACTAGGGTTTTCTTAGCAGAGGCATATAATGGCACTGCTTTAGATTCTCATATAAAAATATGTACACAGGCTTGTCAAGTACTGTTTAATTACAAACGGTAGGCATCACGTGCTGTGTTACTAAGAAGGAACTAACTAATATTAGTGCTTTCTGTACTTTATGCTTCTGTACTTCTGTACCTTTATGCTTCAAAGTCTCATTTTTTGTATAGATGGCATGAGTAAAGGATGAAGGCATCTGTTGCTTAGCCTAAAAATGCAGCTTTTGCAACTGTAGAATTGTGGTTTAAAAAAGACATGAGATAATTTAGTTGAAAGTGGAGTCACTAAAAAACTCTATAGGCTATACTAAATGGCAAGTGCGGTTTATTCCTAGAGGAATACAGTCTGTTATGCTAAGATGATGAGAAGAGAGCATGTGTAAAGGGGCTAATAGTCTGACTAGCCAGGTTGGAAAACCTGAAGAGGATCCCAGTGTCAGTCCTTCCACCCGTAAAATTGCTTAAAGTTCATTTGTGGAATTGGGTGCTCATTCCAAACTCATCAAAGGCAAGCGAAAGAATCATGTAGGCTCCAGTGGGTTCTAAATAAAGCCTGCATCCTGTTTTTTCAGCCAGTTGGGCTACCTTCTAGGTCTAACATACTGCTTTGGGCATAATCCATTGTCATTCTTCATATGAAATTACATTTGAAATCACTGGAGGCTGTTTTGGAATGGGGAAATGCTACTTAAAATAGCTTCTTTTCAAAGAAATCACTCGAAAGGTTAATGACTGAACAGACATGAAAATCCTCATGGGTGAGATGTTCTGTAGTGCAAATGGCACTTCCATAGCGAGGAGGAAGGGAGAGACTTTGGTGCCCTTTTGCCAGCCCCTGCTGCCACAGTGGCAGGGAGCGAACTGTCTGCTGGCTGGCTCAAGTTTATTTGCAAGAGAAAGTAAAACTCTGAGAATTGTCACTGTAGCCTGTGAATTAGGAGATAGTTTATCGTATTTCACCCGCTTAACATTGAATTATGTTTGGGTGTAAAGCCCTCAGAAGCATTATTTTTTCCAAAGTTTATGAAAATAAATACTTTAATATTTGATCTCAGTTATTTTGTGCTTGCTCCACAAGCAGAGGATGCAGAGCAACTGCTTTCAAATGCCTCATGTCCCTTAAGTATAAAGTAATATTAAGGGAAAAGTCCAAGCACCAGTGAGGTTAGCAAAGCAGAAAATCACGTGCTGTTGTTGGTACAGGCAAGGCTGATTCTGGGACAGAAATGTTTTTTCTCTGACTTAAGTAGTTCTGTATCATTTCTCCAGTTGATTAATTCAAGATACTAAGCTATTGTTTGGTTGTTATGTTCTGTTTAAACCAAGCTTTCCATGGATTCCTGCTATTATGTGGACAGCCTGTTGCTGGTTTATTGGCTTTCAGCCAGGAGATCTTGATCATGTAAGACTCATTAGCGAGGTGAAAAACTACAGAAAGCAAGTCGGATGTCAAATTAGCATGTAGTATATGCCAAGTCTGTTAATGGTCTCAAAGAAATGGGCTGTGGTAGGTTGCATCGATGGGAGTTGTACTTCTGTGTGCAGGGATTTAAAAGGCAAGGATTTGAGTGCTTTGACAATCTATTTAGAAAGAAAACACAGTGGTTTCAAAGAATGATATGAAAGGAGACTGATAATACAGGTTGTTCCTTATGGAACCTTGAAATGTACTTAACGGGGGAGGCACTGCCTCTCATAAGTCAAAGTTAATGATCCTTTCAAAACTTAGCTGTAATTACTCTCCTGAATGTTCTGGATAATAGTAAAAAGATCTATTTTTGCCTGGTGTTGCAATGAGAAAGCTGCATCAGTCCCAACTGTAGATCGTTGCCTGCCAGAGACTAGGTGAGGGGAGGAGTCCGATATATTAGAATTCACAGATGCTCTTGTGCTTGTTTTAAATGTAAATGAAGAAAGCTGAGTGTGTCTGTTTTGTTCTCTTGCAGATGGCACTTTAACAAGTATATTTTTGGTAAGATTAGGGAGTCATCTTTTCCTCAGCCCTTTTATGGTAGGCGTTTGTCTGTGTTTTGTATAAAATGGTAAATACAACAGTCACTGAAATCCTAAACTGGCCGTGGTTGTCAGTATCTAGTGCACCCTCATCTGTTTCTGCTGAACACCAAAACTGTGAGCACTTGACAATACTATTAATTTTAAACTGAAGCTCTGTTTTCTGAGACTGACGCAATCGTGCGAGGCCAAACCGAGTAATTGTCGCCCTGAGAGTCCCTTCTGCTTTGCTTGGGAACTCGACGGAGTTTGGGAATCCTCTTTTCTTCTGTCTGAAGGCGACAGCAGTAGTGGCAGGTTGGTGTGTAAAGATGTAGCTGGATTCTTTGGATAACTTATTTTTGTGATAGAAGAAAATGCAGCTGCTCTCTGTAAATCCACGCAACCTCAATTCTTACATTAGTGGTGTTTTAACCCTTTCAGGACATACCCTCGCTCTGTTCATCCTTTTCAGTAAGCTCTTGGCTCAAAAGATTGCAGAGTTACGGTTCCATCAAAGTACTGAAGGGTTTAGTCTTCTCGCCGCTGGGTAGCGGAACGGTCCTACCACCTCAAACCCACGCTGTGGTATCCTGTCAATTAACACAAGTTCTCTCTGATACGTATTTTCTGCTTCCTACTGCCAGACCGATATTCCCGAGCAGGCCTGTATTTATTGTACAGCGGACATTAAAAGGAGGTGTCCAAAATCAGTCCTGGAATGGGCAAGGTACTGTCAACAGTGTCCCTGGTTCTCTCTATCTTTGCAGAGAATCCAGGGAATTAATTGTACGTGGCACTTAAAGAGCACTTTTCTCACGCTTACGTAGAGATGCAGCTGTGTTTCCCCCTTTTACCCAAGAAGAGTGAGAAATGTCTTACTCTCAAGCATATCGAGAGGCGCTTAGCAATGCCCCTGACTCCTGTTTTGAGGAAGAGATCTCCAGAACTTCCGATCAGCACCTTTCACCAGCACTAAAAAACAGTAATTAAAAATGCAGCTAAATACCAGTCGCTGAATGCTCGTCTAGCGATTCATGGCAGGCTCCAGAGGCAAAGGCGCTTGTGAGACTTGCTGCTGCCTGATTTCAGGTGATAACTTTGTCTGCCAAGTATCTCAGTGGCCTTTTGTGCAGCCTCTGATACTCAGCATCAAGCTAGAAAAAAAATAATTTAAAAAATTATCTGTGTGGCTTCTATCAAGTTTATTTCTTTTCAGAAAATCGAACAAAATGAAGAAATAAGCTATTTTCTGACAAAATAAATCTTGTGTCCATGAGTTAGCTGTAAGCCCGTATTCCAGGCGTCATCCCTGGGAGTTTCCTTTCCCGTTTGCAAGACGAGAAGCTCTCGAGTCTCCCTGGGAAGAGACGGGGATTGGGCTGTGGAATCTGAACCAAGGCAGAAAGGCGAGAACCGGGGAAGGAGAGAGTCCTAGTACAGCTGAGAAGCGATGCGTTGCTTTTTCTTTTATTTGACAACCTGGTAAATATGAATTATGAAATCTACTATTTAAAAAGAGCCTTTTGGTTTTTTTTTTAAACTTGGGTTGCTAGCAGTGTAAAATGTAATTTAAATCTGTTGCGCCGGAGCATTTTTGTTACCAGTAGTCGAGTAGGAGATGTTTACTTTTCTGTGTGTTTTCCCTTCTGCTCTCCCCATTCACAGTCCCGTTGTGGTAATTTCCTGAAGGTGTAATCTTTGTAGCATGATTGTACAAACATCCATATGAGATCCCTGACTTCTTGTTCTCACTAAAATATGTTAAAGCAATAGTAGTTTTACTTCTTCTCTCCTTCTTTTCTCCACCTTCTGTATTGAGATTTGCAACTTCGCTACTATACTGTCCTAGAGGAATCCTAGTATCCTGCTATTCAACAGACGTATGTTGTTGACATGGATAACTGCAGTCTCCCTATATTCCCTTATTTTTATGGAGAAAATACAAAAGGTTTTGTTATAATGGATTTTAACACCCGAGTCATGGAACCATATTGTTGAAACTCTGTAAATTTTAAGGCAATTTTCTGAAATCGCTTGAAAGTGGAATGTTGCATCCTTTTATGCTATTTCCTGCTTCCTATGTAGTTTTATTCAGATTTTTTAACCTTCTTTCTAAGTTTCAGCCTCCTGTGTATTAGGTACAGTATTTTCTGCCTTTCATACTTTGTAATAAAAACGGAACATTTGTAGATTGACTGCAGTTCACTGTGTGGTGAGTTAAAAGCTGGTACCTGCGGGGGTGAGTGGGGAAACTACTTCAAACAGGCTTCGTGTATCCTGCGTGAAGTTTATTGCTGTAAAAGGGAGGGCGGTTGCTTTATCTTGTTGCTTTATCTTCACTTGGTGTAGTGTATTTGTCTCTCGTCCTACTGATACCCGAACAAACTTGGTAATTCCAGAAACTCTTTAAGTTGCAAGTTATTCTGAAGAATTATATTGTTGGGGACCCACCCACCACAGAACATGGTTAATGTTAATATGATATTAAGTACACCTGCATGAATTTTCTTAAAACAAACCTCTGCGTGGTCCCCGCACACTAGTGATGTTAGTGCTTGTTTTCCAACTTTCAGCATCCTGCTTGTTCCCTGCACAACAAAATGCTAATTATCTGCCTACATGTTTTTGGTTTTTAAGATGAGGGCAAGAGGGATTTCTTTTTTTTCTTTAATTCAAATAATTGGTCTCTAAGGCTTTTTGAATACAGGCAAATTGAAGACAAAGCAATTAGGCAGTTGTTTAGTTTCTAAGTCCCTCTTGTGTGTGGTTGACCTCTGTTAAAGGGTGTTTTCTTCACAGGCTCAGTCACTGGTGCTGTTGTGGCTGGGACTGGAACCTGGAGGGGAATAGGGTGGCAGAGCTTGGAAATATGCTTTTACCTTAGACCCTGGTGAGCAGGACTGATAAACTGGTGACTTCAGTATTTAGATTAACTCTAGTTCAACTAAACTGTTGTCTGACAACATCGGATTCCTCTCTTAATTCTTTGTGTACTGGCTTTGAAATAAAAGCTTATTAAGCTTCATGACCACAGTGGAAAGAGTTGCCTGTAGAGATGCTACAGGATTTCAAAGCTATATATGGACTTTGTTCTAGTAATCTGTATTTGGAACAGATGCTTTCCTTTGAATAATTGTTTGCCTTTTACCCTAGAAATGTATTTACGTCCCCCTAGATGATTTTGTTTTTCCTTGGATTCAGAATTCTCCAAAGAGACTTTTCTCAGGTTCGGCTCCGGTGGAAGAAAGCAAATTCTGCGAATTGGAGCTCCTGGTGCAAAAAGTCGGGAACTGGTAGATGATATGAGAAAAAGATTGTCTGTCAGTGTGGAAAAACAAGTGCCGTAAGGTACTGTAGAGGAACATGGGGAGAAAAAGAGACAAGTAAAGTTCTCTGCCTTCTGTAAATACTAAGGAGGAGCTGACATCTGGCAGGGCTCGCTTGCTCTGTAACCCCGGGAAAGTCACTTCTCTGATACCAGTTGTAAGTGAAAAGCACATACTTAATCACTGGTGGGTAAGTGGCTTGAAAATACTTGAAAATGAAAGAAACCCCCCATGGTAACAGAATGTACTGCCTATAGGAGCAGAGAAAAAGTGATCTCTCGGATGATTTGAAGCCCTGACGCTGTAGCAAGTGATTAATCTTGCGCTTTTCCACGCGTCCTGCTCTATAAACAGTCCAGACTTGCCAACTCAGAAGCAAGTCATGATCTAGAAGCATGTAATATTTTTAACATCCTTCCTCCTCTTCCTTCTCTTTAGCTTTGCCCGCTCCGCTGGCGGAATGGCTCCTGCTTTTTCCAACCGGGAAAGGTTGAGAGCCCCCTCTGCTGGAGCGCTGTCGCAGCAGGAGAGGCGCAGGCTGAGCAGGACAGGACAGGACAGGTACTCAACAAGGGCTGGGAAGAGGGCTCCGGGCATGTTTTTTAAGGAGTTTCACACGGTTGATGCGTTCTGC
Source organism: Limnodromus scolopaceus (assembly GCA_028565335.1). Lineage (NCBI taxonomy): Eukaryota > Metazoa > Chordata > Aves > Charadriiformes > Scolopacidae > Limnodromus > Limnodromus scolopaceus. The sequence continues at coordinate 3,063,796 of JAOXNO010000012.1, forward strand.
TGCAGGTGGGGTGAGGTTTGGCCAATATATATTCTGCCACGCTCTCCTGAAGTTGGATAACGACGTTAGTTTTCCATTAACTCGGTTTTCAAAGCTGAGAATGCAACAAGAAGGCGTTAGCGGAATCAGAACTGCCTGGAATGGGTGAGATTGCTCTTCTCTCAGATCTGCAGAAAGCACAACGCACTTTTGTGCATCCTTTGAAGATTTACAGGGTTTTTCCTCCTCCGCCCCTTCAGTTTTTATTTCTTCTGGCTGCTCCCGTTCCGTGTCTCTGGTTGTGGAGCCTGAGATGTAGAATAAGGAAGTTTTGGCACGGGACGGGGCTCAGCCTGGAGACTGCTCAGCTCCCCAGGAAGGATGTGTCTACCTAAACAAGAAGGGAAACAGGAAGGAAAGAAGAAATAGCACATCTGATAGCAAGGAGGAGAGGCTCTTTGAGTCAGACAGGTATGCTTCAGAAAACGGGAATGCTCCCAGAATAGAAAATAAGTTGATGGCATAGTGATTACGAGACTGGGAAGAGATGCCAGGAGTTAAATCCCAAAGGTCTACTCCAGACTTCCTGTGTAACTTTTAACAAGTCAGTGGCGCTCTGTGCAATGCTCTTTAATCCCTAAAATAGGGATTACATTTCCTTTTCTTACTTAATGCTGCGTGACGGCATTAAACAATTAGGCCTCTATAAAGTTTCTGTAGAAGAAATGGGCTCGCTATGAACATGGTAGCTCCTGGAGAATCTCGAGCAATATCTTTACTGATGATTTGACATTAAATGCTCTCAAACAATTTGAATAGCTTTAAATTGAAGAATTAATTGTGGTTTTGTAGTTGCTGTTTACGGGAGGGAAGCTTCTTTTCTGGAAAGCCACGGCTTTGAAAGGATGTGGGCAATCTGGGTGGAAAACCACAGAATATCAGTTTGTACCATAGTGTTACTGAGTCTTATGCACAAAACTAGTATAGCATTAAGTAGATGGTAAAAGTAAAAAATTACTCTTTTTTTTTTTTTTTCATAGGAGCACCAATTTTGGTGGAATCATTGCTTCCAGTTCAAGAAGGGTGTAGCAGCTTGTTGTGGGGGTGGAAAAAAAGGCAAGGAGGGGGTCTACAGTGGTAGACCTGTAGGCTGAAAGGCAAAAAAAAAAAGGCCTAATGGCATTTGCATATAGATAGTGTTGTGATAAGGGCTGTAAAATGAGAAAAGAACCACAAAATCAGCAGATAAAAATTGCTGGTTTAGACGTTAGGCTTGATAGGTGGGTGAAGTGATGAATTGTTATTGTATTTCCAATACAATACGAAGGGAGGGGGGACAAAGGGAGGGGGGAAGCTTCGGTGAAATCCAGACATTGCAGGTAGTTGGAGATGGAAAGAGCAAGTTTTCCCGGGGTGGCTGCCTCCTACCATCTGCTGGGGACTCCTGGCTCGCTGTCACGAGCTGCTACAAGCTACCTCTTGCACTTCAGTAAACCAAGTTTCTACATGAAGGACATGCAATCGGTCTCATTTAACAGGACTTCAACTGAGAATTTTATGTGCAAACACGTAAGAGCTGGAAGATGGAGAAAAATCCCAAATGGTAAGGTGAGGATGGAGTGTTTTGACATCAGGGCTGGTGCAGTGGGGAATTAGTACTGAATTTCCCCAATTCTGGACCCAAGAGTAATCTCACCAAAGCCCTTTTGTGATGACCTTGGCACAAAAAGCAAGCGTGGTAATTAAATTTGGTGATGAACAAAAGTGGGAGGCTTCAATAATACGAGGGAACTAGAATATTTTGGAGAACTGATGGCTTTGAAGAGTGAGAAATAGAGACAAGGTGAAATGTAGCAGCAGAAAGTGCAAGGCTGTGAATTTAGGGATGAAGAGAAATTTGTGAAGGATCTGAAGAGGGTTTTTTTTTTTACTTCTTGGAAATTAGTGAGGAAAGGAAGCTGGGATTTAGTAGCTGATAAAGGGATAGCGATGAGCCACCATAAAGCTGTGGAAAATGCATGCAGGAAAGTTGGTCCAAGAGCAATAACGATGCTGTCAAACAAGAGAGGAATTCAAATTGGAACTGGGGCAAAAGAAGGGTTACAAGGAAGATACCACAAACACAAAGCTTGTATTATAAAGAGAGAGTGGGTTTCTTGTCTGCTACAGTGAAGCCTGAAAGAAGATATGATTATCTTGATGTATTTAGAGAGAAAATAGCAGGGAAGAGGGCGAGGATTAGTTAAGTGAAAGGATAATTTTGGTATGAAAACAGAATGGCTGTAAGCTGGACATGAAGGTGGGATGGAATAGACAGGAAAGCCAGAAACACTTCGTGAGCGTCAGAGCGGTAAGACAGGAGGGGCTGAAGAAGAGAAGTCTAAACACTAACAGCATCGGTCTGGTTCGAAAATGGGAACGTCAAGGTGGAATCTATGAAGTCATCTTGTCCACAGCTTCTTGCTCCAGAGAGGCCGGATCTGTTGGTCTGAGCATTCCTTTACAGATTTGCCTAGTGTGACGTCGTGATCTTTTTATTATCCCCATTTAGACAGTTAAAAAAATGTATATATAAAATTAATGATATCGCAGCTATTGTTGTCATGCTTTGGCTAACTCCTGCGTTCCTCCTGGTGTGTGGGTTTTAGATGCCTGCCCTCGCCTGCCCTTTTGAGACACATTTCCCGCTCCGATCCCGTTTTTCTTCTTCGTGTGGCTTATCCAGTGGATGTAACCTCTCTGACACTGCCGCTGCGGTGCTTGCGAGCAAAACCACTTAAAAAACAATACGCTCGCTGCGAGACGTTTGCCAGATTGAAAAGCAGCTGCTAAAAAGCCATCTGCTGGAGGTGGCTTTCCCAGCGGCGGGGTGGCCGGAGCCGCGCCAGGGGAGAAGGACCGGACTTCTTAAAAATACAAAACCCCCTCCGTTGTCCCTTTTGCGGAAAAGGCACCGTAAAAATATCATCCCGCAGGTGGAATGGAAGCAGGAGCTGGGGAAGAGCAGCTGAAGCTTGGATGTGGCTTCAAAAGGTATGATTTGATTTAAACACGGCTCATGAACTTTGAGTAGGATTCCTGGGTTAGATTGGGTGATCCTATTAGACCTTCTTTGCCCTAAAATCCATGCGAATTTATTGTATGGTGTATTTGGGTTGTTTGGGGGCTTTCCTGCCTCAAATTGTTTGTTTTTAGTATCACTGGTGAACTTTTTAGCGAGAGTGTTCTGCTTCTGGTCTGTGTGTCCAAGACAAACCCAAATGGGTTTGGGAAAAAATTGGGAAAAAATTGTCAATGAGCAAATGTAGCAGGTCAGCAGTTCCACTTCTAATAACAAGAAAATGCTTTCTCATTAAGATAAACTCCTAAATGAAATGCTGAACTTCAATACCACAGGCTGGAGGTCACTCCTGCAGGCTGGATCCAGAACTTGACTTTCGCATTGAGTAACTTGTGACAACAGAAGTGATTAGTTTTTTAAGGATTTTAAGTGGGTTTTTTAAGGATTAAAAAGCAGAAGAGGTGTTTATTCTTTGACTTTGACATGTGACACTTATTGAGACCTGTGGGGACATGCGATGGCCTGGGGACGATGAAAGTGTGAAGGTAACAGCATCTTTTCTTAGAACAGCATCTGGGAGATCACACCTCTTGCCACAGCTGCCCTGGGTGATGATGCTCTGGAAAATTCTCTCACACTTTTCTTTTGAAACCCAAAAGAATTCTGCTTTCAATGTCTTTTGGGCTTTTTAACTCTTGAACTGGTTTTGGTTGGATTTTTTTTCCCCCTTTTAAAAAAGGTGCTTTTAAAGCAACAATTTAATTTTTAGGAGGCGTTTAGGATGCCTGGGGAAGGTTCCCTCCTCCAGGACACTTTGATGCCCACCCGAAATCGTGGCTGAGGGGGGTGAGCTGATGTAGAGTCTGGTGGGATGAGGATGGGGTGACCCCGGCTGCCCGCGGGAGGCAGCGCCGGGCGGGCTCTAGGACCCAGCCGCACGCCCCGGGCTCTAAAACCCGTCAGGGAGGCGGGGCCTCGGGGCCGCCCGTCACCCTGATTGGCAGCGCTCTGTGGGCGGGGTCTAAATTGCCCCCTCCTAGCGGCGGGGGGCGGTGCTAACCCGCCAGCGGAACGGGCCCCCGTGATTGGCAGCCGGCGCGGCGGGGCGGGGCGGGCGGCGCGGCTCTTCGCACGCCGATTGGCCAGCGACGCCGTCGGGTGGGTGGCTCGGCGGCGCGGATTGGCGGGCGGCGGCGGGTCGGCCCCTGTGATTG
>JAOXNO010000012.1:3078353-3090373 GCA_028565335.1 Limnodromus scolopaceus
CCTGAAAGGAGGGTGTAGCCAGGGGGGGTCGGTCTCTTCTCCCAAGGAACAGGCGATGGGACAAGAGGAAATGGCCTTAGGTTGCCCCAGGGGAGGTTCAAATTGGATATCAGGAAAAATGTTGACCCGGAAAGGGTTCTGAAGCCTTGGAATGGGCTGCCCAGGGAAGGGGTTGAGGCACCATCTCTGGAGATATTTAAAAGCCGGGTTGCCATCGTGCTTAGAGACGTGGTTTAAGGATGGTTTTTTATCAGAGTTAGGTTGATGGTTGGACTCGATGATCTTAGAGGTCCCTTCCAACCTCGACAATTCTATGATTGTATATCTCAGTATTCTCTGTTTAAGTGACAGTTAATAAAAAATGCAATTTAGTTTTCACCCCTTTCCTTCTCTTTCTCCTTTCAATTTCTATTCCTCATGGAGCTGGGTTCACTTTCTGTCCACAGTCTGCATCAGCTTCTGTGGAGAAAGCTGTCAGACCTGTGTTCTGCTTAGACTTTTGAGGGGCTGATGCCTCCTGTGAACAGAAATCGACCTGCTTCGTGTTTGGGCCTTAAAATCATTATATGATCCATTTGTGTGCTTTTATGTATGCCAGAGTTTCATCGTGAACTAACCTTTTGTTCTTTCTTGTGCAGAATGATGTAAGGATAAAGTTTGAACATAACGGGGAAAGACGGTAAGTCTGCCTTCACTGCTTTGGTTCTTTGCTTAGTAGAATAATTTAGTCATCAGTAAATTAGGTTAAATGTTTTGTTGGCTTCACTTTCCTTGTTGCTGAATGAAAAACACACAGTAAAGGCAACAAGGAGCAGGTCATACACAACTTGGTTATTTTTAAAAATCAGTGTATCATATAACACTTTGATTTGTTTTGATAGTATCTATTTGTAAGTGAGTTGCAGCAATATTAAACAAGCTCTCCAGCCTGAAAGAAATTCAACCTGGTAGGAACACATCTGAAATAAGACTATTTGTTTCATTTAACTAAAACCAAATTAAACTGTTCAAATTAGTGTCATTCTTTTTTAGTTTCTCACTTCCTGATGACCTGTCGCTATCCCTGGCCTGCTGTCACTGGGCAACAGACACAGCAAGGGAAGATTTTTTCATTGGTCTAAATGTTTCCTTGTTATTTCCTTTAATACTTAGTTTTGAGATACCTTCTTTTACAAAAACCAGAATTAATTCAATTAGTGGTTTTGGTGTTTGCAGTATTGTTTCCAATGGATAAAATTAGCTAAACATTTCAAAGCAAGTCTCAAAAAGCTCCTTACCTGCCATCTCACTGAGAGGAACTCTCGATGGTGCTATGGCTGTTCAGGGGCTCCATGAACCTACAGAAAGGCTCCAAACTTGTTTGCAGCCTCTTAAAGGCTGTTCTTGAGCTCTCATTGAGGGAGAAAACAGGGATCTTGGTGCAGGTTTCAGTTTCCTTTTTCTGAAGGAATTAATTGAATTGTAAGCATGAATTTATATGCTGATCTTCACAGACATCCTATGGGAATCCTTTGGTTTCTCCCATCCCAGACAGTGCTTTCAACACAAAGTAGTCCATGATTTCATGATAAAATGCAAATTTAGTGTTGATAGTACAACAGAGCATGTTGTATGTAGTGATCCCAACAGCCTGTTACTAGCAAAGGTTACTGGCTGAGCTGCCTAAGCTCCTCCTCAGGTATCCTCCTCTGTCAAATTGAGGGGGTTTTGTTAAAACAGAAAAGCAGAGGCATTCTTTGCTGAGAAAGCAGAGAATGATTTGTAAAGTCTTCCTCAAAAATCAAACCATTTCATTCCCCAAAGTACTACGTGGTGAATTCTGTCACTAAAAAAACCTGACTTTTGGGCCTCGAGGAGAAAAAGAGAAAAGTAATTGTAGCTGGGATCTGCTGCCGCTTTTATCAGCCAGATCTTCTCAGTGCTCTGCTGTGTCATGGGCATTGTGCGCGCTACAACGGCCCCACTGTGTGACATGTCACAATTGCTTGTGATACCGTGTTAGGACAAGGTAACTCGGAAGCAAAACTTGTCACCGCAGCCCTATCATCTTGCCTGTCTTCTGCCCCAGGGCATTCAAGATGGCACAGAGCTCAGGGGAGAAGAAAGGGTTTGGTTTTTTTTCTGCAGGAGCATTAAAATGAAAAGGTTGATTGTGTGTTAGTCTAATTATGCAGTTAGGCTCGCCTGAATTCCCCATTCCCAAAGTGGTATGCAGTTACAGACAGCAGGCTTGCACTGAGAATGTAAGTGTGTGTGCTTGGTTTCAGAGGAGCTGCCAGATCTAACCACAAATATTTAAGGTGGTCAGGCAGGAATGGGCTCCTTAAACCCTGCAGTCCATGATCTTGTGTTAGAAGAGCGCGCAGAGTTTTTTAAACTAATAGAATTTGTGGCACCTGAGAACAGCTCTGCTTTTGAATGCATTGAGTGTAGAATGGAAGCCTTTATAAGGGACTTCGGCTCAACTGAGAGCGAAATTACGTTTGTACGGTGCCAGAGTACTATAATTTCATGGATAGGTTTCTTAGTAATATGTAGAAAATGTTATTGTGGGCTGCTTTTTAACAAGGACAATTATTTCTAAATAGCTGAATGTTGTAGGTCTGGGAGGAAGATGAACCCTTCCTGGGAAGGGGTTAAGGAAGCCAACTAACACTAGAGCTATTTAAAACAAAAGCTGCGTATCGTGCAAGGATGCTGAGCGCTGGCAGAGCAGCTGGATGGATATTTTGGAAGCTAAGCCTCCTATCCAAAGCACGGATTCAGCACGAAGTCGTGTGAGCTTCCCCGGAGGTGATTCGGGGTTTCGGTGAGCTCAGAGAGTTGTCCCAGCGAGCAAGAAGAAGTTTCGGTGGTCCATTCAGGTCTTCCTAGTTCTGTCTGACGGCAAAACTTAAGCGCTGCTGATAATCGAGATTTTTCTGGTAGCATTTCAGCTCTGGCAAAGCAGAGTTGTTCCGAGTTGCAGGGGTGGAGTATGCAGGTATCCAAGGAGTCCCGGAGCTTGCCAAAGGCTGTGGCCCCAAGCAGTGAGTTTAACTTGTTGGTAGTGGAAATGCAGTGTGGTCTCATTGCCCGTGGAAGCAGATGGCGAGAAATCTGGTTGCAGGAGCCCCGAGGCAGGAAGAACAGACCATCTGGGCCTTGTGCCGCAGAGAGAGATGAAAAGCGGGTTTCTGAGCAAGGAGATGTCCTTGGTTTGCTAGAACAGCAGGTTGGAAAGTATAGTTCACACTCAAGTCCTCCAGTTCTTGACCCAGGATGTTTTAGTTGCTGATTCTTCTAAAGAGGGTGAAGATCGTCCTTTTCCACGGCTGTCGAGGTAGCAACTTTCTGAGTACTTGGCATCTTCCTGCAGAAGAACATTTCAGCAAAATAAACAGTTTTAGATGCTTTGCTGGAGCTACATGTTACTACTTTGCCTAAAGCATTGGAGTTTCTATTCCAAGGTAGGCAAAACGGTAATAAAAACCCAACAAAGAAAAATATACTGTCGTTTTCTGAAGAGCATGTGTGTGCCCCAGGATTCCGGAGGGTGGCCCTGGGACGGCTGTGCCCGTTCCCAGTTTGGATTTCTTGAGGCTTTGTGTCTGAGAGTCGAAAACTCCTGCCATTCAGCTGGCGAGGAGACGGCCGAGGGCTGGAAGTGGGAGGTCAGTGTGTTAGAAGGTCTGGGCTAAGGAAAGGGGTCAAAATAATTTACATTTGTGCATATTTTGTGTGTCAGTCAGTCCGTGAAGGTGCCCAGAGATGCATTATGTATCAAGAATACAGGAGGCAGGAAGCAGGAGAGTATGAGACATGAATATTCGGAATTATTGCAAGTCAGCTGTGCCACATCTATTAGGTGTCTGTGATTTTAAAATAAGCAATTTTTTTAAAATAAAGCAAGCTGAGGTTGACAAACAGTTGCCCAGTTCCAGTCAGATTTGCCTTCAACTCTCGAGAAGAAACCCCTGCTGTGTTGTGCAGGATTTGAGGGATAACGGCAGAGCCTTTAGTGACTGGGATTCGGATGTTCGGGGATGTTTGAGCTGGGCACGCAGAGGGCTAACATGGAGCTAAGGCCACTGGCCACCTTTGGGAGAGAGGTTTTTCAGATTCCTTTGTGTCCCGCTGGTGCCTTCCCGCAGGAGTCAGGACTAACTTTGCTGTGGGAATGCGTGTTGAAACCTTTCAACTGGAACGCGTTTTGGAAATTTTTAGGGAGTGAGTTGCGAGCTCGGCAACTGGAGAACTTAAACCAAATCCTTTTTTGTTCTTTGGGCCTTCTGCAGCTTTTAATTCAACTCTCACTGAATGTATTTGTTTGTGTTTTGTGCCCGAGGCAGTATTTTTTACGCCAAAGTGCATAAGAGATTTGTATCCTGTAATGTGAAAGAAATTTATTCAGTAAAGGATACTTTTCTCTCCAGGGACAAAGGAATTCTATTTGAAATCTTCGGTTGAACATTGCATTCTGACAAACCGTTTGGAAATGGACCAGAGATGAAGAATTCCTTGCTAAAATAGTTAATATCAGTTCAAATTAGAAAAGTTCATTACCTACTTGAGGATTAAAAGAGAACATTCAAATGTGTTTTTAATGGTTCAGGCATCTAATTCGATTGCGTTGTCAAGTATGTCTCTGAATTCAATCAGCGATTCTCTTTTGTTCCAGAATTATCCCATTTGTCCGTCCCGTGCGCTACGAAGACGTGCAACAGAAAGTGAAAACAGCCTTTGGGCAGCCACTGGACCTCCACTACATGAACAACGAGGTACAGAGCCGCGTTACCAGTGCTCAGAACCTGTAACGCTCTCTCTGGGTGACACCTCCTTTTCCCATCCCAAATTCTCTACCCTTAAGTTTAATTTTCAGTCCTTCCCTTTAATACGAGCCATAGCTCAGTCACTCTGCTCCAGGGAAAACACGCTGATAGTGACAAAACATCACACAGTGTTGTATGAACATTAGCATCTTGCTTCCTTGTACTGGTGTTGTTTGGGAGACTGTCCTGGGGAAGTAAGAAAAAGTATTTGAAGTATTTTGACTGTTGATGGTTCAAAATGTGACTGGACTGTAGAATAGAGAACGTCTGAACATAATCCCATGGAATTTTGCTACCAAATTTAAAATTCTTCTTTGATTCCCTCTTTCAAAGTCTTAATCTACTTCGTACTACCTAAAACCCAATTTTCACTTGCTCGTTAAGTTTGGGTTCATAAGTATTCTGAGCCAGTGTTCTCATCAGGGAGTCAGGGGCCCATGTCTGACTTGTTCTTTGCAAACAACAAGCTCAGGTAGCAATTAATGGTTTTGTGGATGGTGTCTTGGGAGAAATTTGCATAGGGGCAGCCATTTCTCTGATGGCGTGGGAGGAAAACCTTGTAAAAAAGGGCAGTAAAACAGTATTGTAATGAAAATTTGTGGAACAATCAGAAACCTATCTTATATTCTGATTTTTTTTTCCTAACATTTGTTTCAATACCTATTGTGGAATTAGACTTATTTTTTTCTGTCTTTTCTAATGATTTTTTTTCCTGTTCTTTATTTTGCAGCTCTCTATTCCTTTGAAAAATCAAGATGACCTGGATAAAGCAGTAGATCTCTTAGACCGAAGCTCTAATGTGAAAAGCCTTAGAATATTATTGCTGTCTCAGGACAGAAACCATGTAGGTAACAACTTCTGTCCCTGCAGGAAAATGATGGTTTTTACCCTTAAGTCTCTGAAATGTGATGGTTGCCTTATCTGAGAGTAACAGGGATTAGTAAAATCACTCTTCACAGACACGAATGCATATGTTTATCCTCTTTGCTTTGGCTTAGTTATAGATATCTCTTTTTTTTCTTATTTTTTTTTTCCTGGCTTCAGCAGCTGTTCAAGGACTAAAACGTTGCAGCTTTTAAAGCTGTAATATGAAGGCCATTTTATATCAAGTACCCAGTGACTGTATTCAGAAAACACTTAATGAGTTTGGTTCGCAGAGAACTTTTTTTTACCTTTGATTAATAGCAGAGTGTTGAAAGAGCCTGTAATTATCTTGCCTGAAGAAAGCACAGGTTGTCCTTGAAGACAAGCAATTAGCACTTTTTTCCTGAGCGAGAAGCCTGAGGACAGCTCCCAATGATTTTTCAATTCTGTAGCCTATTGCACTGAATCCAGCCTTACTCGTAGTAAGAAACTAAGTTGCTTTTAGCTAAATAATGGCGTGTTCGCACCTAAGATGAATTTGATTGTGTCTTTGTTCACTCTCCTATAGCACAGGTGGCTGTGGCAGTGAGTGTCAATGCAGTTTTCAGCAGAAAAGATCATAACTTGAGATAAGTCTTGAAGTCAAGGTCCCAAAGCTGCCCGTTTTGGGCAGTGAATTGAGCTGCAAGCTGACGAGGGCAAAAAGAATCAGGAGTTTCCCTTATTCCTGATCTGCGAATGGAGAACTTTGTTCACTCCATCATTGTCTTTTTTTCAGAATTAAGGTCATAAAGTTTTTCAAGCCAAAGACCTCGATAGCTTAGATGTTTCATTTGCAAATTACTGAATTCTCTTGAAGAGCATGACACAAAAAGCTGTTTTGTCTTGAAAGCCCTATTGGTGGTAGCTTGTCGATCTTGAACGTTCCCTGTTCAAGTTCTGCAAACTCTGGGCTCAAACTCTTGAAATAATCACACCTGTAATTCTTCGAACTGTCAGGAGAACTTACAAGTGCTTCTCGCTATCATTGAATTTGATACTCCATGTTAATAGAAATACAAAGACCTTCAGGAGTGTTAGTTGCCCTTTCCCAAATGACTGGATGCCAAAAGCTGGAAAGGTGTAGGAGGGGATGATGCTGTTCCTTGTCCTGTGTCCTTTCCCCAAGCGTTCGTTCTGGCTGCTCTGAAGACAATACTTGGCAAGAAGGCCTTTGGTCTGAGCTAGTGTGGTCAGACTTTGTTCTGTGTTGTCAGGAAACTGTAAAAGGTGGCCTCAACTTTGGGTAGAACACAGCCAAACAAACCTATTTTACAGCCCTCTATTAATTTCAGTGTCTTCAGGCTGCAAATCAGATGTTACGTGATACCATCTAAACTTTACATAAGCCACCTACCGTAAACACCTAGTAAATCTCATCCTACACCAGCCAGTAGCCAGTACTGTGGTGTTGTCCTTTTATTAGCTGTTTTTTCCTCTTTTGCTCAAAGCAGAAACAAACAGCGAAGTCTTCAGTAAGTGCCACTGTTTCCCCCCTCTCCTCCGACTTCCTCTTCGGCTCTGAGTTGCCTGACAGGAGAGCCCTCCATGTGATAAAGCAAAAGCCCACAAGGCTGAAGGAGGTTTCTTGGCTGCATGATCTCATCCCACTGAGGGAGCGGGAAGCATTATTTTTCCTGAAGTACAGGATGCAGATTTTGTTTTGGTTGTGCTCTTTTCTTTTTCTGGGGATGGAAAGGTAATGCCGTGACTTTGGCACAAATATGTATATAAAACAAATTAACTTTACAGCAGTAGCTGTATGACTAGCACTGAGAGCCTGTGTTTGTGAATAGCATTTATGTTAATTATATTAATTTTCTTGTGCCTCTTTCTGTGGCTCATTTGTGCTTTCTTTTATCAAGCAACTCACTTGTGTTGTCCGTCCTTTCTTTCTGTTTAGAAACTAATGGGAAGAAGTGGTGAAGTTGAACACCTAGAGTTCTAAAGCCAAACTGTCCACGTAAATGGTGGGACCTCTGCAGCCTTTATTGAGCTCTCATGAATCTATTCAGGGGACAGTTTATGTAATTTAAACCAGGCTCCCTCCCTCTGTGCAAGGGGAAATGCTTATTAAAAGAGCAACTATTCGATCTTTTACTTTTTTGATTGTGTGGCCTCACGCTTTATTTGCCACTCGGATAATTTTCAGAAGTCAGAACTAATTTCCTCGGGGTATCGTTGGTTCTGTTCTTCTCAATAAAATAAGTTAACATTAGTTAAATTCTGTAACACACAAGAGGAAGAGAATATTATTTCCTCTTGTAAAAGTAGGTACTTTGGGACAAGAAGATTGAAATTGGAAGTGTCCATGTGTATTGAGCCCCTTCTTTGACATGTGTAGGGTCTCATTTGCTTGGGGGCAGTTCACAATATTTGTGTGTTCAGACCTTAATGCAGCATCCTCAGGCAGTTGGTGCCTGTTAAGAGCCCACGTTCCCTGTATCATCCGTGGAGAGAGCACAGAGCTGTTGGCTGCCTGAAGCTAAATATTTCCAAGGAGGGCACCGGTTCTCTCAGGCAGCATCCTATTGCCCTAAATCGCAAAACCATCCTGCAGTTCCTCTTCCTACAAAGCCAGCTGGAGTTACCCCTTCCATCGTTCCCAACAGATGGAGAAGTCCTTTGTGTCTCTTTTCATTCCTCTTCCTGATTTGGATGAGAAGATGACACAATGGGAAAATGATCTGTTTAGATTATGTCTATGTACCTTCAGGGAAGGGTGAATAAAAGCAACACAAGCAGCATTCAACTTGGTATCTCCAAACTCTTTGTGCTCTCTGGAATTTATTTCGACTGAGACTGCCTGAATTGTCAGTTTACTATTTTAAAAATTGTGAAGAGTCAGGCTGCTGTCTGACTGCTTCTGAAAGAGTAGAGGATTTGTAATTTACCTCTGCTGGCCAAGGAGGCTGATAGAAGTCGTAGGTTCTTCCATGGTCTGGTCCCTGGTGTGAGCCCCTTCCTGTTGGTTTCATGGGCAGCTGCTAATGGAAGATTAACATTGAGACTTGGGAACCCTGCATTCCATTGAGGCTGGAGGGCAGCGGGCTCTAGTTGTTTGACTCCTTTTTTACACAGTAACTGAAGCTTGCTCTCTTGCTGCCTTTAATTGTTTGTGTTCTGTGAAGTTAATTAGATTTCAGGCTCTAAAACTGTTTCTCAGCTAATACTGTTTCTCTTGCTGCTAAACATAGTGATATTTTTGAAACTACAGCCAAACTGCTTGAGCTCCTTAGTCTCATTTTATTATTATTTTTTTTTCATTTTACCCAGCAGACCAGTTCTTCACCCCATTCTGGACTGCCCAAACAAGTCAGGATTAAAACTTCCCAATCTGTGGGGGATGTGAACGTACCCTACCAGCAGCCAGAACCTAGAAGTAGGCATCTGTCTGTCAGTGAGTATTTCTGCCACTTCTGCTTGTCTTTGCTTTGTGAAATGTATCTTTTGGGCACTAGCGTTTATGGTACAGCTTTATGAAAGCCATGAGAAATTGAAAGGTTATTCGAGGACAAGGCAGTTCATTTTCAAAAGCTCTTAATATGTTTACAGTAGAATGTTTCAAAGTTCCTTACTGAGTTGTTGAACAGCTGAGCAGCTGCTAAAGGGGATGTCCTAAAGCCAGATTCATTGAGGTTAGAGATTTGGAAAGCTTACGTGAGTCCATTAAGCTTTTTATTTAGATTGGCAATTCCAGTTCATGAAACCTAGATTTGTTTGGGGTTGGTTTTTTGTTGTTTTTTTCTTTTATGTTGGGCTTTGGAACCTGTCCTCACTCCTGTAATCAAGCATTTTAGTAGCAGCACAGGAATTGCCACTGCTTGTCTATGCAGTGCCCTACGTACTGAGGTCCCTCACCTTTCACTCCTAATTACCAAGGCTAATAGCGTAGGTGTTTGGCACAGCTGCACAAAAAATAACGAGAAAAGTCAGAGTAATATGTACCTTTATCTCATTTCCTTCGTGTTTCTGTTAGCTTAGTGAACTCACGTTTAGTGGACAGGTCCACGTAAGACTCCTGTAATTTTTACGATTTCTATCTCTGATAGATTTGATGGAGTCATCCCAATTTCTGTGTTCTAACCCCCTGTGTAACTATGCAGTCCTATTCAGATCTGTGGTTGAAGGATGCTCAAAGCTGTTAACTTTTTATATGAAAAACTAAAACATCTGAAACTGCTTCAAAGACTTTTGGGTCCAAAAAGAAAAAAAAAAATAAGTCTGTGGTTTAGAATCTGGCTCCTTGGTGTGAAACTGAGTGAGCAGTGAAAGAGCAGGCAGAAGGTGAGCAGCAATAGGGATCTGCAGTATGAGGGACAGAGCCTAAGATGATGTTCTATGGAAATTACTTTCACTTCAGAAGTGAGAAAGGCTAAATTTTGCTGGAAACAGCAGCAGAGGATGGCTGTGTTTGTTACAACAGCTATTTTAGGGCTTGTCAGACCTAATGTTTCAGATGGCAGGTGCTGCAAATCACGAGGGCAGAACTAGGAGCTGGGAATGTCAGAGGTGGTTTGTTTCCAAGTTCTAAACCAGCTCCCTCTGTGGAAGAGGAGTGCTTTGGTTTCATTAACTGTGGAAACTTGAGGCATAAGTGTTACGGGATTTTTAGATCAGTATTTGCAATGCAATCTTAGTGTCACATAATAAATTCAATTAAACTACAACAGTCTCCATACTGGGGGGGAAGGGGGTGTGTCTAAATCGGAGTCAGATCCTCAGTGTTCTGACCAAAAAGTAATTGGGAGAGGAAGCTCAGTAGGGAAGGATGTGAGAACGGGACCGGTAGTTCTCAACACCAGACTTGCCAGCAAACCTTACTATATCCTGTCTAGAGGCTGCCGATCCCGTTCTATACAGTTTGCTTTCATGAAGCAGCAAACAAACAAACAGAGAAGTGCTGAAAGCTTGTGAAGTACGTGACTGAAACTGGAACAAAAAGGGTTTTCCCATCCTTTCTAGTTTGAAGTTAATATGCATAAAAAGAGTAACATTCCTCAGTCCTGTGAAGACGGCAGCGGTATCTGTGCAAGTCTGAACACCACGTTTCTTTTTTCACAGACAAATTCAATGCCAAAAGTATTTTATTTAAAAAAAAAATAAAAATCATTCTCCTTTATTGGCATTCTAAGGTATCCAAATAATGATGCCAAAGCTAACAGACTGTACCGAGTGTCTGTCGTGGGTAAACTGTATAGTAATAAGGGGCCCCTTTGGTATCCCAGATGTACAGACTTTTTCCTCTTATCCCAGCTTGTGACGCTTTCTGATCAGCCTGTCATTCATCAATCAAGAAAGCATCAGTTTTATTTTCTGAACATGTCAGAGTATCAGACTGTGAAATTACTAAGAGGTCCAGAAGACCTCCGGTTCTTCCAGAGGTCTGATAGTCATTCCGCAAATAGCTCAGTCTTGAATCAATTCTTTCTTCCTTCTCTTCTCCTATCTTTGATTTGGAAAGGAATGTACTCCTGTTTCCTAGCGTTTCAGCCGTAGAGATTTTCCTATTCATACCACGTCATGCAATCAAAGTCGAAAGCAGAGTTCAACAAAAGCTCTTTGCCTGCAGGAGATGTATCTGTGTAGTTCCTGTCATCTTAAGTGGTCGGCCCTCAAGCCTGCTGTCCCCAGTTCAGAGGTTTAGAAGTAAAGATAATTTTTATTTTAAAAAAAAAGTTGCTAAGCATTCTGGCAGCGCTTGTGTTTTTTCCACTCACTTCCTTTGATATACATTGATTTAGTGCCGACTTCCTTTTCCTGCCCAGTGATGGTGGCCCTTCCACAATAGCGGCTGGGCCGGTGCCAGCGGGACGTGGGCTCCCTTTGGCTGGCCATGGCACTGCATCGGAAAGAGTGAAAGTCTGCTCCCGTGACTCAGAGCCGCCCCAAAGCACGTTCTCTTGTTTATCTCCACGCCAGTTGGCTTGTAATGTCACGTGAGCCCCGCAGCGCTGCTTGGAAAATCAGGTGGTAGCTCTAAGCAGTAGATTTTTAATTTTATTTTTGCATATAATTCACCCCCCTGCGTACTCTAAGCAGTGCCAACCTTGGGTTGGCTTTTCTTCCCTTCTGCGGTCCTCTGAAAGCTGTGTGTGCTGCCTTTCAGTTAGCTTTAATCATTTTTTGATTCTATGATTCTGAATTGGAAGGGACCTTAAAGATCATCTCGTTCCAATCCCCCTGCCCTGGGCAGGGACACCTCCCACCAGACCAGGTTGCTCAAAGTCACATCCAGCCTGGCCTTGAACCCCTCCAGGGATGGGGCAGCCACAGCTTCTCTGGGCAACCTGTTCCAGTGCCTCA